>OY744553.1:41717412-41777412 GCA_963556195.1 Sepiola atlantica | reverse complement strand
GCTCCACCATCGTGCATGGCAGTGAGGCATGGGCCCCAAACGCTTTTGGCTTAATGACTGTGCCATGATCAGGTGGATGTGTGGCAGCAAACTACAGAAAAGAATCCCTTCAGCCGTGCTGTCAGAAGTAACTTGGTATTGGTGGGATTTTGTATGCCTTACGCACTCGGTGCCTCAGGTCGTTTGGCCATATACAGCGTGCCACCTCCTGCAGCAACTCAATTACACGCATGGATATCCCAGACACAAGGGTGCGTGGAAGACCAAGGAAAACCTGGCTTCAGTGCATATGAAGTTACTTGTCTGCTTGCAATATGACTCGTTTGGATCGGGCCGCATGGAGAGCAGGTACGAGACGTTGTCGGGTGTTGCCCACCCCGAAGTCCAGGACACTCACAGCACCTTAAATACCAAAAACGGATGATCTATAAATGTGAAAGTTTGATAATACTAGCAGAGCAATCCGATGATGCTCGGGCTTCCTGGATAAGAAAATAGAATTGAACTCTCATACACAAACTTTGGTAACAAGTTTAAGATAGAAAAACGTAATCAGCAGCTGACTGACTGCATGACCTAGTTTCAAAGCAAGTTTAAATGAATTTTTATTTAACAGTTAAAACTGTAGTAAAAAGGCTTCAAATTTTTAATGGTTACGAAATAATAGTTGAAAAAAATAAAATTTACGAAATTAAATTCACCAGAATGCATTTCTGTTTCTCTGTAAGCAAGTCGGCCATTTTAATATTTTGTTAATAGTTGAAAAAAAGAAAAAAAATTGTTTTAAATAAAATATTAAAATGGTCGACTTGTTTACAGAGAAGCAGAAATGCATTCTGGCGAATTCAATTTCGTAATTTTTTTTTTTTTTTAAATAGGATTTTAATTTTTTTTTTAACGCTATTGCAATTTTGATTTCAATAAATATTAATCGATTGGTTAGTAGCACATTAAAAAAAAAAAAATAATGTGTAAGTCACAGAGGCGAGAATACACACACAAGAACTGGTAACATAATTTCATTAATATAAAGATAAAAAAAAAATTAAAAAAAGAATCAGAAATTACTTACTTGAAGTTGGCTAACCAAATCTCTAAATTTAGCGATCGTTTTATCGTAGTCGGCCATACTTTCCCAGGCTGCTTCAAGTTTACGCTTCGTCTGTAAAACAAATAAAAATTAAAAAATTTGTAAAAAAGTAAAGTAATCGATCATAGCTGTGGACGACTCGAAGGCCTGCTTTTCATCGGCTTACTACAGCAAGATGTAAGGGAGGGTGCCACTGCTTTCGCAGGATTACTCCACTTACCCTTGATCCTCACCTTTGTGTTTTGCAAGGCGGCATCAAGTACCATTTTTTGAGTCTTTGATATGACTCGACCAAAAATTGCCTCCTGGCCCATCAGTGAACATTCTAATCGTTGGTGAAAATAAAAATCGCATCCTTGTGCTTTTTTTTACAAATACTTCAATGGATTATGCTCCGATGAATTGGCTACTCTGGTGTCCCCTCGACGTAAATTCACTAGACCAACTCGACAATCAACTAAATCCCGTCCATTCACTGTGGAGGTCCCCAGATGCCGGAGAGCTTTATACTCAAATAGCTTCTTTCCTCGTGCTGCTGGCCTCTAGAACTCCCTCCCTGCCCCCTGTTTCCCTGACAATACTGACATGCAGAAATTTAAACCTAACGTAAACAGACATCTCGCTGCGCAGCTCCCAATTTAGGTTGACCTCCCCAACCTTCTCCCCTTTTCTTTCTTCTCAGTAGCCCCTTACGTCTACAGTGGTGGCCTGCCTTGTTTGGGGTGAACTACGTTTAAAAAAAAAAAAAAAAAAAAAAAAAAAAAAAAAAAACATTTTGGACTAAATCCCGATGACAAGTTTTGGTTTGTCTCTTTTACGGTATATCAAACCTTTCGTGGGTTTATTTGATGCAGAAACAATACAGATTGGTAAAAAATTCTACTGTACGCAATTAGTTGAACACAAGTTTATGTCATCCATAGTTGGGGAAAAAAAAATGAGGATTTATTTCTTTGTTCTTTGACCACCAGGTAGAACAGATGCTTGTTGCTTTCCTTCTGTTTTGCCTGAGCTAAGATCAATGAAGGACTGACAGCAGGATAGCTTGGTAGATGCAGCATGTGGTTGAAGGTTGACACACATATCTTTGCTATTATATATATATATGAGAGAGAGAGATTTGTTTGATATTCCATGTATGCTTTTAGAGATGTATTTTGAGAATGATTAGTGGTGTTTGAAGTATAAAAACGATATTGTTTTAGTCATTTTTTTTTTTTAATTCAATATTTAAAATATTTCTTTGGGAAATAATCAGAGAAGAAAAGAAAACAGAAAAAGAAAAAAGAAAAAGAAAAAAGAGAAAAAAAGAGTAAAGAAAAAAGAAAAAAAAGAAAAGAAAGAGATAAAGAGAAAAAAGAAAAAACAGAAAAAGGGTAGTAAAAGAAAAAAAGGAGAAAAAAAAAAAAAAAAAAGAAAAAGAAAAAAAGAAAAGAAAAAAAAGAAAAAGAAAAAAAAAGAAAGAAAAAAAAAGAAAAAGAAAAAAAGAGAAAAAAAAGAAAAAGAAAAAAAAGAGAAAAAAAAGAAAAAGAAAAAGGAGAAAAAAAAGAAAAAAAAGGAGAAAAAAGGAGAAAAAAAAGGAGAAAAAAAAGGAGAAAAAAGGAGAAAAAGAAAGAAAAAAAGGAGGAAAAAAGAAAAAGAAAAAGAAAAAAAAAGAAAAAAAGAAAGAAAAAGAAACGGTCTTTGTTTGGAAATACAGCATCAGTTTTGAAAGCAGGAAACAGGAAATAACATTTAGGGACTTTTTTTTTTTACCTCAAGCAGTCGTCCATTGGACAGATCTATTTCTTCGCGCAGTTCCAGTTCCGTCTCACGGGCATTCTCTTGCAATTCTTCGTTCATTTCATGAAGCGCTTCCTGAAATTGGGAAAAAAAAGAAAAAAACAAATTGAAACGAATGAATTCGAAGAGTTAAGATCGAAAACACAAATGCCTCACCTAAAAGCGGGTCAGCTAGCATACATTAAAAACAAGAAAACAAAAAAAAATTATTTCAACTTACCAGATCCGTTCTCTCCTCTTCCATTTGTTCGATCCTTTCTTCTAGCTTCAAATTCTTTTCTGTCAAAGTTGTCACCATTTCTTCCGCACCCAGAGCAGCATCGACCTAGATAAATGAAAAAAAAAATTGGCTTTATTGCATCTAGACTTAAGTACATTATAAAAAGTATCGCCATTTTAAAATAAATTACAATATAAATTTGATTTAAAACGAATAAGATACTTGTGTGTCTACAATGCAAAAACATGTTGCCGAAAATATTTTGTTTATCCATGTCTCTATGGTCATATCAGTAAAAAATACCATGCATAAAAAACTAATACTATTGAAAAAACTATTGTAAATAATGCTAAAAATACTATTGAAAAAAACTAATACTATTGAAAAAACTATTGTAAATAATGCTAAAAATACTATTGAAAAAAACTATTGAAAAAACTATTGTAAATAATGCTAAAAATACTATTGAAAAAAACTATTGAAAAAACTATTGTAAATAATGCTAAAAATACTATTGAAAAAAACTATTGAAAAAACTATTGTAAATAATGCTAAAAATACTATTGAAAAAAACTATTGAAAAAACTATTGTAAATAATGCTAAAAATACTATTGAAAAAAACTAATACTATTGAAAAAACTATTGTAAATAATGCTAAAAATACTATTAAAAAAACTACTATTGAAAAACTATTGAAAAATAAATACTATTGAAAAAACTATTGAAAAATAAATACTATTGAAAAAACTATTGAAAAATAAATACTATTGAAAAAAACTATCGTAAATAATGTTAAAAATACTATTGAAAAAAAAAAACTACTATTGAAAAATAAATACTATTGAAAAAAACTATTGAAAAAAAACTATCGTAAATAATGTTAAAAATACTATTGAAAAATGTAAAGAAAAATCCAATTGAAAAAAGAAAAAAAAAAAAATTTTTTAAATTCATTTCTTTTTTAATTTCTACTTTTCCTTACAACCCACTTTCTTTAACACATCATGATCACTTCATTTATTTCTTGGAAATTACATTTAAAAAATGTATTCTGTCCATGATTCTGGAAAAATTAGTCCCCCTTATTAGTACATAGATTGGTGACACTCCACTAAGATTTATAAATGGATACTAGCCTAGCTGAGGAGAATGCAGGTGAGACAAGCCATTCATTGCAGAAAACTTGGGTTCGATGAGTGGTTTCTTAAAATTCAGTTTAATCATTTTTACTTATTATGCAGAAATATATATATATTTATGCAAACATTTTTAAAAAAATAACAGAATTCGTCTGTTTAATTATACGTTTTTTTTAATTTTTCAACTTTTCTGATGGTCTTTTTTGTATTAAAATAAAAAAAAAATAAATGTTCCATAAGTTTCATGAACGTTTTCGATTCTTCGTCGAATCATCCGTACGTGTCAAAAGCAAATGAATAAAGAAGCTGGAGAAAGAATTTCAATTTCAGAAAGACTGAAAAACTGAGAAAAAAAAAAAAAGGTATAATTAAACAGACGAATTCTCTTATTTTTAATGTTTGCATAAATGAGAAAATGCTGCCTAAATACACACACACATATATATATGGGAAAATGAAAAAGGAAAACCAAAAAATGGATGTTTTTTATGTGTACATCAACGTTTCGTCTTTATTTATAAGACTTCATCAGGATGATAATATAGAGAAAAAATGTCATGCAAATACAGATACATGTAGGGTAGACATATTGGGAGGAAAAATAAAATAAAATAATGGCCACTACTGGGTGGACGTCCGTACTTGTTGGAGAATAAAAATGAATGTTGAAGACTGCATACACCCCCCATACACAAACATTCCAACTTACTTTGCCCCTTTAATCTTGACCGCAGCCATCTGGTCAAACACCTCCCTCTCCTCCACTCCCTCTCTGCCATCCACTTTACCCCTGCTCATCCCCCACCTCTTTCTCTTACCACCAGCCACAGTAGTCCTTGCTCACCCCATCTTTCCATTTTTTCCCCCACTCATTTTCTTCAACATTCATTTTTATTCTCCAACAAGTACGGACGTCCACCCAGTAGTGGCCATTATTTTATTTTATTTTTCCTCCCAATATGTCTACCCTACATGTATCTGTACTTGCATGACATTTTTTCTCTATATTATCATCCTGATGAAGTCTTATAAATAAAGACGAAACGTTGATGTACACATAAAAAACATCCATTTTTTGGTTTTCCTTTTTCATTTTCCCATCACGTCGGATTACCTTCATCCTTCTCTTCCCATATATATATATATATATATATATATATATACACACACACACACAGGGTGCAGCAAAAGTAACGCCTTTTTTATTTTTTTGTTTTCTAATGCCTAAATTTATATGGTGCGAGATATCTAACACGGTTTAATTTTTTTTTTTAATTTTACTGAACAAAAACTATTAATGTTAATATTAATTAAAATTACAGAAAATGAAAATGTTAAAAAAAATGTTTACTATATACCATGGGTTTAAAAAAATGTTTACTATATACCATGGTTTAAAAAAATGTTTACTATATCCCATGGTTTTTAAAAAAAAATGTTTACTATATATCATGGGGGTTAAAAAAATGTTTACTATATATCATGGGGGTTAAAAAAATGTTTACTATATATCATGGTTAAAAAAATGTTTACTATATACCATGGTTTTAAAAAAAAATGTTTACTATATACCATGGTTTAAAAAAAAAATGTTTACTATATAGCATGGTTTTTAAAAAATGTTTACTATATATCATGGTTTTAAAAAATGTTTACTATATACCATGGTTTTAAAAAAATGTTTACTATATACCATGGTTTTAAAAAAATGTTTACTATATACCATGGTTTAAAAAAAAAATGTTTACTATATAGCATGGTTTTTAAAAAATGTTTACTATATATCATGGTTTTAAAAAATGTTTACTATATACCATGGTTTTAAAAAAATGTTTACTATATACCATGGTTTTAAAAAAATGTTTACTATATATCATGGTTAAAAAAATGTTTACTATATATCATGGTTAAAAAAATGTTTACTATATACCATGGTTTTAAAAAAAAATGTTTACTATATAGCATGGTTTTTAAAAAATGTTTACTATATATCATGGTTTTAAAAAATGTTTACTATATACCATGGTTTTAAAAAAATGTTTACTATATATCATCGTTAAAAAAAAAAAATAAAAAAGGATGTTATTTATGCCGCACCCTGTACATTATATATATATATATTATATTGGATAATGACTAAATATATATATATATATATATATATATATATATATATTATATTGGATAATGACTAAATATATATATATATATATATATATATATATATATATTATATTGGATAATGACTAAATATATATATATATATATATATATATATATATATATATATATATATTATATTGGATAATGACTAAATATATATATATATATATATATATATATATATATATTATATATATTCCCTATTAACACTAAAGTCTTTAAAAATATAGACGGATTTTGTGATTATGGTATAAAGAATAGATTGCTATGGACCCTATTGGGAGCTTTCAGTTGAGATTTTTAAAAAAAATCTGAAGTGTTTAGAATGGACCTTGAGTTTACTTTTGGCGGCCTTGTAACTCTCGCTTCCCGCCTATTTTGTCCTCACATTCCATAAACAATGTTTCTGACAAAGAGTCGCCTGTTGTTTTGAGTGGATGGTATGTGCTGAATCCTCTCATAGTATTCATCATTTAACTGTCAATCTATTCATCTCATTAACCTTTATCCGCGAGTGTTTTCTTAGCCTTGACAAGTGATGACTTAATAAAAAAATTTAATTTTTATAAATATAAAAAATAAATTTTAAATTTTTAGAATTTAAAAACAAAATCTGTAATTTCATAATTTAAACAAAAAATTTTTTAAGTAAAAAGTTTTTAATTTTAAAATAAAATAAATAAAATTAAAAAATTTAAATGAAAAACAAATTTTAATTTTAAAATATAAAAATAAATTTATAAAACATTTTAAATAAAATAAATTTTGTAAACATAAAAAATAAATTTTTAATTTTTAAAATGTAATATTTAAAAAAAAGTTCTTTCAATTCTTTAATTTTAATATTTAAAAAAAAAATTAGAAAGTAACATTTTTTTTTTTAATTTTAAAATAAAATATAAATAAAATAAATGAAAATTCATTAAGTAAATAAAATAAATTAAAGATAAAAAATTTTTTTTTAATTTTTAAATAAAAAAATATATATAAATTAAAAATAAAAATAAAATTTTTCATAAAAAATAAAATAAATTTTAACTTAAAATAAAATAGCATAGACATTATTTTAAGCAAAAATGGCTTAGCATTATATAATGGGGCGGAGGGAGGGGAGGTGAAGCAATAGCCTTTCTAGCAATCAGAAAATGGGGAGCCGTTTGTGGGGCCAAAATTAATGTACACAGAAAACAATAAATATATCAGAATTATCTTTTCCTTTTTCATTTTGAAACAACATCCAAGTGAATGAAACAATTTTCACAAATCCTTTTTTGCATCGCAACATACCTCCACCAAAAAAAAAAAATACTCAACTCACAACCCTCACGCAGCCGATACTGGATGTAAGGTTTACACTCATTCCAACCCCCACTTGAATCAAAGGTGAGGCCCAGAAAAGGGATACCATGAAACAATAAAGAAGAATAAGTGGCTATAGGGTATTGATTTACTCCTCTCCAGGAGTTAGGCACAAGGCCAGTTTTTATCTTACTCCCACAAGTAAGATGTGACCCAAGGTCGGGTCGGGAAAGTGGGGTTTAAAAATTTCCTGGGCAGCCCCGTCGGCATTCCCCGGTAGGGGCGCCTCAGGCAGGTGGACCTCCCAGAACTGCACAGGACATACCCATTGGCCGGCGTAAATCAAGACCCGAAGGCAAAGACAACACCAGTATGGGGTGCAGTATCCATCGGAACAGATACTACACTTTGATCTTAGCCAAAAGGCCAAGACTAATTCCCGGGCTAAAACCATGTGCGACATTTTTAAAGGACTTTTAATAAAGTTAGTTGAAGAAAAGATACAGATGTGTTCGCCTCGGGCAAGAAACCTCTTAGGAAAATCTGGACTTCCTTTGCTAACCGGACTTGAAAACGAAATCATCTTTTTACGTCTACTAATGTGGAATTAACAAGTAAATTAACTAAAGATACATCTCTCTCTCTCTCGTAATATATATATTAACACATTGGTCAAAAGACTGTTTCTCATTTCACGTTGACATACATAGCATCACACCTTGTTTAAACAATTACACGTCTATCTCCTCTTTCAGGACCCGTTTCTGAAAAAAAAAAAAAAAACTTTCTTCAGTTTTATACATCTTTCTTTTTTTTTAACATCGAAACAGAGCTTTGAAAAAGACGTCTGAAACGAATCAGCTCAACCACCAAAGAGTCAGAATTCGGGGTTTTTTGGGTTTTTTAAACTTAGTTCACCCCAAACAAGGCAAATTGCCACTGTAGATGTAAGGGGCTACTGAGAATTAGGGTGAAAATTTAGGGGGTCACCCTAAATTGGGAGCTGTGCAGCGAGATGCTTGTTTACATTAGTTTTAAATTTCTGTATGTCGGCACATTCGCTCGAGCAGAGAGCAGGGAGGGAGTTCCAAAGGTCGGCAGCACTAGGAAAGAAGGCTCTCCGGCATCTGGGGACCTCCACAGTGAATGGATGAGATTTAGCTGATTGTCGGGTTGGTCAAGTGTATTTACTTTGAGGAGACACTAGAGCAGCAAGTTCATTGGAGCACATTGCATTGTAGTACTTGTAAAACAAGCACAAGGATGCAACATTGTGGCAATGGGACAGGGGCTGGAGCTTGGTGGATAGTGAGAAACCTATTAGATTAGATACTCTCTTTCCAGCCTTGCCTAAGAGGGGGGAGACAATGTGGATGGTGCACCAGCCCAGATGTGACAATACTCCATGCATGGGTAGATGGCGGCTTTGTAGAGATACAGGATACTGTCAGAAGTTTTCTTGCACAGTAGAGGGAGCCCACTTTCTTTGCAGCAACATCTTTGTGTTTCCTTCACTGTGCATTGCGTTTCATGTTTTTATTTATCAATTCCCGTCCAACAGAGTTCCCTCAGGCAACAAAACGACGGAGTTATAAAAATGGCCCAAAAATATAAAATATCTTTAGACACTATATATATATATATTCAATTACATATATTTTATACATAGATATTGAAACAGGGATAAAATGCATATTATATTAGACAATAGCATGGCTACCCGGAGTTGCCCCCCGGGGGGGAGGGGGTCATGGATAACAAAGTTAAAAAGTGTGTGTAACATCTTTCTTTTAAAACTTCTCTCTCTCACCCCTTCTCTCTGAATCACAAGTATCATTTCACACCAAAGGTCGATGGTAAAAAAAAAAAAGAATCGTTCTTAATGTTGACCCTACCCTCCATCCCTGACTAATTTTGTTCTTGTTGACACCCTCCTCCAAAAAAAGAATGAATATTACAAAAAAAGAATGTGTCCATAACCTATGCGAGGCTGAAAAAGAATATATCAGCTTTTAGTGTGTGTCTTGTGTAGTTTTTAGCTTTTAGGTGGACACACACACGGGTATCTGCTCTTTATATTATAAATTATATGGCACTTCAACACTTTAGGGATGGGGCGAATCTATTTGTTTTCAATTCAGAAGAGCTACAATAGTGTAAAGGGCAGACAACCCTCTTTTTTTTTCAGTTTTAGTGCATAATTTCAGGGCATGATTGTCCTGAATATGAATTTTTTATTTTTTTTAAATCAAATCGTGAATAAATAAATAATTAATGCAAATTCAATTAATAGAACATTTATTGAAGAAAATTAAATTTTTGTATTTTATTTCTAACAGTTTAAAAAATAAAACACAAAGTAATATTTCCAATATAAAAAAATATGTGACTAAAAATATTTAATTTTGGAAAAAAAAAAAATTCGTTTTGAAAACAAAAAAAAAAAATGTTGATTTTCACAAATTTTAATTTCTTCAAAAAATGTTCTCTTAATTAATTGAATTTGAATTAGTTCTTATTTGTTTATTCAACAGGAACGGTGGAGGTCTTGGACTGCCAAAAGTGTTCAAGTTGGTAAAGGATAGGCATCCAGCCATAAAATTGCCTTAAATACAATGTCTAGTCGAAATACAGCAGGAAAAAAGAAAGGCAGTGCCAGTAGCACTGATGCTGCTGGTAATGTCTTGGGCTTCGTAGATCCCAGGATGCGTGGATCTTCAGGGTCTATGGATTCCATCAAGCCTTGCCAAAGACAGGAGTGGAGAGGAAGACTTAGATTTCGAGACTAGACAATCAGGCCCCACCCTCATCAGAGGATTAATTGTGGCCTGATTCAACAAATAAACCGGTTGATGATGATGATGATGATGATTATTCCCGATTTGATTTTGAAAATAAATTCATACACGTCGCTTTTCGGAGTGAAAAAAAAAGAGGGTTGCTTGCCACTTATACTATTGTAGCTTTTCTGAAATGAAAACAAATAAATTCCCTAAAGTGCAGAAATGCCAATTATAAAATATACTCTTTAAACTAATAATTATTCTTGAAATCTTTTTCATAGTTCATTTTTAAATTTATACGATTAAAATGTGTGAACTTCGATCAACTATACCTTCGTATTATAACATTGAAACAGGGGGGGTATTAAAAAGGTGAGGGTGGGAATAGCTTTTAATTCGAATCTTTGAAGCAAAAATGGATTAGCATAAAACCAAATTGGGTTGAGGCATGGGGCAGGGGGATAGAAGCAACTGCGATAAGCACGATGTTATCTGCTAATTAACAAGGGTGGGGGGAAAAAAGAAAGCCCAAAAAGATAAATTAAAAATATAAAAAAAATAAAAAAAATTTTAAATTTTAAATAAAAAAGCAAGCGAAAACAACTTCATTTTCAAAGACAAAAAATAAATTTAAAACAAAATGTCCCCTCTTTTTTTTTTTTTTTTTTTTTTTAAATTAACAAACCAACTTATTCAAAAGCACCAAAATATAAACTGGGGAGGATAAAAAAAAAAAAAATAGTAACACAAAAATAAAAAGCTTAAAATCCTGGAACAACCTGTTCGCATGATTTGGCTCGAGGCTGAACACCTGGAAGACAGTATTTATCCACGATGAATGAGAGACCATCCAGATAGATGGTCAGAACTTTTCAGGACGAGCGGTTTCAAATATCCCGATTCGACTATCACCAGTTACTGCTATGTCCTCAGTGAAAATCACTGTCTCATGACAAGTTAACAGACTTTTAAGTTCTTATTTTTTCAATTAAGTATTTTTTAATTAAGTATTTTTTAATTAAGTATTTTTTAATTAAGTATTTTTTAATTAAGTATTTTTTAATTAAGTATTTTTTCAATTAAGTATTTTTTCAATTAAGTATTTTTTCAATTAAGTATTTTTTCAATTAAGTATTTTTTAATTAAGTATTTTTTCACTTAAGTATTTTTTCAATTAAGTATTTTTTAATTAAGTATTTTTTAATTAAGTATTTTTTCAATTAAGTATTTTTTAATTAAGTATTTTTTCAATTAAGTATTTTTTCAATTAAGTATTTTTTCAATTAAGTATTTTTTCATTAAGTATTTTTTCATTAAGTATTTTTTCAATTAAGTATTTTTTTAATTAAGTATTTTTTCAATTAAGTATTTTTTCAATTAAGTATTTTTTAATTAAGTATTTTTTTAATTAAGTATTTTTTTAATTAAGTATTTTTCACTTAATGTTTTTTTTTGTTTTTTTTTTAGTTTTCCATGTGCCCCCCCCCGCCCCCCCACTCGCACTTCGTTCCCACACTGTCACATCTTTTTTTTTTTCTTGACATCCTAGTGAAGTTGGAACCCTAACCACAACCTAGTGAAGTTCAGACACTTCAATCAAAAAACGCAATACGCAGAAGAAATATTCTCTTAGGCTAGAAGCTATACCACCACCGCCAACCATCATAAGCTGCCCAGTCAAATAAAAAAAAAATTTAAGCGGTAAAAAAAAAAAATGTTTTTTAAAAAGCGGGAAAAAATTTTTTTCCTTAAATAAAGCAAAGATAAAGAAATAAAAACAAACCTGGCAATAATAATTTTTAAAAGATGAAGCGAGCTTCTACCAAGCACCCACCCACCCCCGTGCGTAAAAATAAATTTACAAGATTATTGTTTTTATGATTGTGTTCTAATCATGAAAAACAACAATCTTTTTGCAACCCCCCCCCCAAAAAAAAGCGGCCTCTAGTCCAAAGATCTTCCATTTGTTTTGTTTTTTTGTTGTTTTTTTTTTATTTATTTATCTACCTCCCACAGCGGTAAGATATGAACCTGCCCTACAAAAAAATGCCTGGGAAGCCACGTCGGCATTTCCCGGTAGGGGCACCTCAGGCGATTAGCAATAAACTAAAGGTTGAGAAGGCAAAGCCTGGGAGGGTGGACCTCCTAGAACTGCACACCGGCGAAATCAAGGCCCGAAGGCCAAGATGGTACCGGTTTAAGGGGTGTAGCATCCACCAGAACAGATACTACACTTTGATCTCAACCAAATGCAATAGGTTAACTGTTAAAAGTGACTATATAATATATTCAACATTTTAATGGGAACAAAAAAACTAAAATTCAGGAGGCCGAAACCATCTTTTCCAGAAGGATTTTGTCCGTTCTGATCAGGGGAGGTAATTTGCACTGGCTTTAAAAAATAACACACACGCAATGAAATGATCTTCATCTGTTAATTGAAAATTCTCTTCGAATGAACTTTACTTAAAAACTTAAAAGCTTATACAAAGAAAAGAGCGGGAAAAAATTAAAAATAAAAAGACTCCAGTGCAACACCGGATAGATATAGCCAGTGTTTTTTTTATAAAGGTGCCATGTTTGTATCTTCATTACAAACAACCTGGGTAGACAAGAGGGTCACCTGGATGAAAGAGTATGATGTATGAAGGTCTACAAATTAAAAACACCATTGTGCAGAAGCAAATTGCATTTTGTGAACAGAAAAAAAAAAAAAAAAAAAAAAAAAAAAAAAAAAAAAAAATGGCTTAAACTAAAATAAACATTGAAAAAAAAAGAAAAAAATTATTTAACCTTATTTAATTTAAAATGTAACCTAATAAAACTTTTTTAAAAAAACTAAAAAACAATACAATATTTTGATATCTTGATCAAGAAATAAAAATTTGTTAATAGAAAAAAAAAAAAAAAAAGTAAATATATCCTTAGAGAACGAAGAATATTTTTTTTTTAATTAATTTAAAAATAATTTACAAAAAAAAAAAAAAAAACCAGCTTCCTATATTTTTTAATAGAATTTACTAAAGTATAAAAATATCCCAGAAATAAAAAAAATAATAAATTAAATCTTTAAAAAAAATTAAAAAATAAAGAAAATTTAAATATTTCCAGAACCAAGATAAAAAATAAAAATACAAATCGAAAAAAAAAAAAAAAAAAAAAAAAAAAAGGTGAAATAATAAAAATGAAATTTTAAATAAAGTGAATTTTTTTTTTAAAGTGAAATTAAAAAAAGAAATATTTTTAAAGTATATCCAAATATGACGAACCAAAAAATAAACAGAAGGGATAAAAATAAAAATACGAATTTTAATAAACCCAAGAAATAAATTAAATAAAAACTTTTTTTTTTTAAAGAAATAAGTGAAAAAAAGAATTGCTATTATTGTAATTATCCGGACTACTATTCCTATCTTTATTTATTTATTTATTTATTTATTTGTTTATTTATTCGTTTATTTATTTGTTTGTTTATTTATTCGTTTATTTATTTATTTATTTATTTATTTATTCGTTTATTTATTTATTTGCTTATTTGTTTATTTATTTATTTATTTATTTGTTATGCCTCTTTGGACATCTCCCCTTTAACTATCTTCTCAATTCAACTGTTAAAAAAAAAATTAAAAAAAAAAAATTCTTAATACAGTATCGATATCCAGATCAAATTCTGTTAAATATTTCATTTGACAACTCCCAAAAGTGCCCACTCCATTTTTCCCTCCTACCACTTTCTCTAAATTCATACAACCTCATCTTAAACTGATCCACGCTATTGCTGTTCTTAATCCGATCTGGCAACTTATTCCAAAAACATATTACTCTGTGAGCAAAAAAACTTAACTGGTTAACAGATCTAGTTTTTGAAAACTGCCTTGACAATAACCTTCCAGATGTAGGAGAAATACTATAAAAATGCCCACCATAGCTAGAAATGCAATTTATTATCTTGAAAGTCTCAATCATATCACCTCTCATTCTTCTCTCCAGTCGTCAATCCCAAGTTGTCCAATCTCTCCCTGTAACTGCACTCTTTTACTTTACTTAGTTTTGTCACCCTTCTTTGTACGCCTTCCAGTTTCAATATTACATTCCAATTTCTATGTGTTGGTCATTATATTGGCAATGTTCTGGCAGATATAACCTAAGGATGTCTGAAGGAGTTTAGTTTCTTATTTACTTGACTCCCCACAAGGGCAGAGTTAAACACAGTAGATTTTTTAATGTGGGGAAAATACAGCTCCCACTCTGGATTGGGACAGAAATTTAAATTGTCTCAGTCGAGAAGGATTTCTCCTTTATTGATCGAGGACAGAACATTTTAATTGTCGGTGCTAACATTGTTTCATTTTTTTTATACATTTGATTTAATTTGAATTTACAATTTTGTATTAAATTTAAATATTAACTTGAAAAATTAAATCAATGGATTTATTTTTTAGCTTGAAATTTTTAATTTTATTAACAGTTGGACGTAATGGGTGAAAATTTCAGATTCATGCGAGTAGTATTTTTTTGTGTTCATTTATACATAAATAACACTAAACAATCAAACATTTTGAAAATTTTGCAAAATTCAGAAGGTGCAGGCCAAAAATAGCCGTTAGGGCTCCACGGGACTCAAAATCCATCATTTTTCGGTGAAAAAGTGGTTTCAT
Source organism: Sepiola atlantica (assembly GCA_963556195.1). Taxonomy (NCBI): domain Eukaryota; kingdom Metazoa; phylum Mollusca; class Cephalopoda; order Sepiida; family Sepiolidae; genus Sepiola; species Sepiola atlantica. The sequence goes on along the minus strand of OY744553.1, from coordinate 41,762,277 downwards.
GCGACATTGCAGGTCCTAAAACATCCTCAAAAGCTATGAATAGATATAGATGGTTAAATCTGATATAGTACTTTAATTTAGGACCATTTTCAGGCTGTGAAAGGGTTTTCATGAATGTAAAATAGCCAAAAACTAGTGGCCTGCACCTTCTGAATTTTGCAAAATTTTCAAAATGTTTGATTGTTTAGTGTTATTTATGTATAAATGAACACAAAAAAATACTACTCGCATGAATCTGAAATTTTCACCCATTACGTCCCACCCCTAATTTTATGAAAGTAAATTCATTATATTATTATTTTCACTTTTCGTCTTTGTGTCTCAGACGTTTTGTGAATGATTTCCAACTTCTGTCCACTGCCATTTCGCTTGTGTCGCTAGCTAAGAGCAGGTCATCATTGATTGATCCTCTCCATGTCTTCAGCAGCCTTGGGCCGTCAATATCGATGTGAGAGACACTTTGAAGCATTTCAGATGATTGATGGTAAGTGATGTGGCCGTACCAGTTAAGAGGTCGTTGTGCGACATAATTTCACACGGAAGCCTTCGCAGCGAGACTTGCAATTTTCTAAATCCGATTCGCTGCAGGTAAGCATCAACTGTTCCGCTCCATGTCGTAAGCCATTTTCATATGGAACACATTTTGGAGCATTTTAGATGACCGACGGCGGGTGACGTAGCTGTACCAGTAGAGACGTCGTTGTGCGACACAATTTTTTATGGAAGCCTTCACAGCGAGACTGGCAATCTTCACTATCCGACACACTGCAGCAAAGATCGTGTCGTTCTGAAGTTTCATCATCGACCACGTCTCACGGCCTTACAAGAGTATGTTTTATTATTTAGATTTACAGCAAGCATCGGAGGGGGAGGCATTTTGGGGCTAGTGTTACATACCAAAAGCCGCAATTGGGAGAATGATTGATGGATTATGGGTGAACAGGTTGACCTTAGCAAGTAAAGGGAAGTTGACAAAATCATGTGATTTCAAGAGTATGTTTTATTATTTAGATTTACAGCAAGCATCGGAGGGGGAGGCATTTTGGGGCTAGTGTTACATACCAAAAGCCGCAATTGGGAGAATGATTGATGGATTATGGGTGAACAGGTTGACCTTAGCAAGTAAAGGGAAGTTGACAAAATCATGTGATTTCAAGAGTATGTTTTATTATTTAGATTTACAACAAGCATCGGAGGGGGAGGCATTTTGGGGCTAGTGTTACATACCAAAAGCCGCAATTGGAAGAATGATTGATGGATTATGGGTGAACAGGTTGACCTTAGCAAGTAAAGGGAAGTTGACAAAATCATGTGATTTCCAGAGAAAGGGAATTCTTACTCCTTCCTGCCAGACATCCGAGCAAAGCAGACACAACGGGAATAAAATAAAAAATAAATAAATTGCGTAGGATATGCATTAAATAGTATGTGACCCAAGCCATCTATCTATATCTTTCTCCTTCTGATATAGTAGCCCATATTTTAAATATATTTCTCTCGTTCCTGTAATTGTCCACTCTTACCGAACTAATAAATCTTTCATTGAATTAACCCTCCACATTCAAGTGAAATTGTTAAGATGACGAAAACGATCTCGGTTATCGACAGGTGTGAATAATAATTTATACACACCGCAGACGACCGATACGTAACACTAGTTATTTAAGAAGTTTTAAAAATCTGGACGAATCAATTTTTTTTTTTTAAATATAGAAACTAGAATTTATAATTTAATTTTTAAAAAAAATGTGTTTAAAAACCCGCTTTAAAGTAAAAAAAAAAAAGGGAGAGAAAAAAGACAAAAAAAGACAAAAACAGATTACCATCTGCTGTTCTCTGATCTACGAAGCAAAATTTTGGAAAAATAAATAAAGCTTTAAATTTTTTTTTTCAGCTTAAACAAATATTTTTTTTTTATAAAATTTTTTTAAAAAAGCAATATTTAACGTGCAATTTAAAAAAAAATTTAATTTTTTCTTTTAAATTTTTAGATGCTTCCATGTGGCTTTAAATGAGGCGCCATCTGGTGGTTCGATACACCTTGGTTTGAAAATAGAATTTTCACCACTAAATACTACGAAGAAAATTTTTTACGAAAAAACAAAGAAAAAAAAGGGTAAATTTTTTTTCAGCTAAAACATAATTTTAAAAGTTTTTTTTCATTGAAAAAAAATTAATTGCATGTTAAATATTTTGCTTTAAAATTTTTATTTTAAAGCAAAATATTTAACATGCAATTAATTTTTTTTCAATGAAGAAAAAAGTTTTACGTTTTAGTTGTGTCCAATACACTTCCGTTTGAAAATAGGATTTTAATTGCCAAATGCTCGGATGGAATTAATTCAATGACGAGGTGGTAAAAGAAAGTATTTTAGATGTATGTTTGCATGTCCATAACCAGTAGTCTGTTGACCGATCAGTCACGCTTAAATCTTGTATAATAAAAGTGAACGTAGGTGTGTCCATCGCACTTTGAGGTAGAGAGGAGGGGGTAAGCTTAAGTAGTTTTGTCTTGTTTTGGTCTTTTCAGTCGATCCGGTCTTTTTCAGTCGATCCGGTCTTTTCAGTCGATCCGGTCTTCATTTTCTTATAGATTAGTTTCGTTTCAATGATTAAAGTTTGAAGCGAAAAGGAGCGGGCAAATCCAGATAGTTTGAAATAACATTGACAAGAATCTCTATAAAAGGTTTGGTCTGTGACGCTTACGATTGAAATAGTATTCTTGTCGATTAGTCGTCCACGCTTCAGTTTGAAATAGTATTCTCTCTGTTCTGTCACGCTTAAGTTTAAAAGCAGCATTTTTGTCAATCTGTCATGCATAAAACTAAATTAAACTAAATATAGCCCAAATTACAACCCTTTACACCTAGCAGCTGTGTTAAAAAATTCATGCTCCGTCACCCTAAAGGGGGAAACGGCATTTCCTTTGCCCCGTCACGCTAAAGGAGTAAACAGCATTTTCTTCAAGTCTGTCAAAATAACATTTCTGTCAATCTTCCACATGTAAGCTTGAAATTGATTTTACTTTGGTCTCTCGGTTTGCAATAACATCTCCATCGCTAAACACGCTAACTGATGGAAGCATCTTAAAAGTAACCGCTCGTTATTTTACTCGACGATCTATTACGTAACAAATTCAAACATCTGTAAGAAAACAGAGGCATGGGGAAGTGGTCAGTTAATATTTCATTAGGAAAGCTCAAAACTGAAAACAATGGACAAGTGATGGCTAACTTTGTCGGGCTCTTTGAGAGGACAACAAAACACCATGCAAAGAAATTGGTTGTCTTTGGTCGACATGGGAAAATATTCTCAAGTTTTTATTTTCTCCAAAATGAATATTTTTTTTTACATTATTTATATATATTCCTGTTAACTCGCACATCTCGGCACCGTCGTAGTGTCCCATTGTGACATCAAAATTTGCGGTTTGATCTTTTAATTGCTTATTTTAAATCTTTGATTTAATCTCATTTCAACTTTCGATAAAAAAATTTTTAATTTTAATACTATAAAATGTGGTGTTTGTGTGTCTATCTGATGATGCAATTGAAAACAAAGTCCTATAACAAGATCAAACAACTTATTATATTCAATTTAACGTCCATTTTACATGCTGGCTTTTAGAAATTGATTTACAAACTAACCTATCTCTGGCCAGATAATCCATCCTTATCACTTCCTCGTGTGTTTTCCTTGACCTAACCCAGCCAACTGATCCTGCTACCTCAGCTGTTTTACATCTAACCCAAACAATCATTGATTCTTTCAATGTGACCAAACCAACAAAATCTCCTGTTCTGCACACATCTCCCTAGAGTCAAATTTAATCTGATCGTGGTATTAGTTTTGGGTACTTCTGTAGTTTCACAATGACATGTTAGGCCTCTCTAAAAAAAAAATAGCTAAAGAAATGTATAAACTTTGTTATGTACTTACGTGGTAGCTGAAAAAAACAAACACTGTGCACCAAAAATTATGCAAATTCATCTAGTATTTATTAAATTAATAATAAAAATGATTTTATCTATGTCGCCATTTTTCTTATATTTTAACTTTTTCCAAAAAGTTATCTCCCTTGCCTACTTAGTAAGCTGAAATGTCTACCGATACGTAAGATCGTTTTTTTTTTCTTTTTCTTATAATTTAATAACTACTGGATGAATTTGCATATTTTTTTCTGTACAATCTTATTTTCAGCTAACACGTACGTACATAACAAAGTTTATACATTTCTTTAAATATTTTAATGTCATCGTTAAAGTGCAGAAGCACCTAGTTTTGTACTGGCCATTTTACTAGATTCTTCACATACAGTTTTTGGTTCTGTTGGGTAAAAAAAAAAATCCAACAGAGTGCTCGAGTATTTAATAAGAGCATATTTCTTTATTTATAATATTTAAGAAGTTCAGCTCAACATGGTACCCGAGGTTTCAAACCGGGGAAGAGGTCGAACCAGGCAAAAAAAATTGCTGGCTTTTCTTGAGTTTTAATTATTTGCCGCTTTACCGCCGTCATCAAAAGACGGCTGTAATATAATAAATAATTACATACAAAGAAATCCTACAATATGATATTAACATTTATTTAACTGGTACCAACATTGGTTCGTATGACAAAGAAATGGCCGTGGTAGATCTGAGAGGATGGAAAAAAGATACATACGGGATAGCATCATAAAGATCTCGGCTCGAAGGGCATGGAGAGTAATAAAATCCTGAGGACGTTTATCGTCATTCAAATTCTAGAGAAAATTAATCGACCATTATCAGTAAGAACTCAACACAAAATAAAATTAACTAAAATATAATTAACTAAATAAAATAATTAAATTATATAATTAAAAATTAAATTATATAATTATAATTAAAAATTAAATTAAATTAAAAATAATTAAATTAAATTAAAAATAATTAAATTAAATTAAAAATAATTAAATTAAATTAAAAATAATTAAATTAAATTAAAAATAATTAAATTAAATTAAAAATAAATTAAATTAAAAATAAATTAAATTAAAAATAAATTAAATTAAAAATAATTAAATTAAATTAAAAATAAATTAAATTAAATTTAAAATAAATTAAATTAAAAATAATTAAATTAAATAATTAAATTAAATAATTAAATTAAATAATTAAAAATAATTAAATTAATTAAAAATAATCAAATTAATTAAAAATAATCAAATTAATTAAAAATAATTAAATTAAATAATTAAAAATAATTAAATTAAATAATTAAAAATAATTAAATTAAATAAAAGCTATCAACTAGTCAGACATGGAGAGTATTTAATTCCTGGGGAAGCTGATCGTCACTCAAATTCCAGAGAAAGGTCATCAGCAACAACAGTTAACAGCTGTTGCGAGAACACAACACAAGTTGCAATCATGACCAAAAGAAAGCAGGAGACTTGTTATTACTCAGACTCCAGAGAACACCACCTGATAACGACTTGTGTAAGAACTCATAGTGGTGAGTAAGAAATGATAGTCACGCTCGTAGCTGTTGATTGGTCAACAAAGAGAAATAGCAGAAGCAGCAGCAGCAGCAATAAACGTAGGAATTATTTAAGACTCCCGAGAGAAAAAAAAAAAAGAAGAAAAAAAAAAGAAAAAAGGGAGCAGTGTCGGTGGGCCTTTAACAGGAAGAAAAATATAGGGAGAGAGAAAATTTGCCCATCGATAACCAAGTTGGGGGGAATGGGGACACAAAGTGGCCATCACTTTGTCCGTTACCTTGGCTAGAAGCTCCGATAACTGAAAAAAAAAAGCACGGCCTATTAACATAGGATATTTAACAGTAAGGGCGGGTGTGAGGTGGGGAAGAAAAAAACAAAAGAGAAAAAAAAAAAATAATTCAAACAAAAAAACAAAAACAAAAATTTTTTTAAAAAGCTAAAAATGATTGGATCTGTGATAGAAAATGCCACCCCCCCCCCCCCCCCAGGATGAGATGCGATAAAAAAAAAAAATCTTCGTATTTCGGGAATACGGAAGTTTTATTATAATTCACCATTATCCTTATCTTGATTGTTTTTAGGTTTCAGAATTTTTTTTAAATGAGGATTGATAATTTGGATTAGTGTGACTACTAGTCTCATCTTGGGTGGTATTCTCACAACGTTTCGGCCGATGTAACCTCCGACCGCTTATTTTATATAAAAATCACCATCAGGGTTTTTGATCAATCCTGGAGGAGGAACCCCTCCCTGGTTTTCAACCACCTTATTGATGATTGTCATTCAGGGGTTTTTGCCATAGTCGCGACGCTAGGCACTGCGGGTTGGTGACACTATTTGCCCATAGCTAGGTGTCCACATACAGCGGCTGGTATTCCTAAATGGTCACCCATCTGGTGCTGACCAGGCTTAACGTCGCTTAACTCCGGTGTGTCAACATACTTATGCCGTGGATATATATATATATATATATAATAAAATACCATTCACCACTGGCACTAACGCCCTATCAGTCTTTAACAATTAATACATAATAATAATAATAATAATAATAATAATAATAATAATAATAATCATAATAATAATAATAATCATAATAATAATAATAATAATCATAATAATAATAATAATAATAATAATCATAATAATCATAATAATCATAATAATCATAATAATCATAATAATAATCATAATAATAATCATAATAATCATAATCATAATCATAATCATAATCATAATAATAATAATAATAATCATAATCATAATCATAATAATAATAATAATAATAATAATAATAACGGAAATAAAAAAAAAAATTTAAATAAAAATAAATAAATAAATGAATAAAGATATATATATATATATATATATGTTTTTGTCTTTTAAGGGAAGTGGGGTCTGATCAACTCTGCTAGGAAGCCATGAAATTAAATACTGTCTTGTTTTTAAATTCCCGAAACAGTTTTTCACGGTAAACAACTGATGATCCCTTAAATAATGTTAGAAGCAAACTAATATAATAACTGTAAAAGTTAAATTGACTTACATGAGTGATTTTCCACTGAACGACTTGGGATGTATACATATGTAAATTAATAGTTATTTCACATATGATCGGTATATATATATATATATATAAGAAAAATAAATAAATAAACGAATATATATATATATATATATACATATGTAAATTAATAGATATATAACTAATAATAAAACTATAAATACGGCTCTTTACTAACAATCAGACACAGCCTCCTGAAGATGGTCGAGAAACCGAAAGCTAGGGGAATGGCCCACGATACAACATTAGGTGCCATACTCCACCAATTAACACCAGAAAACCGACGAATCGCTGGCCGCGTCGAGAAATTAACAAGAAAGATAGCGAAGAGAGAAAACTCTGTTGTCTTTAACGACGTGCGTATAAGAAATGACTTGCTGCCGAAATATACATTATATATATATATATATATATATATATATTATAAACAAATATTAACTTATATCTACCTACAGACAATGTAGTTTTGAGCTTATTTCAAATGGTCATGAGGCGCAAACTCGGTTCACCGGTCCACCTGTGTTTCTGCACGCTTTCACCCTACCCTCAGGGTCATTTCAAATTACCACGTGGTACGGAGAATTTAAGATATATTTATATCATTACAGCATAAACATTAAGACAGACTAGAGAATTCAACGACATTACTCGACATCTTGTTTTGTGAATGTCTATTTTTAAATATCTCTTAACAGTGCTCAACTTTAATCTTACTTAAAGGGGCTTCATAAAAATAATAATAATAATAATTATTATTATTATTATTTTTTCATAAAATGTTATAAGGAGATATAATTTATCTTTAATAAATAAATAAAAAAACTAAACTAAAACCTAACATAGAACTACAAGAAAGCACGTGTTAAAATAAGGTCACCCATTATTTCGACACAACAAATAAACAGGGATGGGCCACCTTTTAGAAAAGAGAATAGAATAGGAAATAGGAAGTAAAAATCAACCTTTGTTTGTGAGAAGCCCAACAATTGGCTAAGAGAATAACAAAGAATCTGATTGGTTAACTAGCTAGACTAAACATCACGTGTATATATATATAAAAACACCTGGCAACACAAACTCCATGCATTTAACCTGACGATTCGCTACGGGGATGAAATGCGGAAGCCTCTTTGTAGCTTAATTGCCATAAATATATTTACTAATAAATAAAATTAGCACATTATTTTCCAAGAATTCAAACATAAATATTTGGCGTACGATCGTTTCTAAAACAATTTGGAATATTCTTAGAACTGATATAAATAACGTGCTAATTTTATTATTCATCTCAACCTACTTTACAATGGCTCCGTTTGATCTAAATATTCAACCATTGAGCTGATATTAATAACTGCACTATTTGGAGTATTTAAATGCCTGTATTTTGACTTCATCTATATTTACTATAGGGGAATTATTCTTTTGTACATTTATACTCTACTTAAGTCAAAGAATTTTTACTTCAAATTTTAATTATATATATATATATTCATATGTATAGATTTTTGTAGGTACAAAGTTTTAATAAACAGTCAAATAATGTTAGACGCACTACCATTATTATCTATAGTGAGGATTTTTTTTTTATGATTTATGTTATATGAGGAATAAAGAACCACAAGAAGGGGAATAAAGATGAATCACTTCGTAACTTTTTTTTTCTTTCTCTATGAGGATGGTTTATTTTATAAACGAGTATTGAGAAAAAAAAAATATATATATATAATATAAATAAAAATATATATATATATAATATAAATTAAAAAAATATATATATATATATAATATAAATAAAAATATATATATATAATATAAATCAAAAAAAAAAAAATATAATATAAATCAAAAAAAAAATATATATATAATATAAATCAAAAAAAAAAAAATATATAATATAAATCAAAAAAAAAATATATATATAATATAAATCAAAAAAAAAAATATATATATAATATAAATCAAAAAAAATATATATATATATAATATAAATCAAAAAAAATATATATATATAATATAAATCAAAAAAAAAAAATATATATAATATAAATCAAAAAAAAAATATATATAATATAAATCAAAAAAAAAAAAAAATATATAATATAAATCAAAAAAAATAAAAAATATATATAATATAAATCAAAAAAAAAAATATATAATATAAATCAAAAAAAAAAAATATATATAATATAAATCAAAAAAAAAAATATATATATAATATAAATAAAAAAAAAATATATATATTTTTTTTTTATTTATATTATATATAAATCAATTATAAATATATAAATCAAAAAAAAAAAATATATGATATAAATAAAAAAAATTAAAAAATCCTCACTATAGATAATAATGACAGTGCGTCTCACATTATTTCACTGTTATATATATATATATATGCAACCGCCACTCCTACACTGATGAGGATAGAAAACCCGAAACGACGTCGTCTGTAGGTATAAAACACTTTAATATTTAAAAAATATTTATAGTTAAAGATTTAATAGTCTTAATAGTAGAGCCCTGTTTTGAATTACACGATTGTTGCAAAGTTCTGCTCAAGCGTTGAACACTATCGATGACCAGACAATTGCCCCCGTCTCTCTGGTAAGTGTACATTAATTTCAATTACTGTCTGTGGTGATTTCATAGGCGTTAGGCTCGTGATTCTAGGCTGAATCTACGAAGTGCGTTCGAGCCCATGCGACCGCTTGCAACCGCCACTCCTGCACTGATGAGGGTAGAAAACCCCAAATGACGTCGTCTGTAGGTATAAAACACTTTAATATTTAAAAAACAATACTTATATATGTATATGATAAAAATGATAAAAGAAAAAAAAAAAAATGGAAATAATATTCCAACGTAATGGAAAAAGGAAAACCAAAACACACACATATATATATATATATATATAAGTAGGTTGAAGTAAATAAAATTAGCACATTACTTATATCATTTCCAAGAATTCAAACAACAAATATTTGGTGTACGATCGTTTCTTGGAACTGATATAAATAATGTGCTAATTTTATTCATCTCAACTTACTCTACAATGGCTCTGTTTGATCTAAATATTCAACCATTGAGCTGATATTAATAACTGTAGTAGTTGGAGTATTCAAATGCCACTATTTTTACTTCAAATTTTAATATATATATATATATATATATATATATATATAGTGTGTAGATTTCAATATTGCGTTGAAAATCCGAATAAAAGAGCAAAACAGAGTTTTTAATCGTGAACACTCAAATCTTTCATCCTATATTTTTACCTATAAAGCTCACATTCGAAATTTTAACTGAGATAATTGATTTATTTCAATAGCAAAAACGAATTCTCTTATATATATTTTTATATTTCTGCATATGTAAAAAAATAGAAGAGTCACATTAATCTTTTACTTCTGTCACCCCTCCTCGATTATTTTACCATTTACCCCCTTTTTTACATCGACCAATCAACAAAGTGAATTTATCTTTTTAAGACGATGATCAATTTCTCTTATTATTTGTTTTTTTGACGTGGTTGTTTATACGTCTGAGGAGACCTAATTAAAGGGTCGAAATAATTTATAATGTATACAATCTTAATGTGTGTATAGCTTTTTCCTTTTAATAATTCTATATATATATATATATATATATATATATATATACAGGGTGGGCCAAAATAAAGGTCCTATCTTTAAATTTGAATAACTTGAATTTGAATAACTTCCACAAAATAAAAGTTAAACTCACCAAACTTTATCTGTGTGTAGACTGACCCTTCCGAGATTTTTTGAAATAAACAAAACAAATTTTAGCCGAAAAACACTTCTTAAAATTTACAAAAACTAAAGTATTGTTTTTTACACTGTTTTGAGTTTTTTAAGCAAAAATAATGTTTTCTAAATGAGGGTACGTTCCTTAGGGCTAATACGACTCATGCTTGCTTCGGAAGGGGTCCTTTACTTATTCTAAAAAAAAAAATTTAAAAAAAAAAAAATCAATAAATAAAAAAGTTATGAATTTTTAAAAATAGGACCCTTATTTTTGCCCACCCTGTATATATTTTATTTTTTTTTTTTTTTCTTCTTAGTAATTTCTGCACCAATGTAAAGTTGAAAATTACTTCCTGTTCAGATTACTAATTTTTTTTTTTTTTTTTTTTAATTAAGCATCATTTATTAAAATTTAATATTTTATAGAATTTATTATAAACTGGAGTTTTTAAGAACGAATCCAATTTTTTGTAAAAAAATATATATATTTGACTCTGAAATCCAATTATTATAGCCAGCTGTAAAAAAAAAAAAAAAAAAAATATAAGAAAATATTATTTCTGGATTTTGATTGTGTTTGTAATCATTAAATAATTACATTATTACCTGAACCTGTAACAAAATTGATGAGGTTATATTTTGTGCTGAAGAGGTTATTAACAATTTCTGAAACATATGTACATATTAATATTTGTTGATGCTGAATTTTTGTAGCATGATTACATAATATTGTCATTATGCATGTATTATATATATATATAGATTTAGATTTTTCACTTAGAAGATATTTTATTCAGTGAAGACCGGAATCAGTCCAATAAAAATAAGCTCGATGATACTCAGTTACAGGGTACAGAGCATTTATGTGTTTTTTTTTAAGGTTTACCAAAACATTTCGTTCATGAAATCGTTCATCAAAACAAAACTCTTTAACTTTGAAAAATATGAAAAATAAATAAATAAAGGAAAAAAGTCTTTTGTTGTGATGAATGATTTCATGAACGAAATGTTTTGGTAAACCTTCAAGAAAAAAAAAAAAAAAACACATATATATATATATATATATATATATATATACGTAGTATGTTTTAAGAAGGCTGAGGGCAATGCAAAGTGCCCGGTAGGTTGTAAGCTGGAAAGAAACAAAAATAATAAATCGAAATGTGACTTTATTTTTTCTTAAAATCTTACATAAACGCAAGTGTGGTGTTAGCTGTTTGTGTGTTGTCCGGATGATTATTAAAAATCATTTATTTAATATTTCAGGAAAAAGAAACTTTCCTTTGTCAAAAATAATAAACACCAAAGGAAAACTCCGTCTGTGTAGAGAATCTAGCAAAATGGATGCTGATAGTAGATTCTAGAATTTGAATAACTCAAAGCACCATATCAGTCGAACGTAATAATTTATTTCACTTTTAATTTAGGACTGTCCAACATCAAACTGACCGGTTTAGAAAAAAAGAATCAAGAGAAATAGAGATGTTCACGTCAGAACTCGTGGAAGCTTAGGAGTCGGAGTATTTGGAATCAGAGTCAAACCTTATTGCTTCCGACTCCACAACTATATATTATGCAATGAGAAAATCTGTAAGGGAATAAAATTCAATTTAAATGAAATACAAAATTTATATTAACTCTACACTTAGTTTCGTATTCAAGGAAAGTAAATATATACTCACAATATTAATGAAGTAAATTATCTTTGAGTTAATTTAAGTATTTTATAGATAAACAATAAGCATCACTTGCTCAAATAGAAATTATTTCTTCATGTGGATAGTTAGTTGACTCTTGTCCGTTGACATCAACCAAATTTTGGCGCCACATTTGATATCATTATTTTGCACCCAGTACCATTTTCCGTGAATTTGCCAATGACCTTTGAAATTAAGTTAAACCATGACCGATATTTTGACCAAGTTTGGTGACGATTGGTCAAGCGATGTGAACACTAGTCTGTACACAAACAACCATAGTTTGGTGACGATTGGTCAAGCGATGTGAACACTAGTCTGTACACAAACAACCATAGTTTGGTGACGATTGGTCAAGCGATGTGAACACTAGTCTGTACACAAACAACCATAGTTTGGTGACGATTGGTCAAGCGATGTGAACGCTAGTCTGTACACAAACAACCATAATGACAAACCGAAAACATAACCTCCTTGGCAAAGGTAAGACAAAAAATAACGATAAATTTTTACGTACCTGTTCTTTTAGTTCGATCGTCTGGTTTTGCAATTCTGAAATTTCGTTTTGCAGTTTTTCTTTATCTTTCTTCAATCCCGTTAATTCACTCTGCTGTTTCTCCATCTGCTTCGAAACTTTCTGGTTATCGTGTTTTTCTTGATTCGAGAGATCTCGCATCCTGAAGAAAATAAACAGTCACGCTTACTTACACACGTGGCGATGAGGAAGGATGTTAAGTAGACGGAAAGGTCAGCAGAGGTTAGGCAGGTCATCCTGCTTGTATTGGTTTGGCCAAAATGTTTGTTCGTTTTTTTTTTGGGGGGGGGGGGTACTTTGTTAGATTAGGACCCACGCTAAAATCTACTTGGCGTCGGTACTTTCCGGATGTTTACGTAAACCGCCGGAAAGTACAGAAACAGTTAGCCAATCAATTTGCGAAGAAAATAAGCAGACTATATGTCAACATTTCAACTGATTGAAACGCGAAAGTACTGCAAAGAATTTTCACAAGCTATCACTGGCTGTTGTGTCTCCCGAAAGAGTTTTCCTCCTACCTATAGCCTTGGTCTTTTCAAGACTAAGGCCAATAGGCATCTCATGTCTTTGTGATAATCATATTTCTTGCTAGCTCCTTACATCAAGTGGCTTCATGCCTTGTCTGGAGCGATTTCTATTGAAAAAAAAATTTTTTTTAATTTTTTTAATCATTTTTATTATGTGTTAATTCCTCTAGCAACTGTTAATTTACAAAAGTTACGAATTTATTCCGTTACAAGAATTATTGGTGCTTATGCTGATTAGCGGACATATAAAAAATTATTTTTATATAAAAACAATAATATATACTTATTAAGCATTATATTCTTACTCACTGTACGAAAAAGTAGAAAAAATTATCCACTAGAACTTTAATTACAAGTATTTTTCCATTCTGCGTATCCTAACAGCGACTCGTTCAATAAGCCCCCCATCTTGTTTTTTAAGATTTCAGTTATCTGCCCTTGAAATCTTCTTAAAAAAACAAGATGGCCGCTAATCAGCATAAGCACCGAATTATTGCAGTAATAATTTAAAGGGAGATAACTCTAGCTTATCTAACTTCTCGGGTTGAGCACTTGTTAAATGATATCGCCTGCTACGACTTAGCATAAGGCAAAGCTTTTCATTAATAAACAAATGGAGCACTGTCAAGTGGCGGTCAATGTTTATATTAAAAAACACTGTAGAAATCATTTACCACCAGTGCCTGTCCCGTGGCTTAGTAATGAGAGCTGCTGACTATTAATTAGACGATTGAACGTTCGATCTCTGGCTTGGGATGGGTGCTAGTCTAGCAACGCTAAAGAGCTGTGATATCGTGAAACAGTCTGTGAATGACAATATGCTACATATATATATATATATTTAGTCTAAAGAAGCTTTGAGTCATTTTAAACAAAAGAAAAAAAAAAGGAAAATGCAGTTTAAATACCCAAAGAAACTAACTAAATCCAAAATATCGCAGACTTAACATTCGTTGGAAAATTCATAAATAAAAAAAAATTTAAAATTTAAAAAAAAGGAAAAAAAAAGAGAAAAAAAAAGGGGGGATTCAAGTATCTAACAGTCAAACAAAAACAGGGGAATTTAACTTAAGCGTGAAATATTAAAACGGGGATCATCAGCTGTTTACCATGTAACTGTTTGGGATATTTAAAAACAGGACTGTAATAATATTCATAGTCTCCAATGGTACTGATTAAACTACCATTTCCCCAATAATCAAGTGTAGAAATAATTCAGCTTAAATTTCACTAATATATACATAAATAAATAATAATAATAATAATAATAATATATTACCCTTAAGACTACCGTGTGATATGGTAATTTGTATATCAAATAACATTAATTATAACAATAATAATAATAATAATACTATCCAAACACTACACCCAAGAACCATTCTGCAATATGGTAGCTAGCAATAAAATATATATATATATATATGTTGAAGTTAGAATGAATGGATATTAAAATTTAAATAAATTATACTTACTTGACAAGGGCTTCCTTGAGTCTTTCATTCTGAAGCTCCAATTGCCTGACTTCATAATCAGTAGCCACTCCCTCGGTACCTGGAATATCAAAAAGGGTTTTTCTTTAAAAAAATTTTTAATCCTCAAAAAAATATATATTCTGGTGTTCAAATATTTAGATTGATTTTAAAATATTTTTGAGAAAGAAAATTGGCCTCTTTTTTTCATAAATTAATGCTATGTAACATCCCATTTAAGGGTTCTTGATAGGGTGCAGAAATGTATCTGTAATTTGATTGGCTCTACCCTTTCTTCTTCTCTGCACACTCTCGCTCACAGATGTGATGTTGCTAGTCTCAGTCTTTTCTATAAATACTATTACGGCATTTGTTCTTCAGAGTTATGTGTTCTATGCCCTGTTTCTTTTGTTCCAGCTCGTTTGACTCGTTGGTCTAGTGGTCTCCATCAATTCGTTGTTTTCATACACCATTGTAATACAGCTGCCCATTCCTGTAGCTTCTTTCCAAGAACTGCAGGTTTGTGGAACTCTCTTCCTGCTGACTGTTTTCCTCCTACTTATAGCCTTGGTCTTTTCAATAGGCCAATAGGCATCTCCTGTCTTTGCGATAATCATATTTCGTTCTTGTTAGCTCCTTACATCAAGTAGCTTCATGCCTTGTCTGGAGCAATTTCCATTAAAAAGAAGAAAAAAAAAAAAAAGAAAATGAAAATCCTTATTTTATACGGAAAATGTAAACTAGTTTATTTTTCATACGCCAAAGGAACAAATAGTTGCAATCCTTTAATGGGGACGTAAATGGATGGTAACATTTAATGCTACTGAAACAAAGCTTTTTTCATTTAACAATTATAAGAAACCTTACGAACCACCGATTGCCATTCATCATTCAAACTCCTCGGTCTAACATTCACAGGCAACAAATACATAGAAGACATTGTCAAGGCTGCTGCAAGGAAAGTGGGCTCCCTCTACCGTGCTAGAAAACTTCTCACACCTGCAAGTATCCTATATCTCTACAAAGCAACCATTCACCCATGGAGTATTGTTGCCACATCTGGGCTGGTGCACCAACCACTAGTCTTTCCCTATTAGACAGGGTCCAAAAAAAGAGTCTAATTTGATAGCTCCTGCACTGTCCAGCCCCATCGCCACAATGTTGCATCCCTTCGCTTGTTTTACAAGTATATCAATGGAATGTGTGTAACGGAGAGCGGCCGATTGACGTAAATGCAGACACTTGTCGGCGCCGTTCAAAGAGGCAGCGTCTGGTATGCTGTGTGTGTGGGGCGAACCCGAAAACGCTCGCTGACGACAAAAAAGAAAGAGGAGTGGGAGGAGAAAGGCGTCAAAGTCAAATAAGGTTTTTATTTGAAGATCCGGGCAGCGGTGTCGAGTGAGAGATTTATGCAAATTAAGTTGGTTTGCATGCGTCGCATTTTTTTTCAATAAGAGAGCGAAAGTGAAGATTTGGTCAGTTACGTGGAGATCGTTCTGAACATGGGATTGGAAAGTGAACGAAAGAAAAGAATAGTGCTGGATTTTTTTTATGTTGAACTGAACGTTTTTTGTTTTTTTTTCATACAGTTGAGAGAGACGTTTTTTTGTTTTTTTTTCCATTTGGACTTGATCTTGGCGACATCTGTTTAAATATTATTTCGTTATTTTTTTCTACAATGTGCTCCGATCTATATAGCTATCGTCACAACCACTCATGGAGAGTTTTTCTATTTCTTTAAACATCCTGACTTTTAAGTAAGAATTATTGCCTCTCTTCTCCTTAAAAGCAGAATTAAATAGTGTTAGTATTATTTTCTTTGTATATTTCTTTTATTTAAACAGACCTTGTTTGCTTTTAACGCACAATGTTTTTATACCTTTTCAGTTCTACCTTTGTCGATGATCAATAAACCTGTGTCCAAAATATACCATGCCTCAGTCTTGATTGTCGATAAGAGTTTATGCTAGCTGTCCGACATTTGCACACGTTTCCACGAAACATACACATCCCGGAGACAGCATACAACATAACATTTTGAAATACCATATATATAGTAATCTACAAACACCCACAATCAGCTTTGGATATTTCTAATTTGCATATTTACTTCATAAACAGCTTCTAATAAATTAATATTCTGTAATATATATTTGTAATTTGCATTGTCATATTTTATGTTATACGCAATAGTTTCATCGATAATAAAACGTATGATTTTTTTTCTGGGATGCTGAGAACAGATACTGCACTTTGATCATAACCAAAAATCCAAGGACCCATAAAAATGATGTTTTATTAGTAGGAATTTTTAAAATGAATGAAATGAAATAAAATAAAAACAACGATTTAATCTATTATTAGGGGTGGGACGTAATGGGTGAAAATTTCAGATTCATGCGAGTAGTATTTTTTTGTGTTCATTTATACATAAATAACACTAAACAATCAAACATTTTGAAAATTTTGCAAAATTCAGAAGGTGCAGGCCACTAGTTTTTGGCTATTTTACATTCATGAAAACCCTTTCACAGCCTGAAAATGGTCCTAAATTACAGACTATATCAGATTTAACCATCTATATCCATTCATAGCTTTTGAGGATGTTTTAGGACCTGCAATGTCGCATGAAACCACTTTTTCACTGAAAAATGATGGATGTTTAGTCCCGTGGAGCCCTAACTGCTATTTTTGGCCTGCACCTTCTGAATTTTGCAAAATTTTCAAAATGTTTGATTGTTTAGTGTTATTTATGTATAAATGAACACAAAAAAATACTACTCACATGAATCTGAAATTTTCACCCATTACGTCCCACCCCTAATATTATTGTATTATTTTTTAAATGGAGATGGGTGGCGTAGTATCGGTTCTGTTTTCAGACGACCGTCCTCCCAGGAATTACCTCCTCCTTTTTAAGGGGGTTGGGATAATCCTCATCTGAGGGAGGAGATTATGTAGTATCTGTTCTGTTGACATGAGACCATCTTCCCAGGGACTACCTTCTCCTTTTTGGGAGGAGGTGTAGTATAGGTTCTGTTGTCATGATATACTCGCAGGCATTAGCTTCTCCTTCTATGGGAAGAATGCTCCCAAGCATTACTCATTATACGCACCTTTCTCTTTGATTTCATTCTCCAAGATATCATGGTCCAAAGTTAGTTCTTCCATTTTCTCTTTTAGAGATTCCAATTCTTGTTGGAGACCTTCACACTAGAAAGAAAAAGAAAATTCATTAAAAATGCATACGGTGACAACACCACGCTTTACTACCGTCATGTGGATAAAACGGACGCGCACATATCTGAGGCAATGGCTGAATCCTTAGAAAGTGACCTCCAGTCTGTAATGGAATGGAGTCATAAATGGATGGTAACATTTAATGCTGCTAAAACAAAGCTCCTTTCCTTCAACAACTACAAGAAACCTCTTCAACCACCGATTTCCATGGCAAATAACACCCTACCTGAGAGTCCAACGTTCTAACTCCTCAGCCTAACATTCACAGGTAACATGAATTGGAACAAATACATATAAGACATTGCCAAGGCTACCGCAAAGAAAGTGGGTTCCTTCTACCGAGCGAGAAAACTTCTCACACCTGACAGTATCCTATATCTCTACATGTATAGAGTATTGTCATATCTGGGCTGGTGCACCATCCACTAGTCTCTCCTCCTTAGATAAAGTCCAAAAAAGAGTCGCTAATCTAATGGGTCCCTCACTATCCACCAAACTCCAGCCCCATCGCCACAATGCTGCATCCTTGTGCTTGTTTTACAAGTACTTCAATGGAATGTGCTCCGATGAACCTCAACATAAATACACTCGACCAATCGGACAATCAGTTAAATCTCATCCATTCACTGTGGAGGCTCCCAGATGCTGGAGAGCCTTCTACTCCAATAACTTAATTCCTCGTGCTGCCGGCCTTTGGAACCCCCCCCCCCCTGCTCGACCGACTGTACTGACATGCAGAAATTTAAAACTAATGTGAACAAGCATCTTGCTGCACAGCTTTAACTTAGGATAACCCTAATTCTCAGTAGCCCCTTACGTCTACAGTGGCAGCATGCCTTGTTTGGGGTGAACTTTGTTAAAAATATTTTGAAAAATAATAATTCAAAAAAAAAAAAAAAAAAAAAATTTTAAATTAAAAAAGAAATTCTTTTTTAAATTAAAAGAAAATTAAAAAAAAAAAGATTTTTTAATTTAAAAAAAAAAAATTTAAATAAAAAGATTTTTTTTATAATTAAAAAAAAAATTTTTTTAAAGATAATTTAAATAAAAAAAAAAAAAAATTTTTTAAATATTGCTGCAAATAGAAAAAAAAAATCGATTTCCCGCTAAAATTTAAAAATGGTTTTAGTTAATTTGTATTATTTATATTATTTAAACAACTGTTCTCATCTTGGATGTTATTCTCACAACTTTACGTCAGCCATGACCAGGTAGAAGTCTTCAGTAATTCTTAATATCACCCGCACTGAGGATTGAACCTTCAACTTCCAGAACAGATGTAAGGCTCCTAAAGATCATACTAGAATGTTCCGCAAGGATCTATGGCGTAATGGATAAAAGTGATAATCAGTTTTAAGTGACAGTCGACGGAAGTTGAAGGTTCAATCCTCAATACAGATGATAATACGAATACAATTACTAATTACTGAAGACTTCTACCTTGTCATGGCTGACGAAACGAGCGTAAGCTACCTCGTGGATTGAATAAAGGGTTCTTCCGCTCGAAATTCTGTACTGCTTCCAGAGTTCAACAAGATGCACTTCAAGAAAGTTGGAGGTTACATCGGCCGAAACGTTGTGAGAATAACACCCAAGATGAGAACAGTAGTCTAAATAATACAACTTATCAATCCTCATCTCAAAAATTTTTAATTCTCAAAAGTTTTAATTTACAATTTAAATCATTTTTTTTTCTTCGGAATACTATTGATTAAGCACAATTTTTTCCGATAGATTATAATAAAAATGTGTCCAGTTAGAAAGTTAAAAAAAAATATATCATTTAAAGAAAAAAATGCCACTTATGGAACCGTTAATCAAATTCACGATCCTTTCTGCAATCTAACCCTATTTAGTACTGGTAAATGGATAACAATAATAGGGGTGGGACGTAATGGGTGAAAATTAGGGGTGGGACGTAATGGGTGAAAATTAGGGGTGGGACGCAATGGGTGAAAATTTCAGATTCATGCGAGTAGTATTTTGTGTTCATTTATACATAAATAACACTAAACAATCAAACATTTTGAAAATTTTGCAAAATTCAGAAGGTGCAGGCCACTAGTTTTTGGCTATTTTACATTCATGAAAACCCTTTCACAGCCTGAAAATGGTCCTAAATTAAAGTACTATATCAGATTTAACCATCTATATCCATTCATAGCTTTTGAGGATGTTTTAGGACCTGCAATGTCGCATGAAACCACTTTTTCACCGAAAAATGATGGATTTTGAGTCCCGTGGAGCCCTAACGGCTATTTTTGGCCTGCACCTTCTGAATTTTGCAAAATTTTCAAAATGTTTGATTGTTTAGTGTTATTTATGTATAAATGAACACAAAAAATACTACTCGCATGAATCTGAAATTTTCACCCATTACGTCCCACCCCTAATTACAAGTTCGTCTAGAAAATGATAATGCTTTCAAATATTTTGTATTCAAAGGAGAAATTTAATATTTTTAAAAGGCAGTAACTTCGTACCCAAAAGTTGTCTCCCTTGACACAAAGAGTTTTGGGGACAAGGCAACAACGAGAAAATATTCAATGGGCATTCACTCACCGACAAACAATTAAATACGTCCTCGTTTCAAAGTTATTTCTTTTCATTTGTATTTATATAATAAATAATTGTTTTTGTTGATCTACATAGCATCGTTTTCATCCAATTTATTTCTTCATATTTGTGTCTCAACACTCACAAAATACCGCTTTATTTCAGGAATAGTTTGGAGATTATTTTGATGGACATTATCGTTGAGATATCCCCACAAATAAAAATCTAGATGGGTTATGGTTCGGTGAATGTGAAGCCCATTCAGGACCACACGTACTGATGCGATGATCATTAAAGAGCCACCACATATCATTGAACAGAAATAAAACAAAGACTGTTAGACATTCATAACTGAAACTTGGTGGACAAGTCAAGCGTAAAATATAATTTATTTGTACCAAATATAATTTGATTGAAGAAAGGGAAGTGAATTTTATTAATTCCATGGGTGGCTTTTTTTTCTTTTTTTTTTTTTTTAATATTATGTATTTTACTTAATTCAGTAATTAACTTAAATTTGTGCTTATAAAACAGACTGTTGGACATTCATGATTGAAATTTGGTGGACAATTCAGGCATAGACTGAAATTTATTTGTACTATATATGGTTTGATTGCAGAAAAGATTATAAATTTTATAAACAATTCCATGGTGGACATTTTGAGGGGGGGGGGGGGGGCCTGTCTAATGAAAATTGCGATGAGAGGGAGATAACCAAACTTATACAGCACCACAGGCATTTCCTTTTTGTCTTTCTGTCTTTCAAAGCGTGTGAGCGATAGAAGCAGTAGCAGACCTGCTGAGAACAGCAGTAGTTGAAGCAATTACTAGCCATGGCATGGAAGATGAGAACCCCAAACCAGGTCACATGAGAACGAGGAGAAAAAGGCGCAAAGACTGAATTATCTTGATGAAAAAAAAAAAAAATTGTATACTCAGCATAGATAAAAAAAAAGAACCACAAATTTTTGTAAAATGCAATCATAAAAAAACTAAGGTGATTGTAGATTTTTATGGACATCGCAGTTTCAAATAAACAGGAAAACTGATATACTTATGTATCAGGTAAATAGGTGTCTACACCAAAAATTAGGAAAAATTAGCGACTAGAACTGGAATTAAAAATATAAATCAGTTTTATCGTATTTTTCCAATTCACCATTGATTATTACTTGGCGAAATGACAGACTGACTTATCTCCCCTGTTTCACGTGTATTTGCACCCTTATCGATGGCGAATCGGAAAAATACAATAAAACTGATTTATAATTATTTCTCTGACTCTACCTCCTTTTCTCTCCCCTCTTTCCTAACCCCAGATAAGTAAAAGTCTCTTTTTTCCTATGTATGTCCTTAAAATGCATCTGATGATAATGTCCCACTTTAGGAAGTGTGGAATCAGCCCATAGTAACCATTATTTTAATTAAAAATATAAATCAGTTTTATCATATTTTTCTAATTCGCCATTGCAAATACACGTGAAACAGGGGAGATAAGTCGGTCTGTCATTTCGCCAAGTCATAATCAATGGAGAATCGGAAAAATACGATAAAACTTATTATTTTTAATTAAAATTCTACTCAATAATTTTTCCTAATTATTGGTGTAAATACCTATTTTTTCCTGATACATAAGTATATCAAAGAGTTTTCCGGTTAATTAATTTGGAACTGCGATTTTTCACCCGTACGTTTTTATGGACAAGCACCCACTAATTTTTTCATAAATCACAATTTAAAAGAAATTTTATTTTATGAAAAATGTTTATAATAGGATTTTTTTAAATTCATTTTCATAAAATATTTTTTTTTTTTTTGTAAATGCAATCACGTGGATAACGACACGGACTGACGACCTGGGTGTTCCAAGTTCAAATCCAGTCGGTTCCATAGTACCACTTTCACTTATGGATATTGGCAACCTTCACGTGGTCCCTTCTGTGAGAATGCCAACAACAGAATAAAGTCAGTCAATAAAGTTGTACCAACCATGTTGATTCATACGAATTTACTATAAAAAAAAATTAATTTTTCATAAATTACAATTTAAAAGAAATTTTATTTTATGAAAATGTCCATAATAGTATTTTTAAAAATTAATTTTAATTTTTTCTTTTTTTTTTTAAATCATAGGAGACAATTTTCAAAAAATACAATTTAAAACAATTATTTTTTTTAGTTCCTTTATAAAAACAAAGATATGTATGAATTAAGAATTAAAATATACTTTTTTATATTTCTTTTTTGAAAAGGAGGTCCATCTCAGAAATTTAAAAAATATGGCTCTACACATGACTGTTGTGGACTGATCCAGATTCACCCATAGTGACAGAATGGATTCGTCAGGTCACTATCAAGTCGACACCTTTTCCCTTACCAAAGCGAACCGCTTAGCTTGTCTGCCGAGAGCCGGTAATGGCGACCAACTTATTGTAATTAAGTATTCTTAATACAATTCCCATTCCTTTCAATTCCTGTCTTGGGTTTCTTATTTACTTATTGTTATTCTTACGATATAACATATATTCTTTCTGAAAAGGAGGTTTACCTCGGAAATATAAAGAATATTATTGTTATTTGTCTCGTATCCAACAGTGTTTTCTACCAAATTGCATCATCACTAACTTCAAAATTCAACTTCTTACACTAATACGCACAAAACTACAACATCCTTCTCATATATATTTTTAATACTTACTTTTTCCTCCGCCATTTCTTTATCCAATGTGGCAATTTCCACAGTTTCAGCCAAGTCAGCCATTTCATCCTTGTAGCGATCATATTCATCTCGGATATCACGAGCTTCCTGGAAACAAAAATATTCATTCACATCAGAACTTGCAGAATAATATGTGATGAGTCGGTTTCAATATCTAAATGTATAAATAGTTACACCTTTGCATGTAATACTAAGGGAGGTCATCTCTATTTATACAGGGTGGGCCAAAATAAGGGTCCTATCTTTAAATTTGAATAACTTGAATTTGAATAACTTCCACAAAATAAAAGTTAAACTCACCAAACTTTATGTGTGTGTAGACTGACCCTTCCGAGATTTTTTGAAATAAACAAAACAAATTTTAGCCGAAAAATACTTCTTTAAACTTACAAAAACTAAAGTATTGTTTTTTACACTGTTTTGAGTTTTTTAAGCAAAAATAATGTTTTCTAAATGAGGGTACGTTCCTTAGGGCTAATACGGCTCATGCTTGCTTCGGAAGGGGTCCTTTACTTATTCTAAAAAAAAAATTTAAAAAAATCAATAAATAAAAAAGTTATGAATTTTTAAAAATAGGACCCTTATTTTTGCCCACCCTGTATAAAGTTAGAAAGCAATGAGATACAAAAACAAAAATATTCATTCACATCAGAACTTGCATAATAATATGTGATGAGTCTGTTTCAATATCTAAATGTATAAATAGTTAGACTTTTGCATGTAATACTAAGGGAGGTAATCTCTATTTATATAAAGTTAGAAAGCAATGAGATACAAAAACAAAAATATTCATTCACATCAGAACTTGCATAATAATATGTGATGAGTCTGTTTCAATATCTAAATGTATAAATAGTTAGACTTTTGCATGTAATACTAAGGGAGGTAATCTCTATTTATATAAAGTTAGAAAGCAATGAGATACAAAAACAAAAATATTCATTCACATCAGAACTTGCATAATAATATGTGATGAGTCTGTTTCAATATCTAAATATATAAATAGTTACACTTTTGCATGTAATACTAAGGGAGGTAATCTCTATATAAAGTTAGAAAGCAATGAGATACAAAAACAAAAATATTCATTCACATCAGAACTTGCATAATAATATGTGATGAGTCTGTTTCAATATCTAAATGTATAAATAGTTACACTTTTGCATGTAATACTAAGGGAGGTAATCTCTATTTATATAAAGTTAGAAAGCAATGAGATACAAAAACAAAAATATTCATTCACATCAGAACTTGCATAATAATATGTGATGAGTCTGTTTCAATATCTAAATATATAAATAGTTAGACTTTTGCATGTAATACTAAGGGAGGTCATCTCTATATAAAGTTAGAAAGCAATGAGATACAAAAACAAAAATATTCATTCACATCAGAACTTGCATAATAATATGTGATGAGTCTGTTTCAATATCTAAATGTATAAATAGTTAGACTTTTGCATGTAATACTAAGGGAGGTCATCTCTATATAAAGTTAGAAAGCAATGAGATACAAAAACAAAAATATTCATTCACATCAGAACTTGCATAATAATATGTGATGAGTCTGTTTCAATATCTAAATGTATAAATAGTTACACTTTTATATGTAATACTAAGGGAGGTAATCTCTATTTATATAAAGTTAGAAAGCAATGAGATA
This sequence comes from Sepiola atlantica, assembly GCA_963556195.1. Lineage (NCBI taxonomy): Eukaryota > Metazoa > Mollusca > Cephalopoda > Sepiida > Sepiolidae > Sepiola > Sepiola atlantica. Next base: position 41,737,071 of record OY744553.1, on the reverse strand, counting down.
CAAAAACAAAAATATTCATTCACATCAGAACTTGCATAATAATATGTGATGAGTCGGTTTCAATATCTAAATGTATAAATAGTAACACTTTTGCATGTAATACTAAGGGAGGTAATCTCTATTTATATAAAGTTAGAAAGCAATGAGATACAAAAACAAAAATATTCATTCACATCAGAACTTGCATAATAATATGTGATGAGTCTGTTTCAATATCTAAATATATAAATAGTTAGACTTTTGCATGTAATACTAAGGGAGGTAATCTCTATTTATATAAAGTTAGAAAGCAATGAGATACAAAAACAAAAATATTCATTCACATCAGAACTTGCATAATAATATGTGATGAGTCTGTTTCAATATCTAAATGTATAAATAGTTAGACCTTTGCATGTAATACTAAGGGAGGTAATCTCTATTTATATAAAGTTAGAAAGCAATGAGATACAAAAACAAAAATATTCATTCACATCAGAACTTGCATAATAATATGTGATGAGTCTGTTTCAATATCTAAATGTATAAATAGTTATACCTTTGCATGTAATACTAAGGGAGGTAATCTCTATTTATATAAAGTTAGAAAGCAATGAGATACAAAAACAAAAATATTCATTCACATCAGAACTTGCATAATAATATGTGATGAGTCTGTTTCAATATCTAAATGTATAAATAGTAACACTTTTGCATGTAATACTAAGGGAGGTAATCTCTATTTATATAAAGTTAGAAAGCAATGAGATACAAAAACAAAAATATTCATTCACATCAGAACTTGCATAATAATATGTGATGAGTCTGTTTCAATATCTAAATGTATAAATAGTAACACTTTTGCATGTAATACTAAGGGAGGTAATCTCTATTTATATAAAGTTAGAAAGCAATGAGATACAAAAACAAAAATATTCATTCACATCAGAACTTGCATAATAATATGTGATGAGTCTGTTTCAATATCTAAATGTATAAATAGTAACACTTTTGCATGTAATACTAAGGGAGGTAATCTCTATTTATATAAAGTTAGAAAGCAATGAGATACAAAAACAAAAATATTCATTCACATCAGAACTTGCATAATAATATGTGATGAGTCTGTTTCAATATCTAAATGTATAAATAGTAACACTTTTGCATGTAATACTAAGGGAGGTAATCTCTATTTATATAAAGTTAGAAAGCAATGAGATACAAAAACAAAAATATTCATTCACATCAGAACTTGCATAATAATATGTGATGAGTCTGTTTCAATATCTAAATGTATAAATAGTAACACTTTTGCATGTAATACTAAGGGAGGTAATCTCTATTTATATAAAGTTAGAAAGCAATGAGATACAAAAACAAAAATATTCATTCACATCAGAACTTGCATAATAATATGTGATGAGTCTGTTTCAATATCTAAATGTATAAATAGTAACACTTTTGCATGTAATACTAAGGGAGGTAATCTCTATTTATATAAAGTTAGAAAGCAATGAGATACAAAAACAAAAATATTCATTCACATCAGAACTTGCATAATAATATGTGATGAGTCTGTTTCAATATCTAAATGTATAAATAGTAACACTTTTGCATGTAATACAAAGGGAGGTAATCTCTATTTATATAAAGTTAGAAAGCAATGAGATACAAAAACAAAAATATTCATTCACATCAGAACTTGCATAATAATATGTGATGAGTCTGTTTCAATATCTAAATGTATAAATAGTAACACTTTTGCATGTAATACTAAGGGAGGTAATCTCTATTTATATAAAGTTAGAAAGCAATGAGATACAAAAACAAAAATATTCATTCACATCAGAACTTGCATAATAATATGTGATGAGTCTGTTTCAATATCTAAATATATAAATAGTTATACCTTTGCATGTAATACTAAGGGAGGTAATCTCTATTTATATAAAGTTAGAAAGCAATGAGATACAAAAACAAAAATATTCATTCACATCAGAACTTGCATAATAATATGTGATGAGTCTGTTTCAATATCTAAATGTATAAATAGTTAGACCTTTGCATGTAATACTAAGGGAGGTAATCTCTATTTATATAAAGTTAGAAAGCAATGAGATACAAAAACAAAAATATTCATTCACATCAGAACTTGCATAATAATATGTGATGAGTCTGTTTCAATATCTAAATGTATAAATAGTTATACCTTTGCATGTAATACTAAGGGAGGTAATCTCTATTTATATAAAGTTAGAAAGCAATGAGATACAAAAACAAAAATATTCATTCACATCAGAACTTGCATAATAATATGTGATGAGTCTGTTTCAATATCTAAATGTATAAATAGTAACACTTTTGCATGTAATACTAAGGGAGGTAATCTCTATTTATATAAAGTTAGAAAGCAATGAGATACAAAAACAAAAATATTCATTCACATCAGAACTTGCATAATAATATGTGATGAGTCTGTTTCAATATCTAAATGTATAAATAGTAACACTTTTGCATGTAATACTAAGGGAGGTAATCTCTATTTATATAAAGTTAGAAAGCAATGAGATACAAAAACAAAAATATTCATTCACATCAGAACTTGCATAATAATATGTGATGAGTCTGTTTCAATATCTAAATGTATAAATAGTAACACTTTTGCATGTAATACTAAGGGAGGTAATCTCTATTTATATAAAGTTAGAAAGCAATGAGATACAAAAACAAAAATATTCATTCACATCAGAACTTGCATAATAATATGTGATGAGTCTGTTTCAATATCTAAATGTATAAATAGTAACACTTTTGCATGTAATACTAAGGGAGGTAATCTCTATTTATATAAAGTTAGAAAGCAATGAGATACAAAAACAAAAATATTCATTCACATCAGAACTTGCATAATAATATGTGATGAGTCTGTTTCAATATCTAAATGTATAAATAGTAACACTTTTGCATGTAATACTAAGGGAGGTAATCTCTATTTATATAAAGTTAGAAAGCAATGAGATACAAAAACAAAAATATTCATTCACATCAGAACTTGCATAATAATATGTGATGAGTCTGTTTCAATATCTAAATGTATAAATAGTAACACTTTTGCATGTAATACTAAGGGAGGTAATCTCTATTTATATAAAGTTAGAAAGCAATGAGATACAAAAACAAAAATATTCATTCACATCAGAACTTGCATAATAATATGTGATGAGTCTGTTTCAATATCTAAATGTATAAATAGTAACACTTTTGCATGTAATACAAAGGGAGGTAATCTCTATTTATATAAAGTTAGAAAGCAATGAGATACAAAAACAAAAATATTCATTCACATCAGAACTTGCATAATAATATGTGATGAGTCTGTTTCAATATCTAAATGTATAAATAGTAACACTTTTGCATGTAATACTAAGGGAGGTAATCTCTATTTATATAAAGTTAGAAAGCAATGAGATACAAAAACAAAAATATTCATTCACATCAGAACTTGCATAATAATATGTGATGAGTCTGTTTCAATATCTAAATATATAAATAGTTATACCTTTGCATGTAATACTAAGGGAGGTAATCTCTATTTATATAAAGTTAGAAAGCAATGAGATACAAAAACAAAAATATTCATTCACATCAGAACTTGCATAATAATATGTGATGAGTCTGTTTCAATATCTAAATGTATAAATAGTTAGACTTTTGCATGTAATACTAAGGGAGGTAATCTCTATTTATATAAAGTTAGAAAGCAATGAGATACAAAAACAAAAATATTCATTCACATCAGAACTTGCATAATAATATGTGATGAGTCTGTTTCAATATCTAAATATATAAATAGTTAGACCTTTGCATGTAATACTAAGGGAGGTAATCTCTATTTATATAAAGTTAGAAAGCAATGAGATACAAAAATAAAAATATTCATTCACATCAGAACTTGCATAATAATATGTGATGAGTCTGTTTCAATATCTAAATGTATAAATAGTTATACCTTTGCATGTAATACTAAGGGAGGTAATCTCTATTTATATAAAGTTAGAAAGCAATGAGATACAAAAACAAAAATATTCATTCACATCAGAACTTGCATAATAATATGTGATGAGTCTGTTTCAATATCTAAATGTATAAATAGTTAGACCTTTGCATGTAATACTAAGGGAGGTAATCTCTATTTATATAAAGTTAGAAAGCAATGAGATACAAAAACAAAAATATTCATTCACATCAGAACTTGCATAATAATATGTGATGAGTCTGTTTCAATATCTAAATATATAAATAGTTAGACATTTGCATGTAATACTAAGGGAGGTAATCTCTATTTATATAAAGTTAGAAAGCAATGAGATACAAAAACAAAAATATTCATTCACATCAGAACTTGCATAATAATATGTGATGAGTCTGTTTCAATATCTAAATATATAAATAGTTACACTTTTGCATGTAATACTAAGGGAGGTAATCTCTATTTATATATAGTTTGAAAGCAATGAGATACAAAAACAAAAATATTCATTCACATCAGAACTTGCATAATAATATGTGATGAGTCTGTTTCAATATCTAAATGTATAAATAGTTATACCTTTGCATGTAATACTAAGGGAGGTAATCTCTATTTATATAAAGTTAGAAAGCAATGAGATACAAAAACAAAAATATTCATTCACATCAGAACTTGCATAATAATATGTGATGAGTCTGTTTCAATATCTAAATGTATAAATAGTTACACTTTTGCATGTAATACTAAGGGAGGTAATCTCTATTTATATAAAGTTAGAAAGCAATGAGATACAAAAACAAAAATATTCATTCACATCAGAACTTGCATAATAATATGTGATCAGTCTGTTTCAATATCTAAATATATAAATAGTTATACCTTTGCATGTAATACTAAGGGAGGTAATCTCTATTTATATAAAGTTAGAAAGCAATGAGATACAAAAACAAAAATATTCATTCACATCAGAACTTGCATAATAATATGTGATCAGTCTGTTTCAATATCTAAATATATAAATAGTTATACCTTTGCATGTAATACTAAGGGAGGTAATCTCTATTTATATAAAGTTAGAAAGCAATGAGATACAAAAACAAAAATATTCATTCACATCAGAACTTGCATAATAATATGTGATGAGTCTGTTTCAATATCTAAATGTATAAATAGTTATACCTTTGCATGTAATACTAAGGGAGGTAATCTCTATTTATATAAAGTTAGAAAGCAATGAGATACAAAAACAAAAATATTCATTCACATCAGAACTTGCATAATAATATGTGATGAGTCTGTTTCAATATCTAAATGTATAAATAGTTACACTTTTGCATGTAATACTAAGGGAGGTAATCTCTATTTATATAAAGTTAGAAAGCAATGAGATACAAAAACAAAAATATTCATTCACATCAGAACTTGCATAATAATATGTGATGAGTCTGTTTCAATATCTAAATATATAAATAGTTACACTTTTGCATGTAATACTAAGGGAGGTAATCTCTATTTATATAAAGTTAGAAAGCAATGAGATACAAAAACAAAAATATTCATTCACATCAGAACTTGCATAATAATATGTGATGAGTCTGTTTCAATATCTAAATGTATAAATAGTTACACTTTTGCATGTAATACTAAGGGAGGTAATCTCTATTTATATAAAGTTAGAAAGCAATGAGATACAAAAACAAAAATATTCATTCACATCAGAACTTGCATAATAATATGTGATGAGTCTGTTTCAATATCTAAATGTATAAATAGTTACACTTTTGCATGTAATACTAAGGGAGGTAATCTCTATTTATATAAAGTTAGAAAGCAATGAGATACAAAAACAAAAATATTCATTCACATCAGAACTTGCATAATAATATGTGATGAGTCTGTTTCAATATCTAAATGTATAAATAGTTACACTTTTGCATGTAATACTAAGGGAGGTAATCTCTATTTATATAAAGTTAGAAAGCAATGAGATACAAAAACAAAAATATTCATTCACATCAGAACTTGCATAATAATATGTGATGAGTCTGTTTCAATATCTAAATGTATAAATAGTTACACTTTTGCATGTAATACTAAGGGAGGTAATCTCTATTTATATAAAGTTAGAAAGCAATGAGATACAAAAACAAAAATATTCATTCACATCAGAACTTGCATAATAATATGTGATGAGTCTGTTTCAATATCTAAATGTATAAATAGTTATACCTTTGCATGTAATACTAAGAGAGGTAATCTCTATATAAAGTTAGAAAGCAATGAGATACAAAAACAAAAATATTCATTCACATCAGAACTTGCATAATAATATGTGATGAGTCTGTTTCAATATCTAAATGTATAAATAGTAACACTTTTGCATGTAATACTAAGGGAGGTAATCTCTATTTATATAAAGTTAGAAAGCAATGAGATACAAAAATAAAAATATTCATTCACATCAGAACTTGCATAATAATATGTGATGAGTCTGTTTCAATATCTAAATGTATAAATAGTTAGACCTTTGCATGTAATACTAAGGGAGGTAATCTCTATATAAAGTTAGAAAGCAATGAGATACAAAAACAAAAATATTCATTCACATCAGAACTTGCATAATAATATGTGATGAGTCTGTTTCAATATCTAAATGTATAAATAGTTAGACTTTTGCATGTAATACTAAGGGAGGTAATCTCTATTTATATAAAGTTAGAAAGCAATGAGATACAAAAACAAAAATATTCATTCACATCAGAACTTGCATAATAATATGTGATGAGTCTATTTCAATATCTAAATATATAAATAGTTACACTTTTGCATGTAATACTAAGGGAGGTAATCTCTATTTATATAAAGTTAGAAAGCAATGAGATACAAAAACAAAAATATTCATTCACATCAGAACTTGCATAATAATATGTGATGAGTCTGTTTCAATATCTAAATGTATAAATAGTAACACTTTTGCATGTAATACTAAGGGAGGTAATCTCTATTTATATAAAGTTAGAAAGCAATGAGATACAAAAACAAAAATATTCATTCACATCAGAACTTGCATAATAATATGTGATGAGTCTGTTTCAATATCTAAATATATAAATAGTTACACTTTTGCATGTAATACTAAGGGAGGTAATCTCTATTTATATAAAGTTAGAAAGCAATGAGATACAAAAACAAAAATATTCATTCACATCAGAACTTGCATAATAATATGTGATGAGTCTGTTTCAATATCTAAATGTATAAATAGTAACACTTTTGCATGTAATACTAAGGGAGGTAATCTCTATTTATATAAAGTTAGAAAGCAATGAGATACAAAAACAAAAATATTCATTCACATCAGAACTTGCATAATAATATGTGATGAGTCTGTTTCAATATCTAAATATATAAATAGTTAGACTTTTGCATGTAATACTAAGGGAGGTAATCTCTATTTATATAAAGTTAGAAAGCAATGAGATACAAAAACAAAAATATTCATTCACATCAGAACTTGCATAATAATATGTGATGAGTCTGTTTCAATATCTAAATGTATAAATAGTTAGACCTTTGCATGTAATACTAAGGGAGGTAATCTCTATTTATATAAAGTTAGAAAGCAATGAGATACAAAAACAAAAATATTCATTCACATCAGAACTTGCATAATAATATGTGATGAGTCTGTTTCAATATCTAAATGTATAAATAGTAACACTTTTGCATGTAATACTAAGGGAGGTAATCTCTATTTATATAAAGTTAGAAAGCAATGAGATACAAAAACAAAAATATTCATTCACATCAGAACTTGCATAATAATATGTGATGAGTCTGTTTCAATATCTAAATATATAAATAGTTATACCTTTGCATGTAATACTAAGGGAGGTAATCTCTATTTATATAAAGTTAGAAAGCAATGAGATACAAAAACAAAAATATTCATTCACATCAGAACTTGCATAATAATATGTGATGAGTCTGTTTCAATATCTAAATGTATAAATAGTTAGACCTTTGCATGTAATACTAAGGGAGGTAATCTCTATTTATATAAAGTTAGAAAGCAATGAGATACAAAAACAAAAATATTCATTCACATCAGAACTTGCATAATAATATGTGATGAGTCTGTTTCAATATCTAAATATATAAATAGTTATACCATTGCATGTAATACTAAGGGAGGTAATCTCTATTTATATAAAGTTAGAAAGCAATGAGATACAAAAACAAAAATATTCATTCACATCAGAACTTGCATAATAATATGTGATGAGTCTGTTTCAATATCTAAATATATAAATAGTTATACCATTGCATGTAATACTAAGGGAGGTAATCTCTATTTATATAAAGTAAGAAAGCAATGAGATACAAAAACAAAAATATTCATTCACATCAGAACTTGCATAATAATATGTGATGAGTGTTTCAATATCTAAATGTATAAATAGTAACACTTTTGCATGTAATACTAAGGGAGGTAATCTCTATTTATATAAAGTTAGAAAGCAATGAGATACAAAAACAAAAATATTCATTCACATCAGAACTTGCATAATAATATGTGATGAGTCTGTTTCAATATCTAAATGTATAAATAGTAACACTTTTGCATGTAATACTAAGGGAGGTAATCTCTATTTATATAAAGTTAGAAAGCAATGAGATACAAAAACAAAAATATTCATTCACATCAGAACTTGCATAATAATATGTGATGAGTCTGTTTCAATATCTAAATGTATAAATAGTAACACTTTTGCATGTAATACTAAGGGAGGTAATCTCTATTTATATAAAGTTAGAAAGCAATGAGATACAAAAACAAAAATATTCATTCACATCAGAACTTGCATAATAATATGTGATGAGTCTGTTTCAATATCTAAATGTATAAATAGTTAGACCTTTGCATGTAATACTAAGGGAGGTAATCTCTATATAAAGTTAGAAAGCAATGAGATACAAAAACAAAAATATTTATTCACATCAGAACTTGCATAATAATATGTGATGAGTCTGTTTCAATATCTAAATGTATAAATAGTTAGACCTTTGCATGTAATACTAAGGGAGGTAATCTCTATTTATATAAAGTTAGAAAGCAATGAGATACAAAAACAAAAATATTCATTCACATCAGAACTTGCATAATAATATGTGATGAGTCTGTTTCAATATCTAAATGTATAAATAGTTAGACCTTTGCATGTAATACTAAGGGAGGTAATCTCTATTTATATAAAGTTAGAAAGCAATGAGATACAAAAACAAAAATATTCATTCACATCAGAACTTGCATAATAATATGTGATGAGTCTGTTTCAATATCTAAATATATAAATAGTTATACCTTTGCATGTAATACTAAGGGAGGTTATCTCTATTTATATAAAGTTAGAAAGCAATGAGATACAAAAACAAAAATATTCATTCACATCAGAACTTGCATAATAATATGTGATGAGTCTGTTTCAATATCTAAATGTATAAATAGTTATACCTTTGCATGTAATACTAAGGGAGGTTATCTCTATTTATATAAAGTTAGAAAGCAATGAGATACAAAAACAAAAATATTCATTCACATCAGAACTTGCATAATAATATGTGATGAGTCTGTTTCAATATCTAAATATATAAATAGTTATACCTTTGCATGTAATACTAAGGGAGGTTATCTCTATTTATATAAAGTTAGAAAGCAATGAGATACAAAAACAAAAATATTCATTCACATCAGAACTTGCATAATAATATGTGATGAGTCTGTTTCAATATCTAAATATATAAATAGTTATACCTTTGCATGTAATACTAAGGGAGGTTATCTCTATTTATATAAAGTTAGAAAGCAATGAGATACAAAAACAAAAATATTCATTCACATCAGAACTTGCATAATAATATGTGATGAGTCTGTTTCAATATCTAAATGTATAAATAGTTAGACCTTTGCATGTAATACTAAGGGAGGTAATCTCTATTTATATAAAGTAAGAAAGCAATGAGATACAAAAACAAAAATATTCATTCACATCAGAACTTGCATAATAATATGTGATGAGTGTTTCAATATCTAAATGTATAAATAGTAACACTTTTGCATGTAATACTAAGGGAGGTAATCTCTATTTATATAAAGTTAGAAAGCAATGAGATACAAAAACAAAAATATTCATTCACATCAGAACTTGCATAATAATATGTGATGAGTCTGTTTCAATATCTAAATGTATAAATAGTAACACTTTTGCATGTAATACTAAGGGAGGTAATCTCTATTTATATAAAGTTAGAAAGCAATGAGATACAAAAACAAAAATATTCATTCACATCAGAACTTGCATAATAATATGTGATGAGTCTGTTTCAATATCTAAATGTATAAATAGTAACACTTTTGCATGTAATACTAAGGGAGGTAATCTCTATTTATATAAAGTTAGAAAGCAATGAGATACAAAAACAAAAATATTCATTCACATCAGAACTTGCATAATAATATGTGATGAGTCTGTTTCAATATCTAAATGTATAAATAGTTACACTTTTGCATGTAATACTAAGGGAGGTAATCTCTATTTATATAAAGTTAGAAAGCAATGAGATACAAAAACAAAAATATTCATTCACATCAGAACTTGCATAATAATATGTGATGAGTCTGTTTCAATATCTAAATGTATAAATAGTTAGACTTTTGCATGTAATACTAAGGGAGGTAATCTCTATTTATATAAAGTTAGAAAGCAATGAGATACAAAAACAAAAATATTCATTCACATCAGAACTTGTATAATAATATGTGATGAGTCTGTTTCAATATCTAAATGTATAAATAGTAACACTTTTGCATGTAATACTAAGGGAGGTAATCTCTATTTATATAAAGTTAGAAAGCAATGAGATACAAAAACAAAAATATTCATTCACATCAGAACTTGCATAATAATATGTGATGAGTCTGTTTCAATATCTAAATGTATAAATAGTTAGACCTTTGCATGTAATACTAAGGGAGGTAATCTCTATTTATATAAAGTTAGAAAGCAATGAGATACAAAAACAAAAATATTCATTCACATCAGAACTTGCATAATAATATGTGATGAGTCTGTTTCAATATCTAAATGTATAAATAGTAACACTTTTGCATGTAATACTAAGGGAGGTAATCTCTATTTATATAAAGTTAGAAAGCAATGAGATACAAAAACAAAAATATTCATTCACATCAGAACTTGCATAATAATATGTGATGAGTCTGTTTCAATATCTAAATGTATAAATAGTTAGACTTTTGCATGTAATACTAAGGGAGGTAATCTCTATATAAAGTTAGAAAGCAATGAGATACAAAAACAAAAATATTCATTCACATCAGAACTTGCATAATAATATGTGATGAGTGTTTCAATATCTAAATGTATAAATAGTAACACTTTTGCATGTAATACTAAGGGAGGTAATCTCTATTTATATAAAGTTAGAAAGCAATGAGATACAAAAACAAAAATATTCATTCACATCAGAACTTGCATAATAATATGTGATGAGTCTGTTTCAATATCTAAATATATAAATAGTTAGACTTTTGCATGTAATACTAAGGGAGGTTATCTCTATTTATATAAAGTTAGAAAGCAATGAGATACAAAAACAAAAATATTCATTCACATCAGAACTTGCATAATAATATGTGATGAGTGTTTCAATATCTAAATGTATAAATAGTTAGACTTTTGCATGTAATACTAAGGGAGGTAATCTCTATTTATATAAAGTTAGAAAGCAATGAGATACAAAAACAAAAATATTCATTCACATCAGAACTTGCATAATAATATGTGATGAGTCTGTTTCAATATCTAAATGTATAAATAGTTAGACCTTTGCATGTAATACTAAGGGAGGTAATCTCTATTTATATAAAGTTAGAAAGCAATGAGATACAAAAACAAAAATATTCATTCACATCAGAACTTGCATAATAATATGTGATGAGTCTGTTTCAATATCTAAATGTATAAATAGTTAGACCTTTGCATGTAATACTAAGGGAGGTAATCTCTATTTATATAAAGTTAGAAAGCAATGAGATACAAAAACAAAAATATTCATTCACATCAGAACTTGCATAATAATATGTGATGAGTCTGTTTCAATATCTAAATGTATAAATAGTTAGACCTTTGCATGTAATACTAAGGGAGGTAATCTCTATTTATATAAAGTTAGAAAGCAATGAGATACAAAAACAAAAATATTCATTCACATCAGAACTTGCATAATAATATGTGATGAGTCTGTTTCAATATCTAAATGTATAAATAGTTAGACCTTTGCATGTAATACTAAGGGAGGTAATCTCTATTTATATAAAGTTAGAAAGCAATGAGATACAAAAACAAAAATATTCATTCACATCAGAACTTGCATAATAATATGTGATGAGTCTGTTTCAATATCTAAATGTATAAATAGTTAGACCTTTGCATGTAATACTAAGGGAGGTAATCTCTATTTATATAAAGTTAGAAAGCAATGAGATACAAAAACAAAAATATTCATTCACATCAGAACTTGCATAATAATATGTGATGAGTCTGTTTCAATATCTAAATGTATAAATAGTTAGACCTTTGCATGTAATACTAAGGGAGGTAATCTCTATTTATATAAAGTTAGAAAGCAATGAGATACAAAAACAAAAATATTCATTCACATCAGAACTTGCATAATAATATGTGATGAGTCTGTTTCAATATCTAAATGTATAAATAGTTAGACCTTTGCATGTAATACTAAGGGAGGTAATCTCTATTTATATAAAGTTAGAAAGCAATGAGATACAAAAACAAAAATATTCATTCACATCAGAACTTGCATAATAATATGTGATGAGTCTGTTTCAATATCTAAATGTATAAATAGTTAGACCTTTGCATGTAATACTAAGGGAGGTAATCTCTATTTATATAAAGTTAGAAAGCAATGAGATACAAAAACAAAAATATTCATTCACATCAGAACTTGCATAATAATATGTGATGAGTCTGTTTCAATATCTAAATGTATAAATAGTTAGACCTTTGCATGTAATACTAAGGGAGGTAATCTCTATTTATATAAAGTTAGAAAGCAATGAGATACAAAAACAAAAATATTCATTCACATCAGAACTTGCATAATAATATGTGATGAGTCTGTTTCAATATCTAAATGTATAAATAGTTACACTTTTGCATGTAATACTAAGGGAGGTAATCTCTATTTATATAAAGTTAGAAAGCAATGAGATACAAAAATAAAAATATTCATTCACATCAGAACTTGCATAATAATATGTGATGAGTCTGTTTCAATATCTAAATGTATAAATAGTTAGACCTTTGCATGTAATACTAAGGGAGGTAATCTCTATTTATATAAAGTTAGAAAGCAATGAGATACAAAAACAAAAATATTCATTCACATCAGAACTTGCATAATAATATGTGATGAGTCTGTTTCAATATCTAAATGTATAAATAGTTACACTTTTGCATGTAATACTAAGGGAGGTAATCTCTATTTATATAAAGTTAGAAAGCAATGAGATACAAAAACAAAAATATTCATTCACATCAGAACTTGCATAATAATATGTGATGAGTCTGTTTCAATATCTAAATGTATAAATAGTTAGACTTTTGCATGTAATACTAAGGGAGGTAATCTCTATTTATATAAAGTTAGAAAGCAATGAGATACAAAAACAAAAATATTCATTCACATCAGAACTTGCATAATAATATGTGATGAGTCTGTTTCAATATCTAAATGTATAAATAGTTATACCTTTGCATGTAATACTAAGGGAGGTAATCTCTATTTATATAAAGTTAGAAAGCAATGAGATACAAAAACAAAAATATTCATTCACATCAGAACTTGCATAATAATATGTGATGAGTCTGTTTCAATATCTAAATGTATAAATAGTTAGACCTTTGCATGTAATACTAAGGGAGGTAATCTCTATTTATATAAAGTTAGAAAGCAATGAGATACAAAAACAAAAATATTCATTCACATCAGAACTTGCATAATAATATGTGATGAGTCGGTTTCAATATCTAAATATATAAATAGTTACACTTTTGCATGTAATACTAAGGGAGGTAATCTCTATTTATATAAAGTTAGGAAGCAATGAGATACAAAAATAAAAATATTCATTCACATCAGAACTTGCATAATAATATGTGATGAGTCTGTTTCAATATCTAAATGTATAAATAGTTACACTTTTGCATGTAATACTAAGGGAGGTAATCTCTATTTATATAAAGTTAGAAAGCAGTGAGATACAAAAACAAAAATATTCATTCACATCAGAACTTGCATAATAATATGTGATGAGTCTGTTTCAATATCTAAATGTATAAATAGTAACACTTTTGCATGTAATACTAAGGGAGGTAATCTCTATTTATATAAAGTTAGAAAGCAATGAGATACAAAAACAAAAATATTCATTCACATCAGAACTTGCAGAATAATATGTGATGAGTCGGTTTCAATATCTAAATATATAAATAGTTAGACCTTTGCATGTAATACTAAGGGAGGTAATCTCTATTTATATAAAGTTAGAAAGCAATGAGATACAAAAACAAAAATATTCATTCACATCAGAACTTGCATAATAATATGTGATGAGTCTGTTTCAATATCTAAATATATAAATAGTTAGACCTTTGCATGTAATACTAAGGGAGGTAATCTCTATTTATATAAAGTTAGAAAGCAATGAGATACAAAAACAAAAATATTCATTCACATCAGAACTTGCATAATAATATGTGATGAGTCTGTTTCAATATCTAAATATATAAATAGTTAGACCTTTGCATGTAATACTAAGGGAGGTAATCTCTATTTATATAAAGTTAGAAAGCAATGAGATACAAAAACAAAAATATTCATTCACATCAGAACTTGCATAATAATATGTGATGAGTCTGTTTCAATATCTAAATATATAAATAGTTACACTTTTGCATGTAATACTAAGGGAGGTAATCTCTATTTATATAAAGTTAGAAAGCAATGAGATACAAAAACAAAAATATTCATTCACATCAGAACTTGCATAATAATATGTGATGAGTCTGTTTCAATATCTAAATATATAAATAGTTACACTTTTGCATGTAATACTAAGGGAGGTAATCTCTATTTATATAAAGTTAGAAAGCAATGAGATACAAAAACAAAAATATTCATTCACATCAGAACTTGCATAATAATATGTGATGAGTCTGTTTCAATATCTAAATATATAAATAGTTACACTTTTGCATGTAATACTAAGGGAGGTAATCTCTATTTATATAAAGTTAGAAAGCAATGAGATACAAAAACAAAAATATTCATTCACATCAGAACTTGCATAATAATATGTGATGAGTCTGTTTCAATATCTAAATGTATAAATAGTTATACCTTTGCATGTAATACTAAGGGAGGTAATCTCTATTTATATAAAGTTAGAAAGCAATGAGATACAAAAACAAAAATATTCATTCACATCAGAACTTGCATAATAATATGTGATGAGTCTGTTTCAATATCTAAATGTATAAATAGTTACACTTTTGCATGTAATACTAAGGGAGGTAATCTCTATTTATATAAAGTTAGAAAGCAATTAGATACAAAAACAAAAATATTCATTCACATCAGAACTTGCATAATAATATGTGATGAGTCTGTTTCAATATCTAAATGTATAAATAGTAACACTTTTGCATGTAATACTAAGGGAGGTAATCTCTATTTATATAAAGTTAGAAAGCAATGATATACAAAAATAAAAATATTCATTCACATCAGAACTTGCATAATAATATGTGATGAGTCTGTTTCAATATCTAAATGTATAAATAGTTAGACCTTTGCATGTAATACTAAGGGAGGTAATCTCTATTTATATAAAGTTAGAAAGCAATGAGATACAAAAACAAAAATATTCATTCACATCAGAACTTGCATAATAATATGTGATGAGTCTGTTTCAATATCTAAATGTATAAATAGTTAGACCTTTGCATGTAATACTAAGGGAGGTAATCTCTATTTATATAAAGTTAGAAAGCAATGAGATACAAAAACAAAAATATTCATTCACATCAGAACTTGCATAATAATATGTGATGAGTCTGTTTCAATATCTAAATGTATAAATAGTTACACTTTTGCATGTAATACTAAGGGAGGTAATCTCTATTTATATAAAGTTAGAAAGCAATGAGATACAAAAACAAAAATATTCATTCACATCAGAACTTGCATAATAATATGTGATGAGTCTGTTTCAATATCTAAATGTATAAATAGTTAGACCTTTGCATGTAATACTAAGGGAGGTAATCTCTATTTATATAAAGTTAGAAAGCAATGAGATACAAAAACAAAAATATTCATTCACATCAGAACTTGCATAATAATATGTGATGAGTCTGTTTCAATATCTAAATGTATAAATAGTTACACTTTTGCATGTAATACTAAGGGAGGTAATCTCTATTTATATAAAGTTAGAAAGCAATGAGATACAAAAACAAAAATATTCATTCACATCAGAACTTGCATAATAATATGTGATGAGTCTGTTTCAATATCTAAATGTATAAATAGTTAGACCTTTGCATGTAATACTAAGGGAGGTAATCTCTATTTATATAAAGTTAGAAAGCAATGAGATACAAAAACAAAAATATTCATTCACATCAGAACTTGCATAATAATATGTGATGAGTCTGTTTCAATATCTAAATGTATAAATAGTTACACTTTTGCATGTAATACTAAGGGAGGTAATCTCTATTTATATAAAGTTAGAAAGCAATGAGATACAAAAACAAAAATATTCATTCACATCAGAACTTGCATAATAATATGTGATGAGTCTGTTTCAATATCTAAATGTATAAATAGTAACACCTTTGCATGTAATACTAAGGGAGGTAATCTCTATTTATATAAAGTTAGAAAGCAATGAGATACAAAAACAAAAATATTCATTCACATCAGAACTTGCATAATAATATGTGATGAGTCTGTTTCAATATCTAAATGTATAAATAGTTAGTCTTTTGCATGTAATACTAAGGGAGGTAATCTCTATTTATATAAAGTTAGAAAGCAATGAGATACAAAAACAAAAATATTCATTCACATCAGAACTTGCATAATAATATGTGATGAGTCTGTTTCAATATCTAAATGTATAAATAGTTACACTTTTGCATGTAATACTAAGGGAGGTAATCTCTATTTATATAAAGTTAGAAAGCAATGAGATACAAAAACAAAAATATTCATTCACATCAGAACTTGCATAATAATATGTGATGAGTCTGTTTCAATATCTAAATGTATAAATAGTAACACTTTTGCATGTAATACTAAGGGAGGTAATCTCTATTTATATAAAGTTAGAAAGCAATGAGATACAAAAACAAAAATATTCATTCACATCAGAACTTGCATAATAATATGTGATGAGTCTGTTTCAATATCTAAATGTATAAATAGTAACACTTTTGCATGTAATACTAAGGGAGGTAATCTCTATTTATATAAAGTTAGAAAGCAATGAGATACAAAAATAAAAATATTCATTCACATCAGAACTTGCATAATAATATGTGATGAGTCTGTTTCAATATCTAAATGTATAAATAGTAACACTTTTGCATGTAATACTAAGGGAGGTAATCTCTATTTATATAAAGTTAGAAAGCAATGAGATACAAAAACAAAAATATTCATTCACATCAGAACTTGCATAATAATATGTGATGAGTCTGTTTCAATATCTAAATATATAAATAGTTACACTTTTGCATGTAATACTAAGGGAGGTAATCTCTATTTATATAAAGTTAGAAAGCAATGAGATACAAAAACAAAAATATTCATTCACATCAGAACTTGCATAATAATGTGATGAGTCTGTTTCAATATCTAAATATATAAATAGTTACACTTTTGCATGTAATACTAAGGGAGGTAATCTCTATTTATATAAAGTTAGAAAGCAATGAGATACAAAAACAAAAATATTCATTCACATCAGAACTTGCATAATAATATGTGATGAGTCTGTTTCAATATCTAAATGTATAAATAGTAACACTTTTGCATGTAATACTAAGGGAGGTAATCTCTATTTATATAAAGTTAGAAAGCAATGAGATACAAAAACAAAAATATTCATTCACATCAGAACTTGCATAATAATATGTGATGAGTCTGTTTCAATATCTAAATGTATAAATAGTTACACTTTTGCATGTAATACTAAGGGAGGTAATCTCTATTTATATAAAGTTAGAAAGCAATGAGATACAAAAACAAAAATATTCATTCACATCAGAACTTGCATAATAATATGTGATGAGTCTGTTTCAATATCTAAATGTATAAATAGTAACACTTTTGCATGTAATACTAAGGGAGGTAATCTCTATTTATATAAAGTTAGAAAGCAATGAGATACAAAAACAAAAATATTCATTCACATCAGAACTTGCATAATAATATGTGATGAGTCTGTTTCAATATCTAAATGTATAAATAGTAACACTTTTGCATGTAATACTAAGGGAGGTAATCTCTATTTATATAAAGTTAGAAAGCAATGAGATACAAAAATAAAAATATTCATTCACATCAGAACTTGCATAATAATATGTGATGAGTCTGTTTCAATATCTAAATGTATAAATAGTAACACTTTTGCATGTAATACTAAGGGAGGTAATCTCTATTTATATAAAGTTAGAAAGCAATGAGATACAAAAACAAAAATATTCATTCACATCAGAACTTGCATAATAATATGTGATGAGTCTGTTTCAATATCTAAATATATAAATAGTTACACTTTTGCATGTAATACTAAGGGAGGTAATCTCTATTTATATAAAGTTAGAAAGCAATGAGATACAAAAACAAAAATATTCATTCACATCAGAACTTGCATAATAATGTGATGAGTCTGTTTCAATATCTAAATGTATAAATAGTAACACTTTTGCATGTAATACTAAGGGAGGTAATCTCTATTTATATAAAGTTAGAAAGCAATGAGATACAAAAACAAAAATATTCATTCACATCAGAACTTGCATAATAATATGTGATGAGTCTGTTTCAATATCTAAATGTATAAATAGTAACACTTTTGCATGTAATACTAAGGGAGGTAATCTCTATTTATATAAAGTTAGAAAGCAATGAGATACAAAAACAAAAATATTCATTCACATCAGAACTTGCATAATAATATGTGATGAGTCTGTTTCAATATCTAAATGTATAAATAGTATACACTTTTGCATGTAATACTAAGGGAGGTAATCTCTATTTATATAAAGTTAGAAAGCAATGAGATACAAAAACAAAAATATTCATTCACATCAGAACTTGCATAATAATATGTGATGAGTCTGTTTCAATATCTAAATGATAAATAGTATACACTTTTGCATGTAATACTAAGGGAGGTAATCTCTATTTATATAAAGTTAGAAAGCAATGAGATACAAAAACAAAATATTCATTCACATCAGAACTTGCAT
>OY744553.1:41660418-41705418 GCA_963556195.1 Sepiola atlantica | reverse complement strand
ACATATTTAGAGAGAGGGGGAAATTTGAAGCATATTTAATCTATAATTTTAGAGGGGGGGGGGGTTACATGAATTATGACGGAATGCAATATAAAGAGGGAAGCAAGGGTCATATATATATAGATGGGGGGGGGGGATTGTAAAGAAGCAGGGAGGGTATTTAATGTCTCTCAAGAAACCAGGTATATATATATATAACGTCTAGATTTGTATAGACAATATATATTCCTTAATAAAACATCCCAAATTATTCAAATTGCGAGCTCAATGAAAATGGTGTTACAACTTTCAGAGCATATATAGTAATTGTTTATATTCCAAAGACCAAAAATTCAGTCTTTAATCAAATCATTTACTTTTATTGCTTGTGGTCTTACAATTGTTTCTCAACTACTAAAATACAGCCATTAATTTTATTTCCTCGCTGTTCGTCAGAGACCTAAATGAATATATAACTACATGCATATAGACTCATATATATTAGCTTCTTATATATTTAACAAGCCGCGCGTGCGTGGTCCACCTCTGAAGTGAACCTGATGTGGCGAGTGTAAAATGCAATAAATTTGGGCAATTTGGGACATTTTTTACCCCCCTTTGAACCCCTGGGGGTGCAAACCAGAATTTTTTTGAGGTCAGGGATGCTCATTTTATATCCAGAACAATTGCCTCTACATTTTGGCCAAGTTTCAGAAAAATTGAATGGATGGATCAAATGTTATGGGAGAAAAGGGTCATTTTTTTGCCATTTTGGAGGCTTTTGACCCCTTGGGGCACGAACCAGATTTTTTCCAAGGTCAACGATACTTATTTTCTATTAGAAATAATTGCCTCCGCATTTTGGCCAAGTTTCAGAGAAATTGAATGGATGGATGAAAAGTTATGGGGGAAAAAAATGTCATTTTTTGCCATTTCGGGGCCTTTTGACCCCCTGGGGGGGGCTAACCAGATTTTTTTCAAAAATCGGAGAATGCCACTTTCTAACCTGACAAAAGTTACAACTTCATGCAAAATTTCAGAGAAATTCAATGGATGGTTGCGGAGAAAAATCCGGACGGACGGACAGACACGCCTCAAAACATAAGTCCCTTGATTTTATAAATCGGGGGACCAACTATATACTAGAAAAAAAGATGACTTGTTTCTTTCTCACAAAATTTTCTATGTAGCTTACTTGCCATAAGTATATTTTTTTTATACAACTTTTTTCATTTTTTTTTTTTTTACCTGGGAAACTGGAGCTGAACTTTCAGTCGACAAAGACATGGATTTCTCTTCACTAGGGGTAGTCTCTCTGCTGCGAGTAGCTCTGGTGGGGATACCGCTGCTCTCACGACTAGAGGACATACTGCCCTGGCTAGATGTCATACTGCTTTCCATCATACTTGTCGAGGGACTAGCCTCTTTCGAACTTGACCGGGACGCACTTTCAGCAATGTTCTCCGTACCTGTAAGAAGAACAAGAAAAGAAAAAAAATTCTTAGAATAAAACATTGGATATCTTGAAAGATTACGAACCGTGACATATATATATATATATATATATATGTATGTATGTAAGAATTTGGTGAATTATTAATTGATGTCTTATACCTATTGTTAAAATTTCACAAAAATTGGATGTACTTGAATTTTCTAAACCCTTTTTATCCTCTCTGCATACAGTATATTAAACTAAATATAGCCCACATTTGGACCCCTTACACCTAGCAGCCGTATTCCAAAATTCATAATTATGAGTGAATCCTGTATATACAAAAAAAAATAAACATAAACACCTAAATTTATAAAAATAGGTTTTTAAATTTTTTGCAACTAAAAGACTTTAATAAGTTAATAGCCCCCTACCCCAAAAATTAAATTATATATAGATAGATAGATAAATAAATAAAACTTGCTAGGGAATAACATGAAGGCCTTTCAAACACGAACTAACAGAACTCTTTTAAGTCTTAGTTAATCACTATCCCACACCGGATTTTTTCGGGGACGCCCTGAGAGATACACCGTTTTCTGTCATTGTTGACGCCATTCCCTATCAGGCCGTGACTACAATCGTTTCAGCTTGCCGATGATTCCACTGGGCACAGAGATTTACTAAAGATGTCTAAATCTGCCCTTTTGGATGAAACCGCGGTACATTGCTGAAATATGTAATATACAGTATCTAAATAAATTATATTAGCTCTCTTATATGAGCGAGCACTTTATTTGATTTCTTTTCATATACAACCTGACACACAACGCTGTCTCCACAAAATCCCTTTTTCCATCTTTAAATCTTTCTTCACCGGACATTTTATCAACGGACATTCACCAACTGGACAGACTCCATATTTTGATAAACTTCTTACACGCACACTTACTTTCCATTACTTTATATTGTTTCTTAAATTTTTCAAATTTTGAACTTTGGCTTTTCCACTGCCAACTTATCCATCTATGTAATTCCTCTGATAAGATTTTAATTTTTGAAAAGCCTTGGCTTAAGGAAAGAATAATAAACATGTTTTTATCGAGTACACCTTGCATTGAACAATCGAAGATGAAATAGATTTGTCATCCGTACGCTTTTATCTCTCTTCCTTCATTTATCTTTATAATTGATCTAGTGTTAATCGAAATTTCGGGGTTTCGCATCCACCAGGGGTGATAACATTTATTTAATACTTTGCCCCTTTTTGAGTCTAACCGATCTTGATAGATGCGGATTTAACTCAGCTGTTTTTCTTTTGTTTATACTAATGAGTATAAGTCCAAAAGTTACTCGAGGATAATGAGATTGTCTCTCGCTGATGAACAATACTATGAGAGGATTGGTAACGGACAAAATTGGATTACTGAAGAGGACAGCTTGAAAAGTAGTTTTTGACATTGGACTTAAAGAAGACCATGTTGGAGTCTGCAGGAAAGCAGTCCCGTCGTAAATATTTTTGTAATCCATTTAATTTTATATTTTTTTTTACAGTTTCGGACATTCTGGCTACTTTATGACGTAAAAAGGTTCATGCGTAGGACACGTAATAGTTATGAATTCCATCATTCTGGACTAAATGTAGAACTATGTTCCGATGAATTGGCTACTCTGGTGCCCCCCCCCCCCACCGACATAATTTCACTAGCCCAACTCGACAATCAACTAAATCCCATCCATTCACTGTGGAGGTCCCCAGATGCCGGAGAGCTTTCTACTCAAATAGCTTCTTTCCTCGTGCTGCTGGCCTCTGGAACTCCCTCCCTGCTCCCTGTTTCCGACAGTACTGACATGCAGAAATTGAAAACTAATGTAAACAGACATCTCGCTGCGCAGATCCCAATTAAGGTTGACTCTTCCCCCCCGTCTTGGGCTGTATCACTGAGAATGCCAGCCGATGTATTGGTGCCTTGAGCGGGGTCGTCGAAAAAGAGCTGTATAGAGGTGGGAGGTCATTCTCTGTGACTGCCGTCTTGGGCTGTTGTCACAAGGAAGACCAGCCGATGTATTGCTAACTTGAGCGGAGATGTCGAAAAAGAGGCGGGATGCTGTGTGTAAGGGTTTTTAAAGGCTGGCTCACGTGACACCTAAGGAAAAAAAGAGGGTTGCAATGCCTGACAGCCAATCGGTGAGGCCCTTAAGGGACATGGCAACAGCCAATCAGTGAGGGGGGCTTTAATAAATTCCAACATTACTTGAAAAATACAGACGAGAGCCCAAAACACAGACAAATCTATTTTGTATGATTTAAAATAATAAATACTTATTTAACAAATCCTAGTTTAATCACCTAAATGAATTACATTGAAATGAGTGTTTTATGATTTTTTTTAATTGATACTCTTACATTTGTTCGTATTGAATTGATTCATTCTTTTATATTTTCCACGGCCACGGCAAAAACATGGATACATCTTATTTAAATCACATAAATTCCTTACAGTGAACCTTTGTTCTTGGCCTTTTGGCTAAGATCAAAGTGTAGTATCTGTTCCGATGGATACTGCACACCTGTCCTGTGCAGTTCTAGGAGGTCCACCCTCCCAGGCTTTGCCTCCCCTCTTTGGGGAGGAGTAAGTTTATTGCTTACTGTCTGAGGCGCCCCTACCGGGGAATGCCGACGGGGCTGCCCAGGCAATTTTTAAATGGCCAAGGTGCTCACCTCTCGAGCGCTGGCTTTTCAAACCCCACTTTCTCGACCCGATCTTGGGTCACATCTTACTTGTGGGAGTAAGATAAAACTGGCCTTGTGCCTAACTCCTGGGGAGGAGTAAATAAAACCTTTGTTCTTGGCCTTTTGGCTAAGATCAAAGTGTAGTATCTGTTCTGATGGATACTGCACCCCATAGACTGGTATTGTCTTGACCTTCAGGGCTTGATTTACGCCGGTCTATGGGTCTGTCCTGTACAGTTCTAGGAGGTCCACCCTCCCAGGCTTCGCCTCCCCTCTTTGGGGAGGAGTAAGTTTATTGCTTACTGTCTACCAGGGAATGCCGACAAGGCTGCCCAGGCAATTTTTAAACCCCACTTTCCTGACCCGACCTTGAGTCAGATCTTATCTTGTGGGAGTAAGATAAAAACTGGCCTTGTGCCAAACTCCTGGAGAGGAGTAAATCAATACTTACAGTGAACCTTTTTAATGACTTTTTTTCAGAAATAATACTTATATTTTTTAGTTACATTAATATTACCAACAAGTCAAATACACAATATTTTTCATTTTTGATAAATTAAATACTGTTTCCTCTGAAATTTATTCCTACCATTTTGTTGTATTAGTTTTGTAAACCTTGTAATTCAGGTTTACTCAATAATATTTGATAAAGAAAAAAGGATAAAATATCAGCAGAAACTCTTAACAAATTTATTACAACTGAACACAGAATAAAATAATGAGTTAATTGCCGCTGTAACGCGAGATGAAATAAGACAGTCTGATCCGTGGTCAATGTTTTCTTTTCTCTCTCGGCAAGACTATCGACAAGGGCGATAACTCTTAACCTTACCGAATGATGCAAGGGAGATAAATCGTTTCGTTAGTTATCCCTAACAATTAGTCATTTGCTTACATACATATATGTATACTATCTGGATTTGCCGGCTCGCTATCGCTTTACAAAGTTGAAATACTTAAAACATAAATTCAAAATAATAAACATTCAATTCATAACTCTGTTGTAAACACAAAATCTTTCTCATTTATTCATATAAATAGATAAACCTCTTTGGTAATTTCTGTACTTTTTGTTATGTGAGCCTGCGTTGCTTTGAACACAACTGGTAAACCAGTACACGCGCCCCTGGCAATCGCCAATACAGAAACTGACATGAAGACCAAATGGCACAAACGTTTGGGGCTCGACGGTCATCGAAGACCGGCATAATTATACAGTAGTCCCCCAGACATGTTTACTATATGTAACTCCTTTGCTAATATTTATTTTTTAATTAAAAGAGTTTTTTCTTCTGTTAAATATTTATGTTTTGTTTTTTTTCTATTTAAACATTTTTCTTTAAAAGAGAATCCAAAATGTCTTACTTTTACCAATGAAGCTTGGTGGTCTGATACCAGATCTTCGGGGTATCTTTTTTACTTCCGTTGAAGGAGTAGTCGCATCTTTCGTGGAGGATGAGACAGGCGTTGATGGGGCACTATCCGAACTGTCCACAGACTGGATCTACACAAAGAGGAAGCAAAAAAAAACAAAAAAAACGGTCAAATTAAAACAGAAAAGTCTGTTTCTATGAAACAAGACAAGAACTATGAATAAAAAAAATATTAATTTTGGTTTATATATATATATTTATTTTTGCCCACTTAAAAGCGTTGTGCTTATCTGAATATAAATTTGTAAGTTTGAAAAGCCAGAAAAAAAAAATGCAGAAATATTTTTTCTAATAAATATGTATTTAAATAAATTAATATTTTTTTTTTTTAAATATATTTCTGTGTTGTTTCTAGCTTTGCAAACTTATATATATATATATATATATATATAGTCTTGGAATTTTCTCAACCATTAAAACTATATTAAAAAAAAACAAACAAAAAAAAACAACCTTAAGTCCCAAGTCGTTCAGTGAAAAATCACTCATGTAAGTCAATTTAACTTTTTCAGTTATTATATTAGTTTGCTTCTAACATTATTTAAGGAATCATCAGTTGTTTACCATGAAAAACTGTTTCGGGAATTTAATATAGTTTTTTTTTTTGTTTTTTTTTTACTAATCAAAATAAAATATACCAACATCTTAAACAAATGCTCCAAAGTTAATTTGTTGATTTTTTTTTTAGAATTAATTTTTTTTTTTTTAAAGATTCCTAATTTGTGTTAAAAATATAAATTCTTGGTAAAAAAAAAAAAATAAAAAAAAAATTGTAAAATATCTTGGTATGGTATTTTGTTTGGATTCAGTAAAAAAAAAGTGTGTGTGTACATATATATATATAGATGTGTGTGTGTACACATATATATATATGTAAGCTCTATTCCTTTAGTAAACATTGAACTTTATTTTGCAGATTTGAACTTCATATCATTAAACATTAAGTTTTGAAAAATAAACTTTAAAGCCTTTATATATAATATATACATTTTTCTTAAATATCTTATCACAAATACTCGAGTAAAAAATTTATTATCGAACCAATATGTATACATATATTGGTTCGATAACAATTTTTTTACCCAGATATATCTGATAAGATATTTAAGACAAACTGAACTGTAACAAATGTGTGATTATAATTTGAAATGTTTAAAATCAAAACTGATGACAGTAAAATAAACAGAAATGTAAAAAGAATTTGTATAACAAATGTCAAGAAAAACAAATAAAAAGTAAACAAAAAATAAAAAGAAACAAAAAGAAAAAGGTACACAAAAAATGAAAAGTAAACAAAAATGAAAACAGAAATTTAAAAGTAAACAAATAATTAAAAAAAACGTAAACAGAAATAATAAAAAAAGTAAACAAAAATTTGGGAAAGTAAACACACTTATGAAAAGTAAACAAAATTATGAAAAGTAAACAAAATTATGAAAAGTAAACAAAATATGAAAAGTAAACAAAAATATGAAAAGTAAACAAAAATATGAAAAGTAAACAAAAATGTTTAAAAACAAATATTAAAATTAAAGCAATAAAGAATACAAATTTTTTTTAGAAATAATGGATTGCAAGGGAGATACTTTCTTGAAAAAATTGAATAAAAAGAATTATATTCCTTCGCCTAACTAATTCATCTCTCATGATGAAGAGTCTAATATGCTGATGTAGAGTGGAGGTAAACTCATCAAGAAGTAAGTAAAAGGTTTGCTTTTACACAGATGCTGCAAAGAAAGTGGGCACCTTCTACCATGCTAGAAAAGTTCTCACACCGACTAATATCCTATGTTTCTACAAAGCAACCATCCGCCCATGCATGGAATATTGTTGTCACATCTAGGCTGGTGCACCATCAAACTAGTCTCTCCCTCTTAGACAAGGTTAAAAAAAAAAAAAAAAAAAAAGTCACTTATCTAATAGGTCCCTCACTATCCACCAAGCTCCAGCCCCTGTCCCATTGCCGCATCCTTGTGCTTGTTTTACAAGTACTTCAATTGATTGTGCTCCGATGAACTTGCTGCTCTGGTGCCCCCTCGACGTAGATACTCTCGACCAACCGGACAATCAGCTAAATCCCATCCATTCACTGTGGAGGTCCCCAGATGCTGGAGAGCCTTCTACTCTAATAGCTTCTTTCCTCATGCTGCTAGCCTCTGGAACTCCCTCCCTGCTCCCTGTTTCCCCAACTGTACCAGAAATTTAAAACTAATGTGAACAAGCATTTCGCTGAACAGCTCCCAATTTAGGATGACCCCCAAAACTTTCACCCTAATTCTCAGTAACTCCTTACGTCTACAGTGGCAACTTGCCTTGTTAAAAAAAAAAAAAAAAAAAAAAAAAAAAAACTTTTAATTAAAAAAATTTTACTTAAAAAGAAAAATGACCAAATTAAGGGGTGAAATACCTCCTTATTACTTAAGTTTGAACCTGCTTTAAACAGTCGGTTTATAAAATGCTCATTTTTTTTTAACCTGCTTCAGTCGGTCTATAAAATGCTCATTCTTTTTTAACCTGCTCCAAACAGTCGGTCTATAAAATGCTCATTTTTTTTTTTTTAACCACTCCAAACAGTCGGTCTATTCAATGCTCATTTTTTTTAACCACTCCAAACAGTCGGTCTATTCAATGCTCATTTTTTTTAACCACTTCAAACAGTCGGTTTATTAAATGCTCATTTTTTTTTTTAACCACTCCAAACAGTCGGTCTATTAAATGCTCATTTTTTTTTTAACCTGCTCCAAACAGTCGGTCTATAAAATAAAGACAGTCATTTTGTTGGCCGATCTATAAAATAATTCAAGTGTTCTTATTTTGCCAAGATCAGCAAAATCGCTTCTTTTTTGGAAAAAAGCTGGAAAAAAAAACAAAAAAAAAACGGAACTGATTTACCGAAGATGTGCGGTGTAGCATTCTCTAAAAATGGGCTTCCGATGTTTAACGAAATTATTAGTGAATCAAGACTCGTTTCTCTCCTAATTTTAGCCTGGCTTTTTATGACCCCCCACCCTCTGAAAATCCATGGTTGAATGACGGCAGATGTTACCAAATAAATAGCAACAGAGTACTCCGAAATAATAAATAAATTAAAAATGATGACATGTGAAATTATTATGGATAATTTTTCAGGTAAAAAACGAGGCACAGGTGTTTGGTGCAACCTTATACGATAATCCTGGCCGAAACCATAATAAAAAAATTTTTTTAATTTTTAATAAAAATAAATCAAAAATTTGTAAATAAAATAAAAACAAATAAAATGAAAATAAATAAATAAAAATTAAAATGAAAATAAAATTTTTTTTAAATAAATAAAAAATAAATAAAAATTAAATTTTTTTTTTTTTTTAAATCAAGACAGAAAGCACGTGCCAGGAGTGGAGGAGGGTGAAAAAATAAAACTGAAAAGACAACAAAAAAAAATATTATAAATAAAAAAATGTTGACATTTTTTTCTGCCTTCTGTACAGATTTATACGTTTGTTTTTTTTTTGTTTTTTTTTAATAATTTCATACTTTTGCTAATATCTGATGTTAAAAATTCTAGCCATCGTTATTTTTTTTAAATGCCTAACTGCCCCACCCCTCTACCTCCCAATAATCAAAATTAAAACAAACAAAAGATTAAAAAAGCAAAGTCAACGGTCGGTGTAGTTTTTTTTTCGTTTAAGTGATCAGAAATGGCTAGCGTTTTTTTGCAACTCACGATAGTCCAGTCCTAAGTTATCCTATTGAAATTTAAAAAATAAAAAACAGAAAAAGAAAGACTTACATTGAAACGAATTCGTAAAGAAATCCTCCACCCAAAATAAAAAGTAAAAGCTTCTTTTTTTTTTTTTTTTTTTTAATTTCAATAGGATAACTTAGGACTGGACTATCGCGAGTTGCAAAAAAAAAGAAAAAAAAAAAAAAGAAAAACGCTAGCCATTTCTGATCACCTAAACGATTATTTATAAATGAAAAATTAAATTTTTAATGTAGTGTGAACACTGGCGAAGCATAATTGTTTTTTTTTTCATCATTTTTCACTAATACTTATGGAAGAAAGTTTATTTGATAAGTCAGTCGTTTTGAATATTTTAGTAGCCGTAGCCGGCGTTTAATGTCTAAGACTTCACAGCCCTGATCAAAATAATGTTTTTAATTGTTTTTGTTTTTGTTAAGCTGATCCAGTAATCACCATTTTAGCCCCCCCCCCCCCGTTTTTTTTTTCTAAATCGACTCAAGAATTTGCTATGTTTTTAACCATCTCCGCACTTTTGGTGCAGGCATACCACCAGGCTTGTGGAACTCTCTTCCTGCTGACTGTTTTCCTCTTGCCTATAGCCTTGTTCTAGCTCGTTTGACTCGTTGGTCTAGCTGTCTCCATCAATTCGCTGTTTTGATACCTAATTGTAATATCGCTTCCTATTCCAGTAACTTCTTTCCAAGAACTGTAGGTTTGTGGAACTCTCTTCCTGCTGACTGTTTTCATCCTACCTATAACCTTGCTCTTTTAAAGACTAAGACCAATAGGCATCTCCTGTCTTTGCGATAATCATCTTTCGTTCTTGTTAGCTCTTTATATCAAGTGGCTTCACGCCTTGTCTGGAGCGATTTAAAAAAAAAAAAAAAAAAAAAAAGCAATTTAAAAAAAAAATCCAACTTTATTTGCAGGAGTAAAAATAAATTTAAAAAATTTATTTAATTAAAAAATATTACTGTAAATAAAATAAATTTGTAAAAAATGGTTTCAATGTCTGAAAAACAGAAAATAAAATTAATACTTGAAGTTAGTTGGATGGAGATTTACCCCCCCTCTAAAAAAAAAAATTAAAAATGCCGCCCATGCAATCGTTAATAAAATTCACAATCCTTTCTGCAATCCAACCATATTTGGTACAAACAGACTTCAGTTTATGTCCAAGTTGTCCACCAAGTTTCATTCATGAATACCCAACACACTTTGTTTTATCACCGTTCAATGATATGCGGGGATACTTTGGTGATCGTCTCATCAGTGAGAGGTGTGATCCTGAATGGGCTTCACACTCTCCGGACTTTAACCCCCCAACTTTTATCTGTTATCTCAAAGATAATTTCTATCAAAACAATCCCAAGACTATTCAGGGCAATGGCAAGAGAAGAATGTGTAAGAGTTAAACATTTTGCATGTCGTATTCAGACATGCTTATCATTGAACGGCAATAAAAATAAAAAAATTTTTAAAAACAGACTGTTGGACATTCATGACAAACTTGGTGGGCAAGTCATGCATAGATGGAGCGTCTGTCGTGAAGTGCAATATGTAGGAGCAGCGAATGTAGAGGTCATCTGTCTCTCTCTCTCGCTGCGACATGCAAAATTGTCAATAACTCTGACACACTTCTCTTTTGGCACTGCCCCGATTTTGGCTCCGATGGCACTCTTCGGTTTTGGAATAGTCTTGGAGATTGTTTAGATAGACATCAAAGTGTCCCCTCATATGATTGAACGGTGATAGAACAAAGACTGTTGGACATTCATGACCGAAACTTGGTGGACAAGTCAGGGATAGACTGGAGTGTATTTGTACCAAATACCATTGATCTAATTTATCTGCTGTACTTTAATAACCAATTCAATATATATGGGGAGGTGGACGTAGCACAAACTTATTGATTTGACTGCATCCCCTTTCCACTCAATACAAAAAGGAAGAAATGAAAAAAAAAAGTAAGCTAAACGAACGGAGAAAGAAAGAGAGTAGCTTATACAAGTTAGTAACTTACGTTTTTTCGTATCGCATCTCTACCTCCCTCACACTTCCACATATTATTTTAATTGAGGGTAATGTCAACCCTTTGGACTGGACTACATGGATAGCAGGCATGAGATGTTTTTTAAAGAGGATCATCGCAACCCAAATGAGGGAAGTGCCAAAAGTTATTGATCATTTTGCACGCCGTATCACAGTGTGCTTGCAATGCAGAGGTGCATATCTGATGGTGATAGAACAAAGACTGTTCGACATTCATGACTGAAACTTGGTGGACAAGTCAGGCATAGACTGGAGTTTATTTGTGACAAATATGATTTGTATTATGACAATTACTACTGATGAGACGATCATCAAAGTGGCCCCCATATCATTGGACTACAATAAAACAAAGACTGTTGGACATTCATGACTGAAACTTGGTGGACAAGTCAAGCATAGACTGTTGTTTATTTGTGACAAATATGATTTGTATTATGACAATTACTACTGATGAGACGATCATCAAAGTGGCCTCCATATCATTGGACTACAATAAAATAAAGACTGTTGGACATTCATGACTGAAACTTGGTGGACAAGTCAGGCATAGACTGAAGTTTATTTGTGACAAATATGATTTGTATTATGACAATTACTACTGATGAGACGATCATCAAAGGACTACAATAAAATAAAGACTGTTGGACATTCATCACTGAAACTTGGTGGGCAAGTCAGGCATAGACTGGAGTTTATTTGTACCAAATTTGATATCGCATAATCAGGTTGACACACCAGTTCTCCTTAGATCACTGAAGTTAAGCGACATTGAGCATCATCAGTACAAGATGGGTGACCATTTAGGAATAGCAGGCGCTGTATGTGGGAAAACGACGACACCTCCCTGCAAAAGCTACTGTCCCCAAAACGGATTGCGGACTGACAACCGCAAATATACCAATGTCTATTGTTACGATGATGTTAATCATGTTGACTGCGTATTCGTTAACCAAAGTCAATGAGTATGCAGCGTTAATATTTAATTTGATTGGATTGCAGAAAAAAATTGTGAATTTTATTAAAGATTCATATGGGTGACATTTTTTTTTGGGGGGTGGGAGGGGGGGTCACCCTCCGTAGAAAAAAATAAATAAAATGGTTTCAATTGAAAGCAATTAGAGCTTTGGATGAAAGAGGGGGGGTCGAGATAAGTTTAAAGAATTATGAGGAAAGCAAGCAATAGGGGTTTTTTGAAGATTAAAAAGTAATATTTTAGAGGGAAGTTAGTGAAAACTAAAAGGTTAATCTATACAAATTTTTGTAACTAAAATTTGAAGCAAAGGCATTTCGATGGTGCGTATCATTTAGATGTGCATACGGCAGTCTAAAGCATTTTTTTTACATCCCAATCACACTTATATATTAATGAGCTCGAAAAAAAAAAAAAAAAAAAAAAAAAAATCCAGACTAATGTAATGTTGTAGAACCATGCCGCTCCCTCCGACGATCGTCGATCACAATGCTTTTGTGCCATGGTTTTCTTCTTCTGTTCTAGCTGTGGCGTTGTCTTTCGCATTGGCGATCGCCAAGGGCGCGTGCACTGGTTCACAACTTGGGTACAAAAACAACGCAGACTCACAAGAGAGAGCACAAACTCCGATACATTGTATATAAATCAGTTGAGCTCTGAATGCGTGTGTGATACCATCGCAGAAAAGGACCCCACATTTTAGTTAAGATCCAATTCAAATAATGTGTGTGTCATATATAAATAGTTTTTTTTTTGCTTGCATTGTATTATTTGTGTGTGTTTACGCGTATAAATGACTAAAAGCTTTCTCTGAATATCAGGATAAATTTGATCATTTTTTGGTTCTTTCATTCAGAACCATTTGAAGTTCTTATTAGCGGTAAAGTGCAATGGATAGCACAGGAGTATTAGTGCTCCGCTATTTAGCAGAATTCCATTTTTTTTTTTTTTTTTAATCCAGAAAAAGCAGATTTTCTTAAATTGCTAGAGCCTTCCATGGATTGAGTTCGCTGTTTTTTGGTTGAAATCAACTTTTTTTTTTAAACTCTTAGATGCTTTTTGTTTTAAATATGATACATTCCAACAAAATGCCTATTTAATATAATATTCAATGAAATTGTGTACAAACTGAAACTTATTTCAGATTAGCAACGAGCCAGTTAGACCGTTACAAGTTTCAAGAGTCAGACCGTTACAAGTTTCAAGAGTCAGACCGTTACAAGTTTCAAGAGTCAGACCGTTACAAGTTTCAAGAGTCAGACCGTTACAAGTTTCAAGAGTCAGACCGTTACAAGTTTCAAGAGTCAGACCGTTACAAGTTTCAAGAGTCAGACCGTTACAAGTTTCAAGAGTCAGACCGTTACAAGTTTCAAGAGTCAGACCGTTACAAGTTTCAAGAGTCAGACCGTTACAAGTTTCAAGAGTCAGACCGTTACAAGTTTCAAGAGTCAGACCGTTACAAGTTTCAAGAGTCAGACCGTTACAAGTTTCAAGAGTCAGACCGTTACAAGTTTCAAGAGTCAGACCGTTACAAGTTTCAAGAGTCAGACCGTTACAAGTTTCAAGAGTCAGACCGTTACAAGTTTCAAGAGTCAGACCGTTACAAGTTTCAAGAGTCAGACCCGGACCGTTAAAAGAGTCAGAGTTATGCATATTAACTTGCGACTCCAAAGGTTTACTTTTATCCAATTCTATCTTAAGTAAAATCATAAATTTCTATATAGACAATTTTGCAAAGAAAATATCGACAAATGCACAAAAAACAGAACAAACATTTTTATTTGGTCTTTTGGCTAGGATCAAAGTATAGTATCTGTTTGGTCTAAGGAGGCCATTTTATCAGATATTTCCCTCTTTTAGAGGGAGAATGGGTTTATAACACAAGGCGACCTTATTAGTGAGGAAATGCCGATGGAGAATATACAGGTATTTTTGTGTCCGAACCAGAGTGCCTACTTTTAGAACAGAAAAACAAAAAACAGAAGAGAAAAAAAAGAAACAGAGAGAAAAAACAAAGAAAAAGAAAAGAAAGAAAGAAAAAAAAGAACAAAAAGAAAAAAAAGAACAAAAAACAAACAAAAAAAACAAAAAAAAACAAAAAAAACAAAGAAAAAAAAGAAAAAATAGAAAATAGAAAAGAAAGAAAAAAAATAGAAAGAAAAAAATAGAAAGAAAAAAAATAGAAAGAAAAAAAATAGAAAGAAAAAAAATAGAAAGAAAAAAAATAGAAAGAAAAAAAATAGAAAGAAAAAAAATAGAAAGAAAAAAATAAGAAAAAAAATAGAAAAAAAATAGAAAGAAAAAAAATAGAAAGAAAAAAATAAAGAAAAAAAATAAAGAAAAAAAATTTAAAAAAAAGAAAAAAAAAGAAAAAAAAAGAGAAAAAAAGAAATAGAAAGAAAAATAGAAAGAAAAATAGAAAGAAAAAAAGAAAGAAAAAAAGCAGAAAGAAAAAAAGCAGAAAGAAAAAAAGCAGAAAGAAAAAAAGCAGAAAGAAAAAAAGCAGAAAGAAAAAAAGCAGAAAGAAAAAAACAGAAAAAAGAAAAAAATTTTAAATTAAAAAAAATTAAAATTAAAATAAAATAAAAAAAACTTCTAGTTTACCTGAAAAAGAAAAATTGGGAAATTTTGTAAACATGCAAAGGTTATAAAAACAAAAAATATCTTTTGAAGACTAAGACAAAATTGGTATTTTTTTTTTTTTGTTGATAAAAGTTTAGGCAAGTTTTGGATTGCTTGGTTGCAGGCCCAAATTTAATAAAAATAAACTTTATTTTACAAAACGTTAATTGATTCTAACATTAGTATTGTTCAGTCAAGCATTAAATTCTTCT
The DNA here is from genome assembly GCA_963556195.1 of Sepiola atlantica. Lineage (NCBI taxonomy): Eukaryota > Metazoa > Mollusca > Cephalopoda > Sepiida > Sepiolidae > Sepiola > Sepiola atlantica. Next base: position 41,690,254 of record OY744553.1, on the reverse strand, counting down.
TTTTTTTTTAAATAAAATAAAAATGTTAGACATTCAGGCTGTAGTGCAGTTTAATGATCAGCGGTCAAATACATCGTTCATCTGTGAGGCAAGAGAAACTATTAATCTATACAAATAGAGCGAGAAATAAAACAAAAAACTTTGTCGCGTCCAATAGGAGAGAGAAGGGAGCGGACGCTCTGACGCGACGGCCGAAAGGAGAGAAGGGAGCGGTCGCTTCAACACATCTAAAAAGAGAAAGCTCGGCAATTCAACATAGCCGGAGAGAAGCGGTCGCTTCGACGCGACGGCCGGAAAGAGAGAAGGGAGCGGTCGCTTCGACGCGACGGCCGGAAGGAGAGAAGGGAGCGGTCGCTTCGACGCGACGGCCGGAAGGAGAGAAGGGAGCGGTCGCTTCGACGCGACGGCCGGAAGGAGAGAAGGGAGCGGTCGCTTCGACGCGACGGCCGGAAGGAGAGAAGGGAGCGGACGCTTCGACGCGACGGCCGGAAGGAGAGAAGGGAGCGGACGCTTCGACGCGACGGCCGGAAGGAGAGAAGGGAGCGGTCGCTTCGACGCGACGGCCGAAAGGAGAGAAGGGAGCAGTCGCTTCGACACATCTAAAAAGAGAAAGCTTGGCAATTCAACATAGCCGGAGAGAAGCGGTCGCTTCGACGCGACGGCCGGAAAGAGAGAAGGGAGCGGTCGCTTCGACGCGACGGCCGGAAGGAGAGAAGGGAGCGGTCGCTTCGACGCGACGGCCGGAAGGAGAGAAGGGAGCGGTCGCTTCGACGCGACGGCCGGAAGGAGAGAAGGGAGCGGTCGCTTCGACGCGACGGCCGGAAGGAGAGAAGGGAGCGGACGCTTCGACGCGACGGCCGGAAGGAGAGAAGGGAGCGGACGCTTCGACGCGACGGCCGGAAGGAGAGAAGGGAGCGGTCGCTTCGACGCGACGGCCGAAAGGAGAGAAGGGAGCAGTCGCTTCGACACATCTAAAAAGAGAAAGCTTGGCAATTCAACATAGCCGGAGAGGAGCGGACGCTTCGACGCGACGGCTGGAAGGAGAGAAGGAAGCGGTCGCTTCGACGCGACGGCCGGAAGGAGAGAAGGGAGCGGTCGCTTCGACGCGACAGCCGGAAGGAGCGAAGGGAGCGGACACTTTGACGCGACGGCCGGAAGGAGAGAAGGGAGCGGACGCTTCGACGCGACGGCCGGAAGGAGAGAAGGGAGCGGTCGTTTCGACGCGACGGCCGGAAGGAGAGAAGACGGAACCAGACCACAGGATAGAAAGTGGGTTGTCGGCAGATGTAGACTTCTGCTAATATAACAATTTTTTTGCAAAAAAATCTCTGCCTCACAGTGATGCAAGGAGGGGGCAGGAACAATACACAAAACTGCACTACTGTTGTTATTTAAAAAAAAATTTTTTTTTAAAACATTCATAGCAAAGAACATGCCAATCGGAGAGGGTGGAGGATGGTTGGTGGAGAGGATTGTTTCTGTGGAAATGATGGGTTTAGTTGGATGAAGACGGCAATCTTAGTCGAGACGTTATCTGTGCTGCGCTGAAGGATATGAAAACCTCTCACCTTTTTTTTTAGACGAATCTTGCAGAGAAAAGAAAAAGTTTTATGTATTTATCATTAAACTATCGAGATATATATAATTAGAGAGTGGGTCATGTCAAGATGAAGATGACTCACTTAACAGTTACATAGAGAGGATAAAAAAAATGTTAGTATTTTTTTGTTTTACGATATTTCAGAAATGATACATTGTTAATTACAAATTACAGGTCGATATCCTTGATTGTTGTTGTATTCACAATATTTTGACCCATGTACTCTCCGGCCTTCCAGGATGAGGTACTGTAAAATAGTTAATTCGTATGATACAACTTTGTTGAGCGGCTTGATTCTTTAAAATACCCCAAAGAAACTGAACTTTCTGGAATATTTATTAATCGATGTCTAACAACGTAACCTATTGTAACAAGTCGTGTGTGCGTGGTCCCCCTCTGTATGTGATTCGATGTGGCGAGTGTAAAATGCAATAAATTTGGGCAATTTGGGGCATTTTTTACCCCCTGGGGGCGCGAACCAGAATTTTTCTGAGGTCAAAAATGCTCATTTTATATCTAGAACAATTGCCTCTACATTTTGGCCAAGTTTCAGAAAAATTGAATGGATGGATCAAACGTTATGGGAGAAAAGGGTCATTTTTTTGCCAGTTTGGGGGCTTTTGACCCCCTGGAGGCGCGAACCAGATTTTTTCTACGGTCAGCGATACTTATTTTCTATTAGGAATAATTGCCTCTACATTTTGGCCAAGTTTCAGAGAAATTGAATGGATGGATGAAAAGTTATGGGGCAAAAAATGTCATTTTTTGCCATTTCGGGGCCTTTTGACCCCCTGGGGGGCTAACCAGATTTTTTTTCAAAAATCGGAGAATGTCACTTTCTAACCTGACAAAAGTTACAACTTCATGCAAAATTTCAGAGAAATTCAATGGATGGTTGCGGAGAAAAATCCGGACGGACGGGCGGGCCTCAAAACATAAGTCCCCCGATTTTATAAATCAGGGGACCAATAATGTTACCTATTGTTAAAATTTCACAAAAATCGAAAGTATCGAAATTTTCCCAAAGGGCTTCCACCCCTTTTTACCCACTTTGCACTAAACTAAATTACGCTAAACTACATCCTTTCACGCATAGCAGCCATGTTCCAAAATTCATCGTATTTTTTAGATAAGAGTCCTATTAGTTTAGGGGTTAATCCTGTACATATAAGTATAAACACATACTTAACTTTATATAAACTGAGATATGCATGCGTTCCATCCATTTGCGTTAGTTAGTAACCATGACAACAGTGCCATGACAGTTCAGTAGCCGTGAAAAAATTACATTTGTATGAATCAACATGGTACGACTTTGTTGACTGGCGTGATTCTGATGTTGGCGGCATTCTTGCAGGTTGCCAACATCCCTAAGTGAAAGTGATATTATGGAATCGACTTGGCACACACAGGTGGTCAGTCCGTGTCGTTATTCACTTCTGGCTGGGGATTTTCCGTCTCTTTGGCTGGCATCTCAGTGGATATCTTATGTAGTAAAAGTACATTCGTATGAATCAGAATGGTACAACTTTGTTGACCGGTTTGATTCTGTTGTCGGCATTCTTGCAGGAGGGACCACGTGAAGGTTGCCAACATCCCTAAGTGAAAGTGGTTTTATGGAACCGACTGGATTCGAACTTGGGACACCCAGGTCGTTAGTCTGTGTCGTTATCTACTTTACATGAATACATGGTGTCCAAGATAAGTTTAACACAAAGAAAAAAAAAAGTCATATCTTTTATGTTTAAAATTCAAAGTGCAGGATCTTTGCCGAATGCAGCTTCTTCTTCATCTTCATCCGATTTATTTTTAAACAGGTCTTTGATTAGTCCTCTATAAGAGGATGGAGTCTGCCTGTCAGTCTTGATCAAAGTCTTCCACTCCAGGCTCGGCGGTCGCGAGGATCTAAGTTTGTAATCCCCAGGGCTGCACCGTCACGTTTACACAGCTCATCCCCAAAAGCTTTGATCTTCCAGCTTGCCGAAAGCTGCGTTAAAATTCAGTCTGATCATTTACACTTGTGCAGGTATGTAGACTGCATGTTTTGGTGGTGCATGCGAATGGCAGATGTTGCAGGTGATTGATGTTCGGCCAAAGGAGGGGGGGGGGGGGGGGGGGCACAGAGGAATTTGAAAATATCTCTTATTTTGTATTTTGGACCACCCGGAATTCCATTTGTCCACTTGAGAGAATAATGTTTGAGGTTCTCTGCTGTGGTTATTGCTCATTCAGAGACGGACAAATTTAATGGCTGTCCAAACACAGAATCCCCTGGACGGTAGATGTTTGTGTGTTTATAGATTGGACATTGACTGGATATTATCTCTAGTGGATATTTCATGTAGTAAAAGTAGATTTGTATGAATCAGAATGGTAAAACTTTGTTGACCGGTTTGATTCTGTTGTCGTCATTCTCGCAGGAGGGACCACATAATGGTTGCCAACATCCCTAAGTGGAAGTGGTTTTATGGAACCGACTGGATTCCAACTTGGGACACCCAGCTCGTCAGTTCGTGTCGTTATCCACTTGACCACCGTGACCGAAATGTGCTGTAAAACTTTATGAATATTAATTAATTTAATTATAAAAGGAAATAAAACAAAAAAACTTCATCCACTTCATAAACGCACCACATATTTTGAATTCTAACGTCTATGTTTCGTTTGATCAAAGACAAGAACGAAAACATTCTTTTCACGTCGTAGACACACCACGTATTCTCAAATTTTGACTTCTGCTCCGTCAAATCAATCGTCTTGAGAAAGTCTTGAGATAAAGACAAAACATTGAATATTTAAACAATTTTCAGTTTTCCTTTTTTAAATTTTTTATTCTTATTTTTAGTTTTAAAATACTTACATTTATTAATTAATAAAGATAAATTTATTCAATAAATAGTAAAAGTAAATTTGTGTGAATCAACATTGTACAATTTTGTTGACCAGCTTGATTCTGGTGTCGGCATTCTTGCAGGAGGGGGCCAAGTGAAGGTTGCCAACATCCCTAAGTGAACGTGATATTATGGAACAGACTGAACTCGAACTTGGCACACCCAGGTCATCAGGCCGCATCGTTATCCACTTGACCGCGTCACCTCCATTCAATAAATGACAACAAATAATAGTTAATAAAAATTTCCCTTTTCAAAACTAATACGCAAATATCAGGAAGTTTCACCGAATGTCTTTTTAGCTTGGCAGGCTGAGAGCAGGCTCAAGGCGTTTCCACGAATCGTGGCGATGGAGAGGCTCTCGTAAAGCCAAGTCAATTCACGATGGTTCCCGGTGTTGCATGTCATTAACAGACCAAGCCTGTTAAGGAGTCGCGCGTGGTTCTAACCTATTACAACTTTGTTGACTGGCTTGATTTTGGTGTCGGCATTCTTGCAGGAGGGGCCACGTGAACGTGATATTATGGAATCGACTGGATTCGAACTTGGCACACCCAGGTCGGCAGTCCGTGTCGTTATCCACTTCACCACCGCCACCTCCCTGAGTACTGTAATCTACATGCTTTATAATAGAAAAAAGTGTAGGTATTCATAGATTGCTTTTTGATTAGAGAGCGGGTCTACTCAACATGAAAGCGACGCACCAAGACGCATATCCGCAACAAGCGTAGATTTATGAAAAGCAGACTTTTGTACGACTGTCCTCGTAAAATCAGGATCCTTAGTTACACGTTGACTCTTCCCGATTTTCTTATTTGATAAAATATCCCCCCACATTGCAAAAAATATTATTTTATGACAAAGTAAGCTGTTCTAGACATCGAACTGTATCACGACGCCGAGTTTTGTTTCTTATAATGCTGCATTTTGAACTAGGGAAGGGTTATACAAAAAAAAAAAAAAAAAAAAAAAAAATTGCCTTAAATTATTCAATTGGGTTTTTTTTTTTTAAATATAACTCCAAAAAATCGTTTTCCTCTCCCCCCCCCCCAAAAAAAACACAGGTGAACTCCCAGCTTTTCCAAAAAAACACTAGCAAACTCTTAGCTTTTCCCGCCCCCCCAAAAATTAGCAAACTCTTAGCTTTTCCCCCCCAAAAAAAATTAGCAAACTCTTAGCTTTTCCCCCCCAAAAAAAAATTAGCAAACTCTTAGCTTTTCCCCCCAAAAAATTAACAAACTCTTAGCTTTCCCCCCCCCCCAAAAAAAAATTAGCAAACTCTTAGCTTTTCCCCCCCAAAAAAAAATTAGCAAACTCTTAGCTTTTCCCCCCCAAAAAAAATTAGCAAACTCTTAGCTTTTCCCCCCAAAAAAAAAATTAGCAAACTCTTAGCTTTTCCCCCCCAAAAAAAAATTAGCAAACTCTTAGCTTTTCCCCCCCCAAAAAAAAAATTAGCAAACTCTTAGCTTTTCCCCCCCAAAAAAAATTAGCAAACTCTTAGCTTTTCCCCCCCAAAAATTAGCAAACTCTTAGCTTTCCCCCCCCCCCAAAAAAAATTAGCAAACTCTTAGCTTTCCCCCCCCCCCAAAAAAAATTAGCAAACTCTTAGCTTTTTCCCCCCCCCCAAAAAAAATTAGCAAACTCTTAGCTTTCCCCCCCCAAAAAAAAAATTAGCAAACTCTTAGCTTTCCCCCCCCCAAAAAAAAAATTAGCAAACTCTTAGCTTTCCCCTCCCCAAAAAAAAAATTAGCACACTCTTAGCTTCCCCCCCCAAAAAAAAAATTAGCAAACTCTTAGCTTTCCCCCCCAAAAAAAAAATTAGCAAACTCTTAGCTTTCCCCCCAAAAAAAAAGTTAGCAAACTCTTAGCTTTCCCCCCAAAAAAAAAATTAGCAAACTCTTAGCTTTCCCCCCCCCCCCCAAAAAAAAATTAGCAAACTCTTAGCTTTCCCCCCCAAAAAAAAATTAGCAAACTCTTAGCTTTCCCCCCCAAAAAAAAATTAGCAAACTCTTAGCTTTCCCCCCCCAAAAAAAATTAGCAAACTCTTAGCTTTCCCCCCCAAAAAAAAATTAGCAAACTCTTAGCTTTCCCCCCCAAAAAAAAATTAGCACACTCTTAGCTTCCCCCCCCCAAAAAAAAATTAGCAAACTCTTAGCTTTCCCCCCCCCCAAAAAAAATTAGCAAACTCTTAGCTTTCCCCCCAAAAAAAAAATTAGCAAACTCTTAGCTTTCCCCCCCAAAAAAAAATTAGCAAACTCTTAGCTTTCCCCCCCCCCCAAAAAAAAAATGAGCAAACTCTTAGCTTTCCCCCCAAAAAAAAAATTAGCAAACTCTTAGCTTTCCCCCCCAAAAAAAAAGTTAGCAAACTCTTAGCTTTCCCCCCAAAAAAAATTAGCAAACTCTTAGCTTTTCCAAAAAAACACTCGCAAACTCCCAGCTTTAAAAAAAAAAAAAACACTAGTAAAAATCCCCGCTTTTCAAAAAAAAAAAAAACACTAGTAAAAATCCCCAATTCCCTGCAGGAAATTTGGTTTCCTTTTCCACTGATGCATACACTGTATAATTTTTCTCCATCTCTCCTAATAACTAGTCCAGTCTTAGAATAGACCAGCAAAGACAAACAAGGGCACAGGCATAGAATAATACGGATCTAAATAAATCACGCTAAGACAGGCGTTCGTAAAAGCGTTAGAACAACCCCTACACACACATACTAAATAAAAAAGAAAAGAAAAAAATCAGTGTCGAGTAAAAGCCAGCTGCAGAAGGAATGAAGAGAAAAACAGTGAGGACAGGAATTAGTGAAAAAGACTAGGATGCGACACTGAGAATATATGCATATGCCATCATCACCAATGCTTTTGTATTATTGGACTGGATTAGTATCAAGGAGTGATGGAGATAAAGTTTATCAATATACTATGCTGAGGCATTTCATGTTCGTGCATACATTATCACCTTTCACACATTAAAAAAAATGAAATCATCTGATCAACAACGATGGTAATTGATTAATCGGTGTCGCTAAGGTAAAAAATTACGACTTTACCCATTTTAAAATGAATGATCAAATTATGTCGCCCCATCGACGAAAACTACAATTTTAAATAAATAAATTTCAAAAAGTGACATTTGTTTTATTGATTTGGTTGGTTGCTTGATTTACGGCATATCAACCCTTTTCGGGTTATTTAATGCCAAATTCGGTCATTTTGGTAGAAGTTATGTTTCAAGTTTTTTTTTTGTGTGTGTGTGTGGGGGGGGGGGATTTATCTTCCTCCCATAGCGGTAAGATGTGACACAACGTCGTCGGGAAAGTGGGATTTGAAAAGCCAACGCCCGAGAAGATGAGCACTCTGGCCTACAAAAAATGCCTGGGCAGCCCCGGCGGCATTCCCCAGTCGGGGCGCCATAGGCAGTAAGCGATAAACTTACTCAACCCCAAAGAGGGGAGGCAAAGCCTGGGAGGGTGGATCTCCTAGAACTGCACAGAACCGACCCATAGGCTGGCGTAAATCAAGCCCCGAAGGCTAAGACAATACCGGTTTATCGGGTGCAGTATCCATCGGAACAGATACTACACTTTGATCTTGGCCAAAAGGCCAAGAAAGTCTTTGCAGAACATGATTGAGTTTTGCAAAGGAGAGAAAAAGGGGGAGGGCAGAGAAATTTAAAATTTGGAGAATATTTAGCTGACAATTTTACGATAAGAATGAATATTCTTTTTAAAAATGAATTCAATTGCTACAATTTTAAATAAATAAATAAAGACGAGACATATTCGTTTTATTTATTTAAATAATATTAAGCTGACAATGGCGATTATTTTTATGGAAGAAGAAAATCATTTTTTTCTTAATTGTTATTAACTCTGACAGAAATTTATTATTTCAAAAGAAATATTATTATTAACAGTAAATTCTACAGATTAATGGTGATATGTGATGAATATGATGGCGCTAAGGTAAAAAAATTCTGACTTTATTTTTAAATAAAATTTTCCAAAATCAAAGTATTTTTTTTGTTGACTAAAGTAATTTTAAATAAATACATTTCAGCAAGTAACATTCGTTTTATTGATTTGAATAATATTCAGCTAACAATCATATTTACGGTAAGACAAAAAATATTTATTGTTTTAAAAATAATTAAAATTGCTCTAATTTCAAATAAATGAAAAAGAGAAATATGTGTTTTATTTATTTTAAAATATTTAGCTGATAATTATATTTACGGTAAGACAAAAAATATTTATTGTTTTAAAAATAATTAAAATTGCTCAAATTTCAAATAAATGAAAAAAGAGACATTCGTTTTATTGATTTAAAAATATTTAGCTGATAATTATATTTACGGTAAGACAAAAAATATTTATTGTTTTAAAAATAATTAAAATTGCTCCAATTTCAAATAAATGTAAAAAGAGACATACGTTTTGATTTAAAAAATATTTAGCTGATAATTATATTTACGGTAAGAAGACAAAAAATATTTATTGTTTTAAAAATAATTAAAATTGCTCCAATTTCAAATAAATGTAAAAAGAGACATTCGTTTTATTGATTTAAAAAATATTTAGCTGATAATTATATTTACGGTAAGAAGACAAAAAATATTTATTGTTTTAAAAATAATTAAAATTGCTCCAATTTCAAATAAATGTAAAAAGAGACATTCGTTTTATTGATTTAAAAAATATTTAGCTGATAATTATATTTACAGTAAGACAAAAAATAATTATTGTTTTAAAAATAATTAAAATTGCTCTAATTTCAAATAAATGAAAAAAAGAGACATTCGTTTTATTGATTTAAAAAATATTTAGCTGATAATTATATTTACAGTAAGAACTAAAAATATTTATTGTTTTAAAAATAATTAAAATTGCTCCAATTTCAAATAAATGAAAAAAGAGACATTCGTTTTATTGATTTAAAAAATATTTAGCTGATAATTATATTTACAGTAAGACAAAAAATATTTATTGTTTTAAAAATAATTAAAATTGCTCCAATTTCAAATAAATGAAAAAAGAGACATTCGTTTTATTGATTTAAAAATATTTAGCTGATAATTATATTTACAGTAAGACAAAAAATATTTGTTTTAAAAATAATTAAAATTGCTCCAATTTCAAATAAATGAAAAAAGAGACATTCGTTTTATTGATTTAAAAATATTTAGCTGATAATTATATTTACAGTAAGACAAAAAATATTTGTTTTAAAAATAATTAAAATTGCTCCAATTTCAAATAAATGAAAAAAGAGACATTCGTTTTATTGATTTGAATAATATTCAGCTAACAATTATATTTACGGTAAGAAGACAAAAAATATTTATTGTTTTAAAAAGAATTAAATTGCTTCAATTTTAAATAAATGAAAAAGAGAAATACTCATCTTATTGATTTCAAGAATATTTAGCCGACAATGACAATTATTTTTTAGAGAAGACAAAGAAATAAAAATAAAAAGATTCGTTTTTTTCTCAATGCTATGGAGGACAAGGGCCTCCAAGTCAATATGACAAAGATGAAAGTAATGATTGCTGATCCCAACCTGAACTCCATGAGAAGATCAGAAAAGTTCCCTTGCGCGATCTTCCTGAGTGGTACAAGGAGAAACTTCATCTTTTGCCCCGTCTGTTCCTACTGGGTTCAAAAAAGATGCAGTGGAATCAGTTGCCTACTCCGGACGGATCAGCAATACAGGTGTCCTCGCTGTGTGGGCAGAGCTAGACGAATCGACGGTAGGTCAGTGAACGAGGTCGCGGTTGGGGATAGCACACTTGAAGCTTTAGCCGAGTTCTGCTACCTGGACGACTTGTGTATGTAGGTTTGGTTTGGTTTGTTTTACGGCATACCAACCAACTACGGGTTATGTAATGCCGAATAAAGTTGTCAAATGCAATTCCAATTATTTCACATTGTCTTGAAAGACAATGAAAAGTGATATGAAGAATTTGTGATTAAATTTTTTGGAACAGTCAAACTTCCTTGATGAAATCTAAGATTTTCGTTACATTTATGTTTAAATAAGTCTTTTAAATTTTTGGAGTCGTAATATTTGCTTAGAGTTTGTCGCGGATCTTGACAGTCTATTAATATATGTTTGACTGTGTAAGATTGTTGACATGCTATGCACATTGGAGATTCCTCTCCTTCCAATAAATGCTTGTGTGTCCTATACGGAGTCTGGTTATTATAACTTCTCTTCTTGCTTTTCTATAGTCCAGGGGCCACTCATCTATAGTTGGCCAAATCTTGTATAACATATTTTGACACTCATCCCAATATTCTTGCCATTTTTCTTTGATTATCCCGTTAATAGAAGGTCGAAGATCAGTGTATGGGATCCTAGTATTGGTTGGTGTCATTTTTAATGATTCTTTTGCGGCTTTATCCGCTCTTTCATTGCCACGAATGCCGACATGACTCGGTATCCAGCATAATTTGATTTTACATTTTTTCTTGTTATAAATAGTGGTGATCTTATTTAAGATTTTCACGACTAATGGGTTATCCAGATTTTTGTTCTTCAGTGCTGTGAGCACTGATAGGGAGTCAGAGAAGATGATAAATCTATCAGTGCTACTATCTTCTATTATCTTTAAAGCCAAGTATATGGCTGCAGCTTCTGCGCTGAAAATTGACGCCTTGTCAGGTATCCTATATTGCATTCTTGTCTTATTTAAGACAGCCGCACACCCAACTCTATCCGATTCTTTGGATCCATCTGTATAGATGTATTTATAGTTGGAATGATGGTGTTTTATGCATTCAAATTCATCCTGAAATACAATTGGGTTGGTTTTTCTCTTTGAAGCTGTTGGTATGTCGTCTGGCATGCGTGGCATATTGGTTGCTGTTTGCCTTCAAGCAAATAGGAATGTGTAATCCTTGTGTGACCTATGCGAAGCCTAGATAACACTACTTCCTCCTTTCGGCTTTTCATGCTTCCTTACCTTCACTACTAAACTTTGTTATGTACTTAGGTGGTAGCTGAAAAGAAGAGTGTACACCAAATTAAATTAAAAATAAAAACACGATTTTATCGGTCTGCCGCCATACTGTATCTACTAATCACCAGATTTTATCATGGATCGCCAAGTTATCTCCCTTGCTTTGTCAGTAAGCTGAACTGGTTACAAAATGTCTAACGATACGTAAAATCGTTTGTTTTTTTTCTTCTTTTTCTTATAATTTAATAACTACTGGATTAATTTGCGTAATTTTTTTCTGTACAATCTTATTTTCAGCTAACACGTAAGTACATAACAAAGTTTATACATTTCTTTAAATATTTTCATGTCATTGTGAAAGTAAAGAAGTTGTTTTAATCAGTGTTTATTGAAGTTTTTAACAATAAGATTTTGTATTTAGATATTTTATTAATGGAAGGGCAACTGCGAAGTGAACCCTTATAAAATGGCTACTCCTTAAACGAAGGCACAAAATATTTTTAAATTGTATAGAGACTTTATGGACACCCTGCATAGTGATCGTTTTATAATCATCTACATAATAAAGTAAAGCAAGTCGTCCTACAAAATAAACATTTGAATCCGACTTGTCTGCTTTTTTGATTGATCATTGGTCTTCGTTTTTTAACAAAAACTGTATTTCGATTCAGTTTCTTTCAGAATAGATTTTATCCGCCTAGGGACATTTTTCAAATGGTTGCCACCTTACGAATCGGTAATACTTAAGCAACTGTTCTACATCTAACTCAAGCACTTTCATCCATTCTTTCAACATGAACATTCCATCAGAGTCTCCTTTTTGTTCATAAGTGCCTTACTCAAGAATTGAACTTGTGACCTCCGGGTAGAAATAATGCAAATGCAATCCAAAGGATTACTTACTAGCAATGGCGTTCACCCTGGTCGGGTTGAAACAACTTCTTCCCTGGCCTACACCATGTTCCGAACCACGGCGGTCTTGAGCGAGACAATCATTATTCCACCGTCGAAGACCGACCACTTCTGTCCTCCTTGGCCTTTTGACGAGGAGCAAGTGCAGTTAATTTGTATTCATCTTGGTAGGGCACACCACACATTCTCCAAAACTCCAACTCGTTTTTTTTCTCCCACTTAGATCCCACTCCCATTTAGAGATTGACCTGCTTGTTTTCGGTTCTGAACAAATCGGAAAACAGCAAGTGGTCTATTATTTAGAAAGGGTATGGGAGGGTCTTACTAACATTTTTTTTTTTTGTTTTTCTTTCTCCCACTCAATTTGTTTCGAATAAATTTTTGTATATAAATATTTTTATGAAAACAAGAAAATTTCAAACAAATTTGGGGACATCTTAAGTAGGATGGGACCAAGAGCAAATTCGGTATTGTGGTGACCGAGAGGATTCTAATTAAGAGTAGGATAAGCATTTTCATCATTTTAGACCAAGGATGACCAACTACCCCCATTTTCCCCACACTTGTGCCTAATTTGTTTCGAATGCAAATCTTTATATTTTGTGCAAATCAATAATGCAAACGGTAGTATCTGTTCTTCATCTTTTTGTCCTTGGTCAGTAAAGGAGAAATCCTTCTAGAATGAGACAATTTTAACTTTTTGTCTCAATCCAGAGTGCCCCTTTTGGGGGAGCTGGATTTTCCCCCATATTAAAAATCTGACCATGTGTCTAACTTTACCCTTGTGGGGAGGCAAGTAAACAGGGACCGAGAGTTCAGCCAAGTGAGTTCTCCGTTAATCAGTGTCACCTACGTCCTTAGCTGCCAAACAATACGCTTACACAACACAAGCAGAAAGGTAGGGCGTGCAAAGTTATCACCCTTAGTATTGAGATATAAGAGTTCTATTCCTTTGTGATAAGTTTTTAGAGTCATCTCCCTTGCTTGTTGTTGTTGGTGTTTGTTTTTTTTTTCGTTGGGAAAACAAAAATGACGGTCTAGACAAACGGACGTGTGTCGACGACTGGATTTATGTAACGAGTAAACTAACAGGGGGGGGGGGGGGGGGATTACGTCACAAAAACGATCAAGTTAATATGAAGATTTTTAGAGTTTCTGTGAATTGGTGATTGGGCCCGGGGGTGGGTGGGGGGGAGATAGGCCAAAAGGGGGAAAATAAAGTCATTATGCTAAAAACTTTTTTTAAATAATACCTGAAAAAGAACGTCCGTCGCAAACAAGCGTGCACCAATAATAACTAATAGGCATTCAAATCCATGCAAATCCAAAATCGTTGACGTATAAAAATCTAACACGAGATGAAGCTCATTTTCCCCCATGAAAATCAATACGACCAAATATAACAGCTATCGTAGCCAGTCATGTCACCATATTCTTCCTCTTACCAGATTTTAAATTACAAATATAGCCAGCTATAGCGCCATATTTCTCCTCGGTAAAAACGTATTGTAGTATCCATATTTTGAGAGGCTCTTGGGAGGCTCTGCGCATGCGTCAGATTCATTCATAAAAAAGTCGTAGTGAGTGATTCAAACATGCGCAGAGGAAACAGAATGAGAACAAACACGCTAAAACAAAAAGTGGGCATTTTTAACAATTAAGTTACTATCGCTGAAAATAAACACGCTAAAAGTGAAGAAAACGAAAGGAGTTAAGAATAAAAACAACTGAAAATGAAAACAAACACGAAAGAAACACGTGTTTTTTTATCTAAAACAAAAAATGAAACACGTTTTTTTTCCTACAAACTGAATTGTGTGCGCATGCGCTGGTTTGAATCACTCACTACGACTTTTTTATGAATGAATCTGACGCATGCGCAGAGCCTCCCAAAATATGGATACTACAATACGTTTTTACTTTCTCCTCTTACCAGGTTTTAAACTACAAATATCGTAGCTATCTATAGCGCTATATTCCTCTTACCAATTCAATTTAGCAAAACATAAAACAAGCATGCTTCAGTTGCCATGTAAGGAAAGGGTGGTAGAAATTTACACAGAAGAGGATACAGTAGCCTAGCAACTGTCCAAATTCACCTTGAATTGCTGCGTTGTTAGCGCATTTATTACCTCCCTTGGGAGTCAATTCCAAAGTCCAGGAATCCTAATTGAGAAGGCGGCCCTTCTCAAGTTCAATCGAAATCGGCAGTGAAATAGTTTCTTGTGGTGTCCGTGTAGACCTTTTTCTAGTGCAGGACTGAATAATAGGTCCTGAGGTTTATCGTAATGACAATTGAGGAAATTGTAGGCTAAAATTAGATCACCACGTAATCGTCGGCGCTCAAGGGAGAAAAGGTTTAAGTTTCTTGAGTCAGCTTTCATAGGGCAGATCCGAGATCCAATAGACCAGGTTTTTAGTCACAAATATTATAGCCAGCTATAAGTTGCAAAAATTATGGTGAATTTATGTTTCTTCTTGAGAATGATATTTAGGTGGAACGGAGGTTTTATCTAGTGACTATTTGAGCGTTCTTAGCCGTAAATTGAATTTCCATCATCATAAATAACTTTGCACGGAAGTTTCCCACATTTCACAAATTCTTTCCACTTCGTAAAACTACAAAAATAAACTAATAAAACCCCTACTCATTTGTTGTGCATAGTCAATATGTTGTCTTGACCATGATCTATCCATGTTCGATAGCGGGTAAATTTTTATTTGTGTCGTTTTAGCTGCCATTGCACATAATTTACAAAGTTAAAGAGGCCCTCCGATTGCTCAATCTATACAAGACCAATGAACATAACTCCTCATAATGACTTTCATTCTAGTTATTCCAAGATGTGCTGTATTCAAATATTTCATTATTTTTTTATTTGGTAAGTTCAGTATAACCACAGACTGACCATATAACGAAATATTATTAACCCTAACCATATAACGAAATATTATTAACCCTAACCATATAACGAAATATTATTAACCCTAACCATATAACGAAATATTATTAACCCTAACCATATAACGAAATATTATTAACCCTAACCATATAACGAAATATTATTAACCCTAACCATATAACGAAATATTAACCCTAACCATA
Source organism: Sepiola atlantica (assembly GCA_963556195.1). NCBI lineage: Eukaryota > Metazoa > Mollusca > Cephalopoda > Sepiida > Sepiolidae > Sepiola > Sepiola atlantica. The sequence continues at coordinate 41,674,782 of OY744553.1, read as the reverse complement.
TAACGAAATATTATTAACCCTAACCATATAACGAAATATTAACCCTAACCATATAACGAAATATTATTAACCCTAACCATATAACGAAATATTATTAACCCTAACCATATAACGAAATATTATTAACCCTAACCATATAACGAAATATTATTAACCCTAACCATATAACGAAATATTATTAACCCTAACCATATAACGAAATATTATTAACCCTAACCATATAACGAAATATTATTAACCCTAACCATATAACGAAATATTATTAACCCTAACCATATAACGAAATATTATTAACCCTAACCATATAACGAAATATTATTAACCCTAACCATATAACGAAATATTATTAACCCTAACCATATAACGAAATATTATTAACCCTAACCATATAACGAAATATTATTAACCCTAACCATATAACGAAATATTATTAACCCTAACCATATAACGAAATATTATTAACCCTAACCATATAACGAAATATTATTAACCCTAACCATATAACGAAATATTATTAACCCTAACCATATAACGAAATATTATTAACCCTAACCATATAACGAAATATTATAAGAACTCCTTATATTTTTTTGTGATTTTTTACTTTTATTTTGCTAAATCATAGTTTGATGCTCTTTTCTGCAATGAATTTGAAATAGCGTCGAAATCAAATTGAAAAGTACTTTTGGTTGATACATCACATTCAGTTTAACATCCATGTTACATGCTGGCATGTGTTGGATGGCTTTTAGAAATTAACTTCCAAACTAACCTTCGTCTGGCCAGGTCTTTATTTATTCCTCTCTTATATCCAACCTCATCACTTCCATGTTTTCCTTGTCCTTCCCCTACCAACTGACCATGCTACCTCAACTGTTCTACATCTAACTCAAGAACTCCCATCCATTCTTTCAATGTGACCAAACAAACAAATCTCCTGTTAAGCCTGTCTTTAAGGCTTACGTTACACATCCAATTGAAGACGTAATACATTTATTTGTTCAACTTTCAGATGCAACATTAATTGGAATAAATACATGAGATACTGCCAAATCTGCTGCCAAGAAAGTAGGCTCCCTTTACCAGACTAGAAAACTTATCACACCTACCAGTATTCTATATCTCTATAAAGCCACTATTTGACCGTGCATGGAGCATTGTTGCCACATCCGGGCTGGTGCATCAACCACTAGTCTCTCCCTTTTAGACAAGGTCCGTAAAAAGAGTTTCTAGCCGAGCTAACCAGGCACTGTCTACAAAGCTCCAGCCTCATCGCCACAATGTTTGCAGCGATCGCTACACGTTATTACAGTACCAATAATAACATTGTACAACAATAACAAATGAAAATTGGCTAGTCAGAATCAAAGCTTGATATGTCAGCTTAAACGCTATTTAGGTCTAACTTTTAAAATCTTATAAGATAACTTTTATGTTAGATATGAAATCCTTACCATGTTGAGAAAATTTCCAGAGAATAAACAAAATTCCGTCCGTTTTTAAACAACTTTAATTTTCAACGGAACATCTTAGATTCAACAAATGTTGGTCGACATCCGTTCGATAGTCCGTTTGCAGCGATCGCTACACGAACGGCTGCTTTGAAATCTTGAGTCATGCTCTGTCACTTTCCCATCAAAAAGTTTTGGAGGCGATTTGTCAAGCGTGAATGAAGACCTCATAATAATGTTGTACATCGTTCGATCAAAATGAAATACTTATCCAAATACCTTGGTTATGTAGTTTCAAAATATATATGTTTATGGGGGAGGGGGAGTCCATCTCCCAAATCCTATTAGAAAAATCCAGCTCCCCAAAACAGGCACTCTGAATTGTAAAAAAAAAAAAAAAAAAAAAAAAAAAGCCTCAGTCTAGAAGGATTTCTACTTTGATCAAGGAAAAAATAGATACTACACCTTGATTCTAGCCATAAGAGGTAGCAATGCAATTTAGTAAATTGTCTAAAATTTTCTTTCAACTAATTTTCATTATTTTAAATATTGTGTCATTCATTTAAATATGCTCTGCTGATATTATCAAAACTGGTAGTCAATTTTTTTTTTTTTTGAGGTAGTCGGTAATTTTAGGCTTGAAAAAAAAAAAAAAAAAAAAAAAAAAAAGCTTATCCTAATCAGACTGGAAACTGCCCCCCGAACTTAGGGTTAGTTGTATCGTAGGTAGAATTTGTGAACAGACTGACAGAAAGTAAAACTTGTGCGTGTTACATAGAGCCACCGTCTACACTGACGTCTGCAAAACCAGTTCATATGACCAACTACCAATTAAAAAGTAATCCGGCGTTCATCGACCAATCAGAATGATTCCAGCACAATTAATAAAATAAAAACCTAGGAGCCCCTCGACCTACATAAAAAGAACAGCTTGGTAATTGAAAGTTCAATTCCAGGCGGAGACGAAAGTGAGAAACACGGAAAATATTTTGTATTGACATTGAAGTGGAGATTATGTGAAACTTTACTAGAGGGTTGGGGTGGGGAGTAATTTGACATAAAATAGAAGGCTGCGGTTAGGGGTTCTGGTAATACTTGCGCTTCAAATTTTACATGAATTTCAATTGGAAAACCAATTTTTTTTTTTAGTAACAAAATATCCTTGTTTTACTTCGACGGAATGTGCTTCAATGAACTTACTACACTTTTACCCCCTGAACATAAATACCCCTGACCAAACCCGACTAGCAGAAAAACTTCACCCGTTCATTATAGAGGTCCGGAAGACTTTCTACTCTAACACCTTCTTTCCGTGAACTATTTGCCTTTGGAATTCCCTCCCTGCTCCCTGTTTCCCCCACTGTACCAACATGTAGAAATTCAAATGTAATGTGAGCAAAAATCTTGCTACACAACTTCCCACTTAGGAACCCCCTATAAATCCGGCCCCTAACCACAGTATGTCTCAGTGCCAATATGGCATGTTTGCGATGAAAAAAAAAAAAATGCCTATAGCGTTTGAAATATTTTTTATTTATTTTATTTTTATTTTTTTTAATTAAAAAAGCCTATAGAGTTCGAAAGATAATTTTTTTTTTTAATTCGAAATATAAATTTAAATGTAATGTGAGCAAACATCTTGCTACACAAAAAACCTATAATGTTTGAAATATAATTTTTTTTATTCTAAATAAAAAAAAAAAAAGCCTAGAGTTCGAAAGATAATTTTTTATTTTTAAATTCGAAATATATTTTTTTTTTTAAAAAGAAAAAAAAATACGGAGGCACAAAAACATTCTAATTAACCAACTGTGCATTAGTAATTCATTCATTAAAAAAAAAAAAAATTAAATAAAAAAAGTTTACGAAAGCAACACACGGCATGACAGAAAGCCGACACACATGGCGGTAGAAAAATCGATGCCAAGTACACCTCAAAATCTTTACCTGCGATTGTCGCACAAAGATACCATGATTCTCAGGGCTCTGGAAGTAGGTCTTCCCCTGCACGGTTCCATTGTTCTTGCCTTTCGCTTCATCCAACACAACTCCAACCCATTTACCTAGAATAAAAAAAATAAAATAAAATAAAATAAAAAATTTAAAAAATTATATATGCTTTTAAATTATATTCTTATATAATAATATACAGTGAACCTTCGCTATTCACGGGCTCACCATTCGCGATTTCACAGCAAAAGCATTGACTTAACATTTTCTTCATAAATTCGGTAGAACTTACAAATATGATAATCATTTAAATCCAACTTAGGCCAATATGACAAAAAAGAAAACGCAATCAAAAACGTTAATTATTCCGTAGGATTCATATTAAATGCGGCTCATACAGGGTGGGCCAAAATAAGGGTCCTATCTTTAAATTTGAATAACTTTAATTTGAATAACTTCCACAAAATAAAAGTTAAACTCACCAAACTTTATGTGTGTGTAGACTGACCCTTCCGAGATTTTTTGAAATAAACAAAACAAATTTTAGCCGAAAAACACTTCTTAAAACTTACAAAAACTAAAGTATTGTTTTTTTACATTGTTTTGAGTTTTTTAAGCAAAAATAATGTTTTCTAAATGAGGGTACGTTCCTTAGGGCTAATACGGCTCATGCTTGCTTCGGAAGGGGTCCTTTACTTATTCTAAAAAAAAAATTTTTTTTAAATCAATAAATAAAAAAGTTATGAATTTTTAAAAATAGGACCCTTATTTTTGCCCACCCTGTACAAAAGCATTGGTATTCCAAATTTTTTGCGAATTTTATACGAAATTGAAATATTAAAAATAAAAAATTTTAATTAAAAAAAAAAAAAAAAAAAAAAAAAAAAATTCAACCAACTTGCAAGCAGAAAGGGATAATCTTTGCTAATTTGTTGGTTTTCATGCAAAACACATGCTAATGTACAAAAACATGATTTTTAGGGAACTTTGAGGTATCAAAATCTGTTTGCGGGTGTGCCTGGAATGTAACCCTCATGAATAGCTAGAGCTGTATTGTGTATATTGATTTGAAATTAACTCCCTATTATTAAACGCTCGGAATTTATTTTTAGAAGGAGGCTATTTCGATGAATAGTCAAATTTTGCCTACAAGTTGTTGTTTATTACTTAGGTCTGAGATTTATCGAGTAATGTGTTATAAGTTACAATTTATTTTTAAAATTACTTAGTCCAGCTCGGATGACTGCTAATATGAAGCACCTTTAAATAAACAACCAAAAATTAAATTCAGCAAGAGGCATAACATATTTTAAATTGAAAAATATAATAAGAGTTATCTCCCTTAGTTGGTATTATTCAGACTACAGTTCTCATCTCTGATGTTATTTTCACAACGTTTCGGCCGATATAACCTCAGACCTTCTTCAGATGCATCGTGTTGAACGCGGAAGTCTGTATGTCAAACGGAACCCTTTTTTCCACGGGGTAGCTTGCTCTCATTCAATCAGCCATCACCGGGTAGAAGTCTTATCTAATTCCTAATTGTATTCCATGAAAAATTCCCAGTATACTGAAATCATATGCCCTTAATAGGGTTAAGATGAAAATTCATATACACTAAATATACAAAAGCAAGGAAATTCCCAAATGTTTACACTTTTAATGTCATTAAGGGTATGACTACATATAAACCAAACCATTTCATTATCACATCACTACAGTATAAATCTCTATGCATGAGTGGATGAAGTGTGTGAGGTGCGCTGAAGAAAAATTCCTACCAGTAAAATACATAGCCCTGTTGTGCTCGCATACCCTTAATGACAATAAAAGTGTAAACATTTGGGAATTTCCTTGCTTTTGTACATTTAGTGTATATGAATTTTCATCTTAACCCTATTAAGGGCATATGATTTCTGTATACTGGCATTTTTCATGGAATGTCACTACTTTTGTAAAGGCTATGCCTCAATACAATACCATAAGGTTTTTTGGAATTTTCTGGAAAACTAAGGTATATGGTAAACTGAAATTAAAATGCCATCAACTAGACCCTAGAACCCCTATCTCTGCCAAAAATCAGCTGAATCCATCAAATAGTTGATGAGATACAGGGTGGCACATACGTACGTACACACAGATAACATGATTTCATGATTGAACTTTCTGGATCTCTGGGTTGCCTTGACTAATGATGCTGAAATTCTACACACTTATAGAACCTATCAAATAAAAATTTTGTGCAAAGTTTTAACTAATTTGGTTTATTGGTTTTTGAGTTATGATTGATCAAAGAAATGAGATTTCCAGCATAGGCCATTCGTGCATCTATTAAGGGATAGAGCGCTCTCGCGCCTCCCTTGATTCTTAGTATCGCCTATACTGAGGATCGAACCTTCAACCTCCAGAAGACTATCACTTAGAACTGATTATACTTAGCACTTTTATATTCATTTTTACTTCATCCCATAAAAAGGTAAGTGGGATCCTTTTCCCTCCATATGTTGTCAGCCGTACCCAACTTTTTAATATCTCCACTTACGAGTTTCCGGAGTTCGACAAGACAACCTGAAGAAGGTCATAGGTTATATCGGTCGAAACAGCGTTAGAATAAAATCCAAGATCAGAACAGTAGCCTGATTGCTAAGGTTGCTGGAAAAAACGGTTGGATCATTCCACCGCTCCAGAACTTTAATCACAAGTATTTTTCCATTCTGCGTATCGTAACAGCGATTCGTTCACTAAGCCTCCATCTTCTTTCTTAAGATTTCGAATTATCTGCCCTTGAAATCTTCTTAAGAAAGAAGATGGAAGCTTAGCGAACGAATCGCTGTTATGATACGCAGAATGGAAAAATACTAGTAATTAAAGTTCAAGTGGATAATTTTTTCTACTTTTTTGTACAGTGAGTAAGAATATAACGCTGAATAAGAATATAATATTGTTTTTATAAAAAAATAATTGTTTAATACGGCCGCTGAACAGCACAAGCACCAAAAAAAAAAAAAAAAAAAATTTGGTGCTTCTAGGTAGACATGCACAGGTGAAATATGGCAGTTCAAAACAAACAGGAAAGCTCTTTGATATCAGACAAATTACATATCTATACCAAAAATTACAGAAAATTATCGAGTAGAATTCTAATTAAAAATATAAATCAGTTTTATCGTATATTTCCGATTCTTCAGTGGCACGAACGCATTTTACGTCTTTAATTTAGAAGAGTTACGTAAAAGGCAGACAAGGGGAGATAAGTCGGTCTGTAATTTCTCCTTAAAGACATAAAATGCGTTTGTGCCAATCAAGAATCTGCAGTATACGATAAAACTGATTTATATTTTTAATTAAAATTCTACTCGATAATTTTCCCTAATTTTTTATGTACATATCTACTTTTGCCTGATACGGAAGTATATCAAAGAGTTTTTCTGTTGATTTATTTTGAACTAATATATTTCGCATGTCTACCTACAAGCAAGCACCTAATTTAAAAAACAAAAAAAAGTCTTACCTGTGGAGAAGAGGGTGGTGCCAATATAAGCTACCCTTCCAAATACCCCTTTACCAATAACCTCCACCCGGGTTCCCACCTTGATCCGATCACTCATTTTCGGAGTGGGTGAGCCTGAAAAGATAATGAAATTTTTTTTTATTGTTATTGCAAATAATAAAAATAAGTTGGAAACATTAATAAAAATTGTTTTCGGTCAAATTTGCTTGTATGCAGACTAGAGTCAACATCACTTGACTAATTGTTACTAGGGGTGGGACGTAATGGGTGAAAATTAGGGGTGGGACGTAATGGGTGAAAATTAGGGGTGGGACGTAATGGGTGAAAATTAGGGGTGGGACGTAATGGGTGAAAATTAGGGGTGGGACGTAATGGGTGAAAATAGGGGTGGGACGTAATGGGTGAAAATTAGGGGTGGGATGTAATGGGTGAAAATTAGGGGTGGGACGTAATGGGTGAAAATTAGGGGTGGGACGTAATGGGTGAAAATTAGGGGTGGGACATAATGGGTGAAAATTTCAGATTCATGCGAGTAGTATATTTTTGTGTTCATTTATACATAAATAACACTAAACAATCAAACATTTTTAAAATTTTGTAAAATTCAGAAGGTGCAGGCCAAAAATAGCCATTACTTGTGAAAAAAAACTAGTGAAAAATAGCCAAAATCCTCTGTTAAGCTACCTAATTGGTCCCCAAGCCTCTACAATGGTTTCAACTATCTACACCCATTCATAACCATTGTAGAGGCTTGGGAACCAATTAGGTAGCTTAACAGAGGATTTTGGCTAATTTGGGCTATTTTTCACTAGTTTTTGGCTATTTTACATTCATGAAAACCCTTTCACAGCCTGAAAATGGTCCTAAATTAAAGTACTATATCAGATTTAACCATCTATATCCATTCATAGCTTTTGAGGATGTTTTAGGACCTGCAATGTCGCATGAAACCACTTTTTCACCGAAAAATGATGGATTTTGAGTCCCGTGGAGCCCTAACGGCTATTTTTGGCCTGCACCTTCTGAATTTTGCAAAATTTTTAAAATGTTTGATTGTTTAGTGTTATTTATGTATAAATGAACACAAAAAAATACTACTCGCATGAATCTGAAATTTTCATCCATTACGTCCCACACCTATTTTTAGATAGGATTTTCAAGATACCATAAGAATTGAACTTGTTTATTAGGTGAAAGTACAGAATAGTTAACAAACGGCTCCCCCCCCCCTTGCTCCCCATGTTAAGAATGGGTTTCTAAATTACAAGGTTATAATTTCAGCATGGTCCGTAAACTGCAGATGTACCAATTAATTTTACTATTAACTAACAGGGATATCTGGTGTTGCCCGGGAAAGTAGTAATTTATTTTTATCAATAACAATTGATTTCCTACTTTCGTCACAGTCAAGGTAAGTCTTACCGTAAAATGCGAAACAACTAACAGAGTTAAAACTGCCTAATAAAATAACAAATATGTGAGATAAGTTTTTATTCTAACTCTGTGTCCGTCTGTGTGTGTGTCCGTGTCCGTGTCTCTGTGTGTGTGTGTCTGCGTGTGTGTGTGCATGTGTTTTAAAAATAAAACATTAATTCCGATTTTAGTCACAAATTATTAAAAGAATATATTTTTGTCTATTAAAAGTGAATGAAATTCTTTTTTTATTATCAGTTATTAAGATTAAGCCTCCCTTTCTTTACTCATAAAAATAAATTTGCATACATGATTATTGAAGTGAGTCGAACACACTTTTATTATATAGATTAAAATTTTAATGAAACAAATGAATTAAGTAATTTCTCTCAAGCAACACTTGGGAACCTCACGTGTGTGTGTGCCGATAGTTTGATTTTTTATACATATACATATATATGTGTGTGTGTGTGTGTGTATGTATGTATGTATGTAATTGTGTGTGAGTGTGCAATGCACACAGGGTGATGTGACGCGAAAGTGTGTTAGCTATAAGGTAGCGTCTTGGCCTACTCACCATCTCGCCCTCAGCAACCACCACTGGCCAGCCTTGCACGAAACGAGAAGCCGAGCGTGTAAGTCTTCTCCTGTCAGTACTCAGCCTCTCCTTCATCAAGACCTCTGCTGTGCCTCCTCGCGGCCACACACGGTAACTGGTTGTCATGCGCATCCAGGCGGAATCAGCAGAGGATCTCGGAACAGTAGGGAGTCCCAGAGGGAATGTGCTACGGCCCACCGACGTGTGGACATGCCCTGACACATTACCAATCCCTATTCCAGCCATGGGTCAAATGGCCTCACTGCCTTGTGAGAGCTATTGGAAATGGATAAGGCTAGGGGAGCAACCCCGACAGAAATGACGGAGTGGAGCCCCGTAGGCGGTTGGACGGCATATTTGCCTCCCTCCGGCAGCTCCTGCACCCTTGCTCGTCCCCCAGCCGTCTCGACTATGTCTCGCCGTTGGAATCGGGCGGGCCAGGACGAGAGAGTGAGGCCGATGCAGCGCAAGTCCCCCTCACTATAATCCAAATCCAGCGCAAGTCAGGGTGTCAAACATTGCGTCAACACCAAACCCTGTGGCGATGGGCAAGCGGCAAAGCAGCAGGTGTGGAAATCACTGGGAGCTGTAGCTGCAAACCTGCACACAGGCGGTCCAGAAACTGGTTGTACTCCACTCGACCGAAGCAGCGAGGGGGTGCAGGCAACTGGCTGGTCGACCGAGCAGTCCTTTTCAGGATCACTCTGCTCGCCTCCATGGCATGAGGACGGGGCGATAAAAGGAGCCCTAAACATAGCTGCTTCACCATTATCTCTGGCCAGCATACCGCGGCTGGCGGGGTTTCCCTCACAGCAGTCGAGACATGAGAAAAGGGTTGGTGCTTACCTTAGCATCATGGAACGTTCGTACTTTGCTCGACAACAACAGAGCTGACCGACCCGAGAGAAGAACTGCGCTTGTGGCAAGGGAGCTTGCCCGTTATAAGGTAGACATCGCAGCCCTCAGCGAGACTCGCCTCCCTGACAAGGGCCAACTAACAGAGTCAGGCGGCGGCTACACCTTTTTCTGGAGTGGACGCAGTAGCGAGGAGCGCAGAGAGGCCGGCGTGGGCTTCGCCATCAAGACTGAACACGTGAAGAAGCTGCTCAGCCTCTGCGCTGCACACGACCTTTCCATCACCAACACCATGTTCCGCCTACCCACCCGTAGCAAGACGTCGTGGATGCACCCACGCTCCCGGCACTGGCATTTGATCGACTACGTCATTATCAGGGCAAGGGACAGAAGAGATGTAAGGCTGACCAAGGCTGTGTGCGGTGCCGAGTGTTGGACAGACCACCGCCTGATCACATCCAAAATGTGCCTCTACATCCAACCTAAGAGGCGGCCTCAGGGCCAGAAAGTCACAAAGCGCCTCGACGTGGAGAAACTGAAAAGTCCAGATGTCATCCATGAGCTACAGGAAACAATCAACGACAAGCTATCTGTCCCCCTTACCATCTCGGACACTATTGAAGATCAGTGGGCACGCCTCAGAGACTCCACCTACACCATCGCTCTCGAAATCATTGGACCTAAGAAAAAGAAGCACCAGGACTGGTTTGATGAAAATGACTGAGATTCAACCCCTCCTGGAGGAGAAACGCCAACTTCTCCATGCACATCAGAGTGACCCTAAGTGCCTCGCAAAGAAAGCTGCCTTCATCAACACCCGCAGCAAGGTGCAGGCCAGATTCCGCTCCATGCAGGATGCCTGGCTCAGCGCCAAAGCAGATGAGATCCAGGAGCATGCCGATAACCATGATATGAGGAAGTTTTACGATGCGCTGAGGGCTGTCTACGGTCCCCAGTCCTCAAGCTCCTCTCCCCTGCTTAGCTCCGATGGAACAACTCTCTTAAACGACAAAAAGCAGATCCTTGATAGATGGGCAGAGCACTTTAACAACGTGCTAAACCGGCCATCTTCCATCAACGATGAAGCCATCGACCGACTACGCCAGGAGCCTATCAACGAGGAGCTCGACATCCCATTCTCGTCAGAGGAAGTAAGCAAAGCCATCAAGCAACTTTCCTCTGGGAAGGCCTCTGGCTCCGATTTAATTCCAGCAGAAATATACAAATCTGGTGGACCTACACTGCTGGAAAGACTGACAGAACTCTTCCAATCCATGTGGGAGAGTGAAGAACTACCCCAAGATTTTCGTGATGCCACTATTGTTCACATTTATAAACGCAAAGGAAATCGTCAGTCTTGTGACAACCACCGCGGGATATCCCTTCTATCCATCGCCGGGAAGATCCTGGCCCGCGTCCTTCTTAATCGCCTGCTGGTACACCTTGAAGATGGTCGTCTTCCCGAGAGCCAGTGTGGCTTTCGAGCGGGCCGTGGGACGACTGATATGATCTTTGCTGCACGCCAACTGCAGGAGAAATGTGTCGAGCAGCACCGGGGCCTCTACACCACATTCGTCGATTTGACCAAGGCCTTCGACACTGTCAGCCGAAATGGCCTCTGGCAGATCATGGGAAAATTTGGTTGTCCAGACAGGTTCATAGCCATCGTCAGGCAGTTCCACGAGGGCATGACCGCTCACGTCCTGGATGACGGCGACCCCTCAGAGCCCTTCCCTGTGACCAACGGAGTCAAGCAGGGCTGTGTCTTAGCCCCAACGCTTTTTAGCATGGTTTTCTCCGCCATGCTCCAGGACGCTTTCAAAGACAGTCACTCTGGCATTAACATCAAGTACAGATGTGACGGAAAATTGTTTAACATCAGGCGAATGCAGGCAGTCACGAGAGTGAGGGAAACCATCATCAGAGACCTTCTCTTTGCTGATGACTGCGCCCTTAACGCCCCAAATGAGACAGAGATGCAACATCTAATGGACGGATTCTCCACCAGTTGTGACAATTTTGGTCTTACTATTAGTACAAAGAAGACAGAAATTATGTACCAACCCGCCCCAGGAGATGCATACCACGAACCCGGCATCACTGTCAAAGGGCAGAAGATTCATGCTGTGGAGCAATTCACCTACCTTGGCAGCACCCTCTCCCGTACTGCCAACATTGACATTGAAGTTAACCATAGGACCTCCACAGCGAGCAGTGCATTTGGAAGACTTAGAGACAATGTGTGGAGGAGGAGAGGTATTGCACTCGCAACCAAAATCAAAGTATACCGAGCAATCGTCCTAACAGCCCTACTCTACGGCTGTGAAACTTGGACGCTTTATAAAAGACATGAAAAACAGCTGAATGGCTTCCACCTCAGATGCCTCCGTAATATTCTCAACATCCGCTGGCAAGACAAAATTCCTGACACAGAAGTCTTGGAGCGCGCGGGGCTCCATACCATCACCACCATAGTCCACAAAACTTAGCTTCGGTGGGCAGGCCATGTCTACCGCATGCCTGACGGCCGAATCCCCAAACAACTCTTTTATGGGGAACTCAGCCAGGGAGAGCGGACTGCAGGAGGCCAAAAGAAACGATATAAAGACTGCCTGCGAACCTTCCTCAAGGACTTTGACATCAACCCCCAGACTTGGGAGAGTCGCGCTGCAGAACGCTCTGCTTGGCGCTGTGCCGTCAGCCTGGGAGCCGATAGGGCAGAGGATCAACGCATGACCCACGACCGGCAGAAGCGCAGGAGGCGAAAGGAGAGAGCTGCCGGTCCACAGCCTGTCGATGCCGCCTTCACGTGTCCGGAGTGTGGAAGAGTCTGCCGAGCACGGATTGGCCTCATCAGCCATCTCAGGACCCACCGACCCTCGACGCCAAACTGATTGATACCTTGGTCATCGTCGACTTCGACGGACGAGCAAGAAATGTATGTAATTAGTCCTGTGATGCACAGGCAGTAATTTGAATGGGTCTATCGTAAATGTTTAAACTTTTTTCTTTATCGTCCTGAAAACAATTGTAATCGTCCCAAATTACTTGACAGAAATCTTTCCGTCTTAAATAGACAGTAGGTTCGAACCCTATCAGAATATCACAAGAATTAACCCGAGCGTCCTCCAAGTTTGCTGGCGGCAGTCAGTCTCGTATGCGGCAATCCGTGCACGGTGGTGAAATATTCTCCTTTAGTGGGCTCTTCTCGCAAGGCATCGGTCAAGGCTGGTTCGGTCACACTCTTACGTTTCCACGAGGTGAATTCATCAGAGAATCCATCAATCCGGATCGATTTGGGGGCTCGAAGAAGCAGTGTGGTCGTCAACTCAAAAAACGTGGTTCAGAACGGTGAAGCAGGATGTAAAACTGATTATCGGTCCACGTATCTACGATGCTCGCCGATGGAATTGAGACTGGCTCGCATTCGTCTCAACGTTGACAATGAACCATTGTGCTCATTCGCGACTCAGTGAAGAAGATGGCTCGACCAATCCGCGGTTCTTCGACAATGTGTTATCATTTTTATTTCACAGGGTTCTTCGAGAGAAGCCTGGACAGGTTAGGGTTACGGTTACATCCTGACAATCAGCTCATCCATGGTGTTGCTGGTTGTTGTTAAGAGAGTCAGACTTCTGCATAAAGCTCACAAAGATTGCGCCTCAGGATTGTCAGGTCTGCAGGAAGTCCCCCTCGTTGGTTGCAGATATTCGAGGGTTGTCATCCATTCACCTCAGTGCAAGCTTTGCAGTTAAGTGGGTGTGCCTGCCTCAGACACCTTCTAAGATGTACAGATTGAGGATTGGTTTGAGTTTTCCAAACAAACCACAATATACGTTTGGTGCACCTATAATGCACATAGACTGCATCGTATGCCATTAGATCCCACTCCTTTCCTGAAATCTTTCAGTTGTTGTAGTTGTTATTATTGTTGTTAAGCGAGTCTAACTTTTGCATCGAGCTCACAAAGATCGCGCCTCAGGATTGTCTGGTCTGCATGAAGTCCTCGTTGGTCGCTGCTGTTCGTTAAACTGCAGGATTGCAGCATTTTATATCTAACACTGAGGACAGCAATGCTCAGTGGTTGCATGCGAAGTCAAGGAAGGTTTGGCCCAAAACACACAAAGGAATGGCACAGAACCAACATTGTCACTTTCACTCCATTGATTTGCAGTTCGGCGCCAGACACATATTTGCTTGCCACATGCAAAAACGACCAGAGAACGATGGTCCTTATGTCAACAGTTCTTGGATTTTCACCAGAGCCCTATTAGCCAGGTAGTATTGACACTACCACGTTGCCACTCCCCCTACCAAGGGGAGGAACGGTTAGATTTTAAGGGGGAGCTGTTGTAGTTTCGGCCACTGACCATCACTTCGACAGAGTCACTCTTAGTCCTTTGGCTTCCATGGCCATTTTTCCACATTCTCAATTAATCGGTCCGTTATATCTGCCATGATATAATACGATATATAAAGACTATGCGACTTGCCGTCAATGGGGAAAACACAAAATGTAAGAAAATAAAAACAAAAACAAAATTTTTTTTAAAATTAATTTGATAAAAATTTATTAAAATTTCCTC
>OY744553.1:41507918-41650418 GCA_963556195.1 Sepiola atlantica | reverse complement strand
AATGAGTTCCGAACACGGTGCCCATGGGAACTACTGTATGCCGATGACTTGGTCATAATGGCAGAGACAATGAACGAGCTGGAAGAAAGATTGAAAGTATGGAAGGCGGGCAGGGAAACAAAAGGTCTGACGGTCAACACTGGAAAGACAAAGATGATAAATGACCCAGAATTCCAGTCTTTGAAGGACTCTGGTCAATACCCATGCGCAGTATGTAGAAGGAGGGTTAGGAGCAATGCGATACAGTGCAACCACTGCACTCTACAGGTGCATAAAAAGTGCAGCATGGTAGGCTCACACCAGATCCAGACTTCAGATGTAAGAGATGTCTAAGACTTGTACACTCAATTGAGGGCCGCCCTTACACAGAAGTTGAAATAGGCGAGGACAACCTGAAGGATGTTCAAGAGACGGATGTGACACATTCAGAACTATTCGTTGTTGGATATCAAGACTTGAGGGTATCTCCCTATAAAGATACTATTCTGACTTGCAGATAATTTTTATCTTTTTTTAAAAACTAGTTTTAAAAATTTGTCATTTTTTTTCCTGCAGAAATTATTCATGAGATCTAAATTTACATAAATGTTACTGATAAAAAGTGCAAAAGTTTTTAATCTAATGTAATGTAAATCACATTAGAAAACAAGGCAGTCATTAGACTGCATACTTCTGTCTGACAATGTAAGGATAGGCAAAAGTCTTAGTTGACTATACTTCTTCATATTACATGAAGTATTCCTGAAGCTACCTAGGAGATATGCTGAGTGCTGGGGGTGGCTGCGAACTAAGTTCGACCATCAGAGTCAAGATAGCGTTGTGAAAGTTCAAAGAACTTCTCCCAATTCTAACATCCCGAGCCATCCCAATTATTACCAGGGGTAAGGTCTATGATAGCAGCGTAAGAAGCGTTATGTTGTATGGCAGTGAGTGTTGGGCTCTCACTGAGGTCTCACTTGCTCGACTCCAGAAAAATGACAGGGCAATGATTAGGCGGAGATGCAATGCAAAGCCGGACCAGATCCAGAACATTAGGTCAGATAGTCCACTTGAGAAATTGGCCATTCCAAAACTTGATGTCCTAATAAGGGCAAACCGTCTTCGCTGGTTCGGGCATGTTGAAAGAAGCAAGGGGTATGGGTATATCAGCACATGCAGACACCTAAGGTTGAACAGCAAAAGAAACCTGGGCGTCCTAGGAAGACAGGGAAAGAAACCATCAGGCAAGACCGTAAACAGTGGCAAATGGACACGGTCAATTCCGACAATCGTGATCACTGGAGACTTAGTATAAGGACAGCCAGACAACGTCGAACCTCTTGTCACAGGGAACAGACAATAAACCTGGATAGTGAGAGTGAATTATGAAAGACGTTTAATATGTTAGTACTGATATTAAAAGCTCTTCTGTTAATATTGAGTTTTTTTCTTTTTATGAATATCGCTTTTCGTATTTTTCTTTTCCCTCCTATATATATTAAGGACAGGCAAAGTGCTCTTTAGCCTTGGTAGGCAATCACCTAGAGATGGTGTCTCGATAAAAGCACTGGTCTCCATAACCTCACTGGGTCGGCGTCAGGAAGGGCATTCAACCTATAAAAATCTTTCATCAACTAGGGAAATGACTGCTCCAAAAAATGTTGCATTTCAGTAACTTGAATTGGAACAAATAAATACAAGACATTGCCAAGGCTGCTGCAAGGAAGGTGGGCTCCCTCTACCATGCTAGAAAACATCTCACACCTTCCAGTATCATGTATCTCTACAAATCCATTATTCTCCCATGCATGGAATATTGTCGTCATATCTGAGCTGGTGCACCAACCACTAGTCTCTCCCTCTTAGACAGGGTCTAAAAAAAAGTCTAACCTCATAAGTTCCATACTGTCTACCAAGCTCCAGCCCCTGTCCCATCGTCTCAATGTTGCATCACTGTGCTTGTTTTGCAAGTATTTTTATAGAATGTGCTCTGATGAACTTGCTGCATTGGTGTCCACTCGACGTAAATACTCCCAACCGACCTGAGAATCAGCAAAATCCCACCCCTTCACTGTAGAAGGGTCCCAGATGCGAGAACGCTTTCTGCTGTAATAGCTTCTTTTTTTGAACGGCTAGCCTTTGGAATTCCCTCCCTGTTCCGTGATTGTACAAACATGCAGAAAGTTAAATGTAATGTGAACAAACACCTTGCTGCACAACTCCTTTTTAAATTGTCCATTGTCTTTTCTAATCTTTGTACAAAAATAATAACTCAAATGGTTTATCGTTCTTAGTTAACGGCAGGTGAAGCACTCTTTAGCCTTGGTGGCCAATCACCTAGAGATGGTGTCTAGATATAAAAAAAAAAAACACTGGTCCCCATCACCTCACTAGGTAGGCATCAAGAAGGGCATCTGGCCTCTAAAAATCTTGCTTCAACTAAGGAAATGATTTCGAAAGTAAATCTGTTGCGTTTCAGGTTATGTAGTTTGAATAAAGACCTAGCCAGAGATAGAAGTTAGTTTGGAAGTTCATTTCTAAAAGCCGCCCAACACATGCCAGCATGTAAAAACGGACGTTAAACTGATGATGATGATGATGAAACTGTTTATGTGAGAATCGATGTATATGTAGGTAAATCTAGCTGTTTCTTCACTATTGAGCTTTGCTCCTCCTTCCAACACCCTCTTAGATTGTCAGACAGAATCTTCACCTGCGCTGAGGCTTGTCAAAGACAAATATAAAAGATAAAAATACAGACAATTTTTTTTTTCTTTTTAACATAATTTTCTATTCTTTTTGAAGATTCAGATTTTTGTGTCCGATTCTTTTGTGTCCGATTCCATTTGCGTGTGCTCTGGTATGCACAAGGTTTTTTGTGTTTTAATGCATTGAAGTTTGAAAATATATATATTGTATTTTAAAACTATTCGATTCTTCTTCCAACACCCAAAATGGCGGCCTTGTGCTCCGGAAAGATATACATATGGTCGCTAAACTGAAAAAGCTAGGATATAAAATATTAGTTTTTAGCGCAAAGCGTACTTTTTCTTTTCTGGTCTTGACAGAGTTCAAAATCCTTTTCGCAATAGCGGAGATGTCTCTTCTGTTCTCTGTAGATCTTTTTCTCACAGAAGAGACGTTGCTAGTCTTTCTCTACTCGATCGGTATTTCAATGGAAGGTATTTGATCCAACTTTAATCTTTGATTCCTCCTTGTAAACAATCACATAAGGAACTTGTCTTCCTACCACAACTTCAAAGACCTGTCCTTTCTCTTTCAGATGAGTTACTTCCCTTGGATGATTATTATACAGGAAGTGGAGTACATTTAGCGACCGCTTTAATGTTAAAGTAGAAGTACGTAAGAGTTCTGTACTGAATCCGTTGCTTTTCATTTGTGTCTTAGAAGCATTTGTGTCCAGGGAGTTTCGTACGGGTTGTCCGGAAGAGATGCTGCATGCTGATGATTCAGTACTTGCCTGTGAAACAATGGATGACCTACTTGTTAAGCTTGGAGGAATGCTATAGAAAGTAAAGGGTCTGAGAGTGAACGTTACGAAGACCAAAGTGATGACCAGTGATTGTAGTGCTGTAAAACTCCCGAAAAGAGGAAAGTTCCCCTGCTCAGTTTGTGGAAAGGGAGCCGGGTGTAATTCAATCTTTTTTGGTACTTGTCAACATTTTTTTTTATTAAAACGGTATCTCCGTTGCATGCCAAAGTTTCAATGTCTACGAATTCTGAATAGCGGCGCGTATAAGAAATTTAGAGTTATCTCCCTCAGATTGGTTACGTTCTATCCAGGAGCGTCAGATAACCTACTTGTTAAGTTAAAAACTTGGAGGAATGCTATGGAAAGTAAAGGTCGGCGAGTGAATGTTACCAAGACCAAAGTGATGATCAGTGATTGTAGTGTTGGAAAACTCCCAAAAAGAGGAAAGTTTGTTCCCCTGCTCAGTTTGTGGAAAGGGACTCGGATGCAATTCAATCTTTTGTGGTACTTGTAAGTATTGGGTACACAAGAAGTGCAGTGGAGTTACTGGTAGTACTGGTAGGTTGAGAGATGATAACCAATTTTTGTGCAAGAAGTGTAAGACAATGGAGATGGATGAGAACTCAGATGTGGAGAAAGTAAAGCTTTATGACGAAGCTATTGAGGTTGCCAAGAAGTTTTGTTACCTTGGTGATACAATTGGAGCACAGGGTGGAGCAGGTACTAGTTTGATTTCAAGAATTAGAAGTGGATGGAGTAAGTTCAAGGAACTCTTGCCATTACTAACCAGCAGAGCATTACCACTGTTGACAAAGGAAAGAGTCTATTAATAATGTGTGATGTATGTATGGAAGTGAAACCTGGTTAGTGAGGGTTGAAGACATGCGTTGCATGAAGAGAAATGATACGAGAATGATACAATGGATGTGTAATGTGAGTCTTAAAGAAAGGCTTAGATCTGATGACCTCAGAGGAAGATTAAATCTGGACAGCATAGGGAGACGTGTGCAGAATAGGAAGCTTCGATCGTATGGCCATGTTGAAAGAATGGATGAGAGTTCTTGGGTTAGTAGATGTAGAACAGTTGAGGTAACAGGTTCAGTTTACAGGAGAAGGCCTAAGAAAACATGGGAGGAAATGAATTAATAAAGACCTGGGCAGAGATAGGTTAGTCTTAAAGTCGTCCAACACATGCCAGCATGGCACGGTGGTGATGACGACGATAAAAGCGAGGAGACTATTTAAGGCAGACATTCTTACTGCTCAAGGACGAGTAAATGAATGTCAGTGGACCAGTGAATGTCAGTGGACCAGTGAATGTCTGTGGCAGACATTAACACTTTCTTCCTCCGCGTGCCTAACAAACAGAATTTCCATGAACAGCGTTTCTTTCTAAGAAATTCCCATCTGTGGAAAGCATTAGCACAGGATTGCTTCTCTGCAGGCTGCAACATGGTCTTCAAATTCAATATGAACAAATATTTGTCATATACTGTATTCAGAATTAATCAAATTTTATTAATACCATTCATTATTTTTAATCTTTTGAACCGGACTTTCTTTTTTTTTGGGGGGGGGGGGTCACGACTTATCAAGGCCAAGAGCCACTCGAGGATAAAGGTCAATGGGATGAAACGATAGTCGGCCGAAATTGATCAATGCAATGAAATAAGTGATTACTTATGGGACCATTTGCAACAAATACTTGTTGACGTTGGATTTGAAGAAGACTATGTTGTAGTCTGTAGAGAAGTAGTCCCGTGGTAACATGTTGCAAAGAAGCTATGTCCATGGAAAAAGTGAAAGTCTTGCTGAGAATGTTTTATGAGGAGGAACCAGAGGTTGGAGCTCAGTCGAGCAGCTTCCATGAAAATAACGATAGAGTAGAGAAAGACTAGCAACGTCTCTTTTGTGAGAAAGAGGTTGTAGAGAAAAGAGATTGGAGCTCAGTCGAGCACCTTCCATGGAAATAACGATAGAGTAGAGAAAGACTAGCAACGTCTCTTGTGAGAAAAGGGCTGCAGAGAAGAGAATAGATTGGAGCTCAGTCGAGCAGCTTCCATGAAAATAACGATAGAGTAGAGAAAGACTAGCAACGTCTCTTTTGTGAGAAAGGGGTTGTAGAGAAAAGAGATTGGAGCTCAGTCGAGCACCTTCCATGGAAATAATGGTAGAGAGACTAGCAACGTCACTTCTGTAAGAAAGTGAAGAGATCATTCCCCCCCACTTGATTCTGTTTTTAAACTTTGTCTACACAGCAAATAGTTCTCAGGCCAGCGCCTCCCCCAGATGGGGTAGAAGTACTCCATCTTAGGGACATATCTGGGTACTTCTTCAGATTAGGACTCAAGCTAACTGACCCCATCCAGAGGGAGGGAAATTGTTGCTTTTTGTTTTGGATTTTGCAGAACATGATTGAGTTTCGCATTTAAAAAAAAGGAACAATAAAACGTCAATGTTCGGTGCATTTGGGGTCAGGAAGCTGATATCTTCAGACAGCCTGATCTGGTAGCACAAGGTTCTGGAGTGATAGAATGATCCAATCATTTTTTTTTCAGTGCACCTTTACAACAGATTAAATGTAAGCCTTCCAGTTTAGATCTAGAGTGAAAGTCAGTCCTAGGAGCTTATCAAAACGAGAGGCTTAAATGCTTTATATTTTTTTTTATCATATGGGTTTGAAAAAATGGTATCATCGAAGACACTGATTACATATTTAGCAGGTATGCTGACGCAACAACTTACCTGGCTTTTTGCTAGCCACCCCATAGACTTGTATTGTCTTGTCCTTCGGGACTTGATTTACGCCGGTCTATGGGATTGTCCTGTGCAGTTCTAGGAGGTCCACCCTCCCAGGCTTCGCCTCCCCTCTTTGGGGAGGAGTAAGTTTATTGCTTACTGCCTGAGGCGCCCCTACCGGGGAATGCCGACGGGGCTGCCCAGGCAATTTTTAATGGCCAGAGTGCTCACTTTCTCGGGCGCTGGCTTTTCAAACCCCACTTACTCGACCCGACCTGTGGTCACATCTTACTTGTGGGAGTAAGATAAAACTGGCCTTGTGCCTAACTCCTGCAGAGTAAATCAACATACTAATACCTACTCACACTTGGCCTTTTGGCTAAGATCAAAGTGTAGTATCTGTTCTGATGGATACTGCACCCCATAGACTGGTATTGTCTTGGCCTTCGGGGCTTGATTTATACCGGTCTATGGGTCTTGTCCTGTGCAGTTCTAGGAGGTCCACCCTCCCAGGCTTCGCCTCCCCTCTTTGGGAAGGAGTAAGTTTATTGCTTACTGCCTGAGGCGCCCCTACCGGGGAATGCCGACGGGGCTGTCCAGGCAATTTTTAAACCCCACTTTCCCGACCCGACCTTGGGTCACATCTTACTTGTGGGAGTAAGATAAAAACTGGCCTTGTGCCTAACTCCTGGAGAGGAGTAAATCAATACTCACACTTGCCAACAGGCTCGTTGCAGATGTGAAACAAGTTGCAGTTTGACACATTTTCATTGAATATTCTATTAAATAGACATTTTACTGAAATGTGTCGTATTTGAAACAAAAAGCATTTAAAAATGCCTAGTCACAAAAAAAAAACATTACTTTCTTATGGTTCGGTGGCTAAGATCAAAGTGTAGTATTTGTTCTCCACATCTCGGTGACATTTGATGCGTTCCTAATGCCGGAAGTAAATTACCCCTTTTGTTGAATATTATACTAAATAGTCATTTTGTTGGAATGTGTCATATTTGAAACAAAAAACATTTAAGGGTTAAGGAGAGAGCCATTCATTTTGATTGAGGGGAAAAAAAAAAAAAACAACAACAATCCGAGCGTTGGCGGTGAAAGGAGAGAAGTTTGGTTTTAGTAGTGTTAAAAGTAACAAACAAACAAACAAACAAGAGAGCAAGAGAGGAAGAGAGAGCGAGAGAGGAAGAGAGAGAGATAGAGGAAGAGAGAGAGAAAAAAAGAGAGAGAGAGAGAAAAAGAGAGAGAGAGAGAAAAAGAGAGAGAGAGAGAGAGAGAAAAAGAGAGAAAGAGAGAGAGAGAGAAAAAGAGAGAAAGAGAGAGAGAGAGAAAAAGAGAGAGAGAGAGAGAGAAAGAAAAAGAGAGAGAGAGAGAGAAAGAGAGAGAAAGAGAAAGAGAGAGAGAAAGAGAGAGAGAGAGAGAGAGAAAGAGAGAGAGAAAGAGAGAGAGAAAGAGAGAGAGAAAGAGAGAGAGAAAGAGAGAGAGAAACTTAGTTGTTACTTTGATATTACTGATCAGAAGAGAGAGTCATTAAGAGGTTTATCATTAGTGCTCTTCGAGGTGCTGCCATAGACGGTTGTGGCATCAGTCTAGATGTCAACTAATGATATCACTGCATGGATAACAGGCATTCAACGTTGCTTGGTGTTGACCACCCCCATACATCGGAATACACATAAGAGTAGGAAGTGGACCTTGGGTTTACTTTCGGCAGCCTCGTAACTCTCGCTTCCCTTATTTTGTCCTTTAGTCCTCATATTCCATGAGTGATGTTTCTGACAAAGGGGGAAGTATTGCCGTTTTCTGGGTCGGAACCTATCCATCTAAAAACTTAGCGTTGGCTAGTTTTTTACCTTGAAGTTGTATTTTTTTTTTTAGCTCCTTACATCAAGTGGCTTCATACCTTGTCTGGAGCGATTTCCATAAAAAAAAAAATTTTTTTTTTTTTTTTTAAATCAATAAATTTTTAAAAAAATAGTATAACTGAAGAAAAGAGTACAGAACAAAGTTTCTGGGTTTTCTTTTTGTTTTTGTGCGGGAAGACGTTATCTCTGCCACACCGACTTCACCTATTTTGCTAATAAGAAAAAAAAAATTTTTTTTTTAAATTAAAAAAAAAAAAATCGCTAATCCATGTCCTAATAATGCCGGATTAGTGATTAATCTGTTAACAGATAATCCAATTGTAGTACTGGATTATCTTTTATTTGTTCGACAGTCGGGGTTGTTAATCCCGTCGTCAATGTCTAATTAATTAACAGTCAGTATTAAACAACGCAAACGAAAGAGATATTAGCAGATCAACACAAGTTTTAATGTCGAAACCCGACGACTCGACTCATTTAGGCTGCATGTTTTAATTAAGGCAAATGTTATTAAATAACAGTTTTGTTTTATAAGGCTTTTAATTTTTTTTTTTGTTTGATTTTTCAATTTTCCGATTAATGCATTTGGTAGTCCGATCAAATTGGTATACATAATTTGGTACTGGTACAGCTTTTCAGCCAGACAAAACACAGTTTTGCTGACGCCGAAATACGTAAGCAGCCGGAAAAGGCCAAATAAAAACGAGGTTGATGTTCAACATGAAAAAAATAATGAAAGAAATTAATTTTTCTTTTATTTTTTTTTATTTCTTTTCTTTAGAAAACTTATTTATTTTCTGATAAAGAAAATCAATGAATTTTTTTGTGTGTGTGTTTTATGGAAAAATGAAGTTACATTTTCTTACTATAATCAATGAGAAAAGTGATTTTTACAGATTTTTTTTTTTTGTTTTATTTCTTGGGTTCTGGTAAAGCTTTTGTAAAAATTTGGGAATTTCCTTGCTATTGTACATTGTACCCTATTAAGAGCATATGATTTCAGTATACTGGCATTTTTCATGGAATGTCACTACTTTTGTAATAGCTATGCCTCAATACAATGGTCATTTTTAAGGTTTTATGGAATTTTCTGGAAAACTAAGGTATATGGTAAACTGAAATTAAAATGCCATCAACTAGACCCTAGAACCTCTATCTCTGCCAAAAATCAGCTGAATCCATCAAATAGTTGATGAGATACAGGGTGGCACATACACACAGATAACATGATTTCATGATTGAACTTTCTGGATTTCTGGGTTGCCTTGACTAATGATGCTGAAATTCTACACACTTATAGAACCTATCAAATAAAAATGTTGTGCAAAGTTTTAACTAATTTTGTTTATTGGTTTTTGAGTTATGATTGATCAAAGAAATGAGATTTCCAGCATAGGCCATTCGTGTAGTCTATTAAGGGATAGAGCGCTCTCGCGCCTCCCTTGATTTCCATGCATGCAGATGGACCGGGGGGGGGGGGCACCAGTATGTATGATGCCCTGCAACCTGCACGTAAAAAAGAAAGATGAAATAGATTTTGCCTAAACAACTAAAATCAGTTTTAAGTCAAAATTAAGAGAAAGACACAGGGTGCACATGTTGGGGAGGGAAGGAGACAGGAAGTCATTCTTTGATAAAAACAAAAGTCATCTGACTCCACTATCCCTATCAGGAATCGTTTGCAGTCTTAGCCCTCATGGCCAAATCAACATTTCCAGTTTTCAGAGAGAACTGTCATTAGAGGGAAAAGGAAGGCAAGGCAAGACAGGGAGAGAAAGAAAAAAAAGACAAACCAGGAAATGAGAAAGAAAAATAAAGTAAGAGAAAGGAAGAAAGAGAAAGAAAGAAAATAAAGCCAAATAGCTATAAAAAAAAAATGATGAGGTAAAGCCCTAGCCATATTTGGCAGAAATCAGTTTTTTTTTTGTTTTTTTTTAATAAAAAAGGGGATTTTGACTCCTAGGTAGAGAACTTACATCCATAGGTTTTCAAAAAGGGTCAAAATATATCTGAAAATACTCATGGACGTGTAGCCGGTCAATAAAATACTTCGGCTTACTGAAAACTTTCTCCAACTTTGTTTTTCTTGCGTCTTTCTTCACCTCTGCTCTTCACAGCATCAAGTTCGGAATAAACTCTCAAACCCAAAATGCAAATTATTTGCTTCTTTTATCGACTTAAATCCGACTTATTCAAACCAACTAGATGTGCATAACTTCATCTCCGAACTCCCTGTCCCGGATGTTAAAATAAAGACATTACGACTCGTCTGCTAACGCCAGCATTCAACATCAACGGGCGAGTGTTCGAATCCTCCTCCTGTTAATGGCGCTAAACATATACATTCTCTTATAAGACAAGAGAAATACATAGATAGCTGAAAGAGGCGGATGATTTTTTCAGTTAATCAGTGTCCTGATATAAAGTTGTTTATTTTATTTTTTTTAATGTTTAACATTCATGATAGAGGATTACACTAATCGACTATTATACAACAGCTGAGTCAATCAAGGCTTTTTTTTTGTATTTATCTCCCTCCCACAGCATTAAGATGTGACAAAGTGGGATTCAAAACCCAGAGCCCTAGAGGATGAGCACTCTGGCCTACAAAAAATGCCTGAGCAGCCCCGTCGGCATTCCCCGGTAGAGGCGCCTCAGGCAACTAGCAATAAACTAACCCCTTCTTAAAGAGTGAGAAAGCAAAGTCTGGGAGGGTGGACCTTCTAGAACTGCACAGAACAAACCCTAAGACCGGCGGTATCAAGGCCCGAAGGCCAAAACGGTACCTGTATAAGGGGTGTAGCATTCATTGGAACAGATAATACACTTTGATCTCAACCAAAAAACAGAAAAAAGGGCTTTATATATATATATATTTTTATCACAAAATACATGTTAAAATATTCCTCAGTTTTGGGATTAAAAAAAACAAAAAAAAAAACTTCCATTTCAATTGTTCTACTTAGGTGTAATTTGTAATTAACTCACCAAATGACCCATTTTTTACTAAGTTTCTGTCTATCGATATTCCTCATTTTATTTGGATTTTTCGGACTGCTGTTCTTATCTTGGTTATTTTCACATTTCTCCAGGTGCATCTTTTTGAAACTTGAGAATCTTTAGGTCATGCGAAATTGAACTTTAACGGTCCCATAGACGATAATAAATTTACTTTTAACGGTATATAGTTACATTCACGTCGCAAACCTTTTTCTTTTTATTTATTTTTTTTATGACTTAAGTTAAAATTAAAATTAATTCTTGTTTCAATCGATTTCAAAATCAGATTTTAACCCATGTGAACGAACAACCTATTATTGCATAGTTAATATTCACAAAAAAACTTTAGTACAAAAAATATGAAGAAACATGCCCTCCCTTTACCCATACCACTAACCCAATGTAAACATGCATATTTTAGTGATGCATGTGAATGGCAGACGCTGCATATGATAAATGCTCGGCCAAAGAAAAGGGAGGGGCACAGAGGAAATTGAAAATATCTTTGATTTTATATTGGGCTACCCAGAATCTTTTTTTCTTTTAAATGAAGTAAGTGGCTCATAAAAAGAAGGAATCATGCTGAGACCAGCCTACTTGAGAAAAGCAATGTTCCAAGATGGGCTCCATGTTAACGAACAATTTTTTGTAATTTGTATAGTTAATGTTCTTGATAACATTTATATTTTTGGTACTGATATCGATCCTGAACCAGCTTTCGTGACGTTCGACTCGGAATCGTTCGGCTGGCCTACGCAAACGGCCGAGTGTTGACGAGCCGATGCAGCGAGCAGCCGATAACTTTGTTACTAGTTGAAAATAAGTGCTTTCGAAGACGGATTTTTTGGCAGGAAGTTTTTTTGAAGAAAATAAACCCAAAATGAATTACGAACAGCTTTGGGTAAGAGTATACGTGAGGGGGCCCCCGAGAAACCGCCCGAGAAACCACCTGTGCGCATGCAGTATCATCACGAGCAAGTAAGAATAAATAATAAAATTTAAAAAATATGTCGTGATAAAAGTAATTTTGGTACGTTTTTTTTTGTTTTTTTTCTTTCAAAAAAATTTCTTTGTAAATAAAAATACAGTATTCATTTTATAACAGTAACCTCGCTATGTTTTTTTTCCTGTTGTTTCTTTAAAAAAAATTCATGTAAATATGTTTAATTTTTTAACCAAAAAAAACAACAAAAAAAACAAGCAAAACATTATTATCATAGGACGCAGCACCGTATCAAAAATGTCGGCTGCTCGCTGCTTCGGCTCGGCAACTCTCGGCCGTTTGCGTAGAACAGCCGAACGCTTCCGAGTCGAACGTCACGACAGCTGGTTCAAGATAGATAAGAGCACCAAAAAAAAAAAAAAAACATCCCTTATACATTTATATTTTGTTCATTTTTTAAGCAAAAGTGGCTGAAAAATCATCCATTCGCCAAATTAAATGCGTAAAGAATTTAGCAAGCCGAAAAGTTGTCCCCCTTGGCAGTGGTGGGGATCTTAAAAAGATCCGAATTATGCATGGTCAGAAAAAAAAAAAATGGTGATCAAAACTTCCTCACTCGACTACATGAATTACATTTCATTGAAAGTTACTAAGTAGAGTCAATCTTGTTTTCATATTAGAAAGTTCAGTGAGAAATGTATGAAGTATTAAAATGGTTAAGTTTATAAGTTTGTTTTCAATCAGGGTTAATCAGCAGACGACATTGAAAGGGGATTCAAGGAGTGTGTGTGTGTGTGTGTGTGTGTGTGTGTCATCTTTAGTGTGCATATGCGTACGACAGTGTGTGTTTGAGCGAGTTGAGAAGAAAAGAGGCGAGAGAAAACGATGTTAGAACTGTCCTGGAATTTTTGTCTCAATTTTTTACTGAAGGAAAAATCTGGCCTTATGTAAGGTCGAGGTGGTTTCAAAAAAACCATTTCTATAAATTCAGAAAAATCGGTGCTTATGCTGATTAGCGGCCATATGAAAAATTATTTTTATACAAAAACAATAATATATACTTATTAAGCATTATATTCTTACTCACTGTACGAAAAAGTAGAAAAAATTATCCACTAGAACTTTAATTACAAGTATTTTTCCATTCTGCGTATCATAACAGCGATTCGTTCAGTAAGCGTCCATCTTGTTTTTAAAGAAGATTTCAAGGGCAGATAACTGAACTCTTAAAAAAACAAGATGGAGGCTTACTGAACGAGTCGCTGTTATGATACGCAGAATGGAAAAATACTTGTAATTAAAGTTTTAGCGGATAATTGTTTCTACTTTTTCGTACAGTGAGTAAGAATATAATGCTTAATAAGTATATATTATTGTTTTTATATAAAAATAATTTTTCATATGGCCGCTAATCAGCATAAGCACCGAAAAATTCGCTGATTGGTTCAAAATATTATTATTTGTTTTTATTAATTCTGACGGATGCATGCGCAAAGCGGTGTGCGAAGAAACGAGTTTAAGCACTTTCAGTTTGGACACCGCTGCTACAGACATATCAAGCGCTACTGCCATAGCTTCATCAACCTTTCTTGAAAATAATGTATGTCACCATTAGTAATGTTTATCAGATTTTTTTATAAATAAATGTAAAAAAAAATTTATTTTTTTTAAAAACGCAAGGTAAATAAAAACTTAAAATAAAAAAAAATGTTTCAAATTTTTTTTAAGTGTATTTAAATTATTATTCGATCACACGGCCAATTCAAGAAAGGTGACATAATTTTCGCTGCACCGTCTCTGAAGAGTCACCGGTGTCACTCGGCAATTTATCAGAGCGAAAGAGACAATATATGTCTTGATCCATTTTGAAAGAAAAATACATGATATAAAGTTTATCAAAGGAAACCTGAAAACGTTTTGGCACTGTTCAAGTACGACTAACTGTAAGAGCAGTTTCTGCGGCGCTGCTACGGTGTTACGCCGCCATCCGTACCCGATAATAAACTTCGTACTTAACAACTTCCGGTATTCTTTAGTTTAATTTTCTCTAGTTTCTGGTAGTCAATTTTCTGGTTTTATTTCTTTTGTATTTTATGATAATGAATTATATCGTACAAGACGTACTAACCGCAGATGAATGTCGGTTGCGCACTATCTCCTTGCAAGTGTTACTAATGGACACAAATGGAGAAAAGAAAACGTTGGAATGGTTGGCAGCGCCTACAATGCCCTACCTAACCATGATGTGGTAAACCACACGTATAATTTTGTGGATCCCGTAGACAATACGATCCACACTAATCGTATTGAAGGCTTATGGAGTCACGCTAAAGACAAATTCAGGTCCATGCGAGGTACAAGTGCAGCACATTTCAATAGCTACCTGCAGGAGTTTCTCTGGCGTCGACAAGTAAAAGTAAATTACTTCGGCCATATAATATATGCGATCCGACAGTACTATGATTTCTGAAACAACCTATTTTATTATTTTCCCTCTGTGATTATTTATTTTCAGTAACTGTCATTATTTATTTTTAGTAACTGTGATTATTTATTGTTGTCAAATAAATTATTTAAAATAAAATTTTAACACTTATTATTTATTTTTGTCTAATAAATTATTTAAAATAAAATTCAGTACAAAACTAACCAAAACAGGAAGTTTTTATTATCGGAACCAATTTCGAACGGACACCGTTTCCGGTTGGAAACAACTTTGCTTAGAGTTAGTCGTACTTGAACATTGCCAACGTTTTTATAAAAAAATAAATAAAGAGTAGAATCAAATAAAGTTTTAAAATTGTCCCAAAATGAAGAATACGAGATAACATGTGCTGACGTCATGGATAAATGTGTATTCGTCATACTAACAGCTGTTTTTGCCTGTGTGAGTTTAAAAGTGAGAACAATTTTAATCTTGAAATAAATCAAATAAGACAACTTCGTATGTTTCTCGCCTCTACGTGGCTTACACTATCAGTCAATTATTGAAATATATAGAGAGAGTCAAGTTGCTAAATAAAATCTTTAAAATTCTATTAAAAACAAAAATTTAATTACGAAATTATATAGACCAGGATGCATTTCGGTTCCTTAACCCAAACCCTAAGTCTGGGTTGACTAACTTCGTTGATCCTACTCCAACAAAAGTATTTGTTACACATTTCCGAGTGGGTAAATTATCCCACATTGACATTATGGTACTTGTTCTGAATGGGCATCCAGAGGATTTTAATTCTTATGGAGTCAGTTCTGAATATTGACGAATAATCCAGAGTCAGTCAGTGTCCTGGAAGTAGTTTACGATTTGAAAGTCACTTTTCAGTTTTCAACTTTTTTTGTGTGAGGGGCTAAAAAAGTGGGCATTTATAACGACAGCTAACAGAACGAAAAAGGGGTGAAAAGAAAAAACAAATAGGCAACAAATAAATATTACCAAAGGCAATATAAGTTACTCTTCTATCTACCTGGATAAGTTTATTTGTGTTTTAACTTATTTTAAAGCGGTTTTTTTTTTAGTTCGATTTAAAACTAGTGTCTCGACGCCATGTTAAAATTGAAATCATAAAATCGCCATATTTGATCACGTGACGTCGAGACACTAGTTTTAAATCGAACTAAAAAACGCTTTAAAATAAGTTAAAACACAACAAAAAAAACTTCTCCAGGTAGGTAGAAGAGTAACTTATTTTGCCTTTTGTAACATTTATTTGTTTTGTTCATCCCCTTTTTCGTTCTGTTAGCTGTCGTTATAAATGCCCAAAGAAATTTGTGCTTCTACAGAATTTGAACCGAACTAAACTGACGGTACTTCTTCAGATTAGGACCCAAACTAACTTTGACCCCAACGACGGGGTCAAAGTTAGCTCGGGTATTAATCTGGAGAAGCACCGAACTTAACTTAAAACTTCGGTTAGAAAAAAAAAAAGAAAAAAAGTTCGGTTCAAATTCTGTAGAAGTACCAAAATTTCTTAGTGTCGTCCGTTTTTTTTTTGTTTTTTTTGTACATTTTATTTTTTATTTTTTCGCGGTTTTCAAATTCATAAATTATGTTTAAGAAATGCAGTTGAGGAATTAGTCAAAAATCAATATATTTGGGTCTAGCTACTCATTTGTGACCTATTTGCGTTTAAAATATTGGCACTTCTGCATTTTAGCAGTCACTGTGATCAGAAATCGTAATTGAAGAGTTCCAGTCAACCGGAAGTGCCAGACTGAATTTTATTTTCGTTTTAAATGATAAATTTTCGTTTTTAAAATCACTTGACTATTGAGACAGTTTTAATTCATACAATAAAAAACAATAGACATTTTTAATTTTATAAATTTTTACATTATTAAATAAAATATTTTCATATTCAATAAAGTAACATTGTTCGCGGTTATTATTGTCATTTTGGATAAAAACATCTAATTCTGTTACTTCCGGTTGGTTGTCTGCCCCTGCCTTCAAAAGAGGAAAGCAAATAAGGTCCGAGTGGCGGCGAAAATGCAGAAGTGCCAAAATATTAATAGAAGTTAGAAGCAGTTTAATTACCGTAAATATTGGCTGCTATTAACGTAATTGTGGTTTTTATTTACTCCTCCCCAGGAGTTAGGCACAAGGCCAGTTTTATCTTACTCCTACAAGTAAGATGTGACCCAAGATCGGGTCGAGAAAGTGGGGTTTGAAAAGCCAGCGCTCGAGAGGTGAGCACTCTGGCCATTTAAAAATTGCCTGGGCAACCCCGTCGGCATTCCCCGGTAGGGGCGCCTCAGACAGTAAGCAATAAACTTACTCCTCCCCAAAGAGGGGAGGCAAAGCCTGGGAGGGTGGCCATCCTAGAACTGCACAGGACAGGCGTGCAGTATCCATCGGAACAGATACTACACTTTGATCTTAGCCAAAAAGTCATCTGGATGATTGACATGAAGTAATTAATGTACGTAACCGGACCTGAAAGGAGCAGGGGGTTCTACATTTTAAACTTGAATTCAAGCCATTAAATTAAATGTGGGTTGTTCCGGTCCGGTTATGTACTTACTCGCAACCAATATTTACGATAAGAAAAATGCTTATAACTTAGATTAAATATCAAGTTGTTTATTTAACTCAAATAGGTCACAAATTAGCTAAACCAACAAAATATTGTTTTATTTATTAATTTCCCAACCGTTTCCTTTAAAATAAGTTATGTCGCTATTAATAACGAGGGGTTGGTAAAAGGGGGAGGGGTCATCATCCCCCCCCCCCCAATTATTAGTAAATATCCTACATTTCCTCTCACCTGACCAGATATTTGTTCTAGTTCGGGTCGTATTCGATAGTTTCTTGGCCGACGATGATGTAGGGGTTTGCCTGTAGAATCCAAGGCTTGAAAAACTACCATAATTAGTTTTTTGGGGCGTTGTGGCCAGCGATGTCCGGCGAAGGGTTCGTTGAGTCTCCACAGAGTTAGATCTCACCCCTAAAATGTTGGAAGGGTTTAGAAGCGGCGAACTGGGTTCGATCGTGGGCGGAAATCCCTTTGTCAAATTCAACGAAGGCGTACTACGACTTCTGGTAGAGAGAGTAGGAGTCGGTAAACGATCGCGCGAAGACATTTCATACGATTTAAGGACACTTTACGCGTAGTTTTTAGTTAATATTTGTTTAAATCAACTCTTGTTTATATATACAATGTGATCATATTCGTATATTTAAAACAATAACTATCCCTTCGACTTGTCTGCGATTCACTAGAAACGAAAAATCGTATACTGAATTGAACCTGAATCAACAATCCTTTTTATCACTTTTTATAAGCAAATATATTCAAATTACCTCTACCGTTGGTTTAATTAATCACATATGCAAAAATAACCACAATTCTATAAACCAATGGCAATCGAAAACAACAAAAATATTCATCTCACCGCTGTTTTTGTGTATATTATTAAAATTCCACGTCCGTTTTTTCACAAGGTCTGTATTATTTTCATAATGGCGAAATCCAGCCCCTTAAGATATTGATAAAATAAATTGCTGCTCAAATATAATCTTCTTGGATCGATTATAAATTAATTAAAAATACAGAAATTAATTAATATATTTCTTAAGTGATTATTTTATTTTATTAATTTATTTACGAATATAAAACAATTTTAATTTTGCAAGAATAATTGATTTTTCGAACCCTTAAGCGACATTAGTCACGTCAAACATGGCGTCAACACCCACAGGTAGGAATCGCAATCCAATTGTTCGCTTGAAATATTAATAATTACGAAATATTTACTCTTAATTTGTTTAATATTGAAACTTAAAACGTGACTTTATTTCTCTTGAAAGCAAATAAGAGTAGAAGAAACGTTTGTAATGGTTGTATTCGTATACTGAGGTTGGAATAAGTTTAACATGTCGTCTGCTGTATCTACCTTTTTGAGGGTCAGATATAGTTGATTAAAATGCATTTTTAAAAAAAATTTTATTATTATCTTTCTGTATTTACTAAAACAAAAAAAAACAAGTTTTCCTGATTTTTAATTCTGTTTCTTTTAGGTGTTTGTGTATTTAATTAAAATCTTAAGAGTGATTTGGTTTCATCTATCGAAAAGATGAGTTGATAATTCGGATTATTCGGATGACTATTCTCATTGTTTGTGTTATTTTCACAATGTTTCGGCCGATGTAACCTCCGACCTTCTTTAGGTGCATCTTTTCGAACACGGACACGTGGCGCAACGGATAAACGCGTTGATTAAAAATCAGTTCTAAGTGACAGGCTTCTCGAGGATCCTTATAAAGAAGTAACCCTTCTGCCCGGTCATGACTGACGCAACGAGAACAATCTACCTCCGTGGATTCAGTTTTAAATTCCATATAGGTTCGACGCAAAGATCCCCAAGTTCGAAAACATGCACCTGAAGAAGGTCGGAGGTTACATCGGCCGAAATGTTGTGAAAATAACAATCAAGATGAGAATAGTAGTCCGAATAATACAATTTATTTGGTTTTAGTTTGTTTTTTGTTGTTTTTTAGTTGTTTTCGTACGAAAGTCGACTGTAGCATTTTATTTTTTTAAATACAATGTGTGTTGGTTAAATGTTATTTCAGCAAAACTCTCAAACAACTTATTTTTACATAAACCATGTTATAGTAAAAAAAATAATAAATAAATAAAATAAAATAAAATTTAAAAATTATAGTAGTAGTAGTAGTAGTAACATTCAAAACACAGCAAGTTTCACCATACACGTGAAACTCCGAAATAAAAAATGAAAGTTACCGTTGTTCCTTAGCTTGCCTCTTTCTCGACTGGTTTATAAAAAGGGCAATTATATTTTTCCGGGCGCGTTTTCATTTCGGTGTTTCACGTGTACGATTGGACTTGTTATAGCTGAGTGTTTTTAATAGAGAATGGTAGTTTGCTTGAAGCATTGCTGGGAATAGTAGTAGTATGTTTTTAAAAGGCTGTGCGCAATGCAAATTCCGGATAGGATGTAAGCTGGAAGGAACAAAAATAATAAATCGAATACAGAATGGGACTTACTATTCATTATTTCTTAAAATCTTACATAACAGCAAGTTTGTTTTTTTTGTTGTTTTTTTTTACTGAACATGGTTTAAGCCAAAATAATTTCACTCTAAATAATTTAGATGACTGAAATAGGAATTAGCTCATCTCATCTATTTCACTCGATTTTCTCTCACATTTTGGATAAAATTGAAGTACTGTTACAGATCAGCCCCCATGGCAGACGATATTGGCTCGGTAAGTAAGTAAACTTGTCGACCATAGTCGGGGGCGACCCAAAGGCTCCTTTTTCATTAGCTACTACACCGAGATGTAGGGGAGAGCGCCACTCCTTTCGCAGAATTACTCCACTTACCCTTGATCGTTTACCTTATAATGCTAAGTGTTTAGCAAGGGGGCATCTTTGGTATGACTCAACGGAGGATTGAACCCCCGGTCTCCCAGCCCATTAACGAACACTCTAACCATGATGCAATTATTGCATTTTATTTTTTATCCCCCCCGTAAATTGTTTCTTCATCTCCATGCTATCCCAGATATCTACACGCCCTGTCGGTGGGGCCACGAATTCGCCAACTGCAACCCCATGCAGGGGGGTAAAAATTAAAAAAACAGGGCCACCTGTTAATGCCGTAGCCATCTGTCCACTTCAGCCCTTACTTTGACTAGACGGAAGGTCAGAGAGGCCCGATCCGATCAATCGGCTGGTCACGTCATGCCCTAGTATCTATAAGTTTAACCCTAACCCTAGTATCTATAAGTTTAACCCTAACCCTAGTATCTATAAGTTTAACCCTAACCCTAGTATCTATAAGTTTAACCCTAACCCTAGTATCTATAAGTTTAACCCTAACCCTAGTATCTATAAGTTTAACCCTAACCCTAGTATCTATAAGTTTAACCCTAGTATCTATAAGTTTAACCCTAACCCAAGTATCTATAAATTTAACCCTAACCCTAGTATCTATAAGTTTAACCCTAACCTTAGTATCTATAAGTTTAACCCTAACCCTAGTATCTATAAGTTTAACCCTAACCCTAGTATCTATAAGTTTAACCCTAACCCTAGTATCTATAAGTTTAACCCTAACCCTAGTATCTATAAGTTTAACCCTAACCCTAGTATCTATAAGTTTAACCCTAACCCTAGTATCTATAAGTTTAACCCTAACCCTAGTATCTATAAGTTTAACCCTAACCCTAGTATCTATAAGTTTAACCCTAACCCTAGTATCTATAAGTTTAACCCTAGTATCTATAAGTTTAACCCTAACCCTAGTATCTATAAGTTTAACCCTAACCCTAGTATCAGTTGACATGAGAAGACCAAGGAAACCATGGGAGGAAGTGATAAAGAGCTGTGGAGTCAGAGTCGGAGCAAATGCATGTTTTTCTTCTCTTTCTTATTAAAGTTCTATCTGTCTCGTTTCATTTCAGATGAAGGTGATGGTGAGGTCCGTCGAAGAAGTCGGGGGATGCTGAAAATGTATTACGGCATTGACGAAGAAAAACCCGGTTCCACTACGGTGGACCACTGTGATATTGATGGAGCCCATTTCAAACACGATGTGTTTCTCAACAAACTCATACGAGAGAAATCCCTTACGGAGCTCATGGACAGAGAAACGGATGTCCTGCGACAAATCCGGGCCCTGGACAGCGAGATGCAGACATTGGTCTACGAAAACTACAACAAGTTCATCAGTGCTACGGACACGATACGAAAGGTCGGTAAATTCTATGGAGGAGGAAACTTTGATGATGGTTTTTTTGTGTAGTTAGTAATCCTAGACCACTTATCAAGGCCAAAAGCCACTCGAGGGTAACGGTTAATGAGATGGGGGATGATTGCCAAGCGAAAGATGTGGAACATTATGGGGTATTAACATTGATCAATGATATGAATAGTGTTAGGACGATTAATCGGAAAAATCAGAATTTTTGGAGTATCGGAATCGGAAAAATTTTATCTTAATTTCTGATTCCAAAAATGATTCTTTTAATTTTTTTTTTTTTGTTTAAAACGTAATTTTCCATTGCTGGTACTAATGAAAAAAGGATAAATATTTATTGATTTTAAAACTACCAGTAAAATTAAAATTTATAGGTCATAATAACGAATTTAGGTGAATACAGTACCGGTAAAATGGCTCGGTAAAATGGCACCGGTAAAATGGCATCGGTAAAAATGGCACGTGTTGTTAAATAGGAATAAAATGGAACAAATGCAAAAATATACGTGGAAAAAAGTTTATCAAATTAAAAAGAAAATTATATCTACATTTAAAACTAAACTAGGACTCTCTGCTAAATCCCCCTCCCCCCCCCCCCAAAAAAAAATATATGGGCAATTTTAGAACAGGAATCGGGAATTTAGAACAGAATCGGTAATTGTATCTGGAAAAATATTGGAATCATCCCATCACTAGATATGAACTTAGCAATATACGACTTCCATTTTAGATCTGGGGTGAAAGTCGGTTCTGAGAGCTTATCCAAACTTCTTCGAGGAGAGAAGCATTCATTTCAACTGGGACAAAACACTTATCGTTGGCCATTTTTTGACCTTGAAGTAATACTTTTTTTTTATTTTAGCTCCTTGCATCGAGTGGCTTCATGACTTGTCTGGAGCAATTTCCATTAAAAATTAAAAATTAAAAAATTCAGATTTAACTTTCCTTTGAGATCATCAAATCTAAGCCTGTCTCACATTTCACATCCATCGTATCATTCTCATATAATTTCTTTCCATGCAACGCATGTCCTCAACCCTCACTGGCCAGGTTTCACTTCCATACATCATCACACTGCATAAACATGCCTGATAGACTCTTCGCTTGGTCAACAGTGGTAATTCTCTGCTGGTTAATAATGACAAAAGTTCCCTGAACTTTATCCATCTTTAATTCTTGCACCTGCTCCACCCTGTACTCCAATGGTATCACCAAGGTAACATAACTCGCATTAGATTAAGTAAGAAAAAAAAAATGTTCATTCGAGGTAATTCAGAGGAGCTAAATGTCGCAATATTTGGTGTTGGGTTTAAAATGGAATTTTCCACTTACATTTAGATTAAACAGAAAAGCAAAAAATTTCATTAGAAGTTAAATATTAAAATTAGAGCTACATGTCAGGATGTGACGTCATGGAAAAGAAGTCCAGAGTGACACGTAGTGACGAAGATAGCAAAATCAGTGCTGCTACTCATTAAAAATTAAAAATTTGCATCCCCCACCTGGAGTAGCGCCGCAAAATCTTTCACTTTGCACTGGTAAGATGATTTGGATTGAGACATGTTTTTCGAAGCTTTATATCCATCTGACACCCCCACCCCCAACTCCTCTCTTGATGAAAAGATTATGTAGTATATAAATGTTTTTTCCCTTCTTTTTCTTGTCTTTTTTCTTCTTTTTCTTCGTTTTTTCTTTTTTTTCTTTTTTCCTTTTTCTTTTTTTTTTCCTTTTTTTTTCTTTTTCTTTTTTCCCTTTTTTCTTTTTTTTTCTTTTTTCCCTTTTTTTTCTTTTTTCCTTTTTCTTTGTTTTTTTTAACTTTTTCTTTTCTCTTTTTCTTTTTTTCTTTTTCTTTTTTTTTCTTTTTCTTTTTTTCTTTTTTCTTTTCCCTTTTTGTCTTTTTTTTCTTTTTCTTTCTTTTTTCTTTTTCTTTCTTTTTCTTTTTTTTCTTTTTTTTCTCTTCCCTTTTTTCCTTTTTCTTTTACATTTTTCTTTTTTTTCTTTCTCCTTTTCCTTTTTTTTTCTTTCTTTCTTTTTTCTTTTCCCTTTTTCTTTTTTTTTTCTTTTTCCTTTTTCTTTTTTTTTCTTTCTTCTTTTCCTTCTTTTTTTCCCTTTTCTTCTTTTTTCCTTTTCCTTTTTTTCCTTTTTCTTTTTTTTCTTTTTCCTTTTTTTTTTTTCTTTCTTTCTTTTCTGTTTTCTTTCTTTTTCTCTGTTTTCTTTTTTTTTCATTTAGTTAATGGACAGACAAACAGACAGTTTGGAAATATAACCGGCAAGAGACTAGCATCGCATCACGGAAGGCATCATGGTATAAAACCAGTGTTTTGCATCGGTTCTATGATCAGATGAGAATAGTAATCCCAATAATCCAAATTATTTATCCTCATCTCAAAAATTCCCCCCTTTTTTTTTCTTTTGACTTTGGGGCATCAACATCGATGTGGGACACACTTCGGAGGGTTTTGGCTGACTGGCGGTGTGGCCGTACCGGTTTACAATCTTCGTAACTATTATCCATCGAGTTTGGTGTAGCAAGAGTTGTTTCCCTTTGTTCGTTAGCTTTCCCCTAACAGTATATTTATCGTGTTTCGGAATTTTTTAATATGAGGGGTGATAATTTGTAGAATTTGGTATATTCGGACTACTGTTCTCATCTTGGATGACCCGTGATGCAGTGGATATAGTACTAAGTAAAATTCAGTTCTAAGTGACAGTCATCTAAAGGTTGAAGGTTCAATCCTCAGTGTGGGCGATACAGAAGAATTGCGAATTACTGAAGACTTCTTCCCAGTCATGGCAGATGGAAAGAGAGCATGCTACCCCCGTGGATTTAATAAAGGGTTCCGTTCGAAATTCCATCCAGATTCCCGAGTTCGACAGAAAGATTCCCGAGTTCGACAAGGTACACCTGAAGAAGGTCGGAGGTTACATCGGCCGAAACGTTGTGATAAAAAACACCCAAGATGAGAACAGTAGTCCGAATATACCAAATTCTACAAGTATATTTATCGTCCTTTTCTTTTTCTGTTTCCAGATGAAAAACGATTTTAAAAAGATGGAGGACGAAATGGATCTGCTGGCGACGAACATGGCATCGATTACAGAATTTAGTGCGAAGATAAGCGACACTCTCCAGGATCAAAGACAACAAATTACGAAATTGGCAGGTGTGCACGCTCTGCTGAAAAAAGTAAGAAATCGTTTATCATCTTCCGTTTATATTAGACTAGCAGGGCTACCTGACGTTGCCCGCGCGGGCAAAAAAACTTCTATCTCTTTACCTGTCTCTATCCGTCTCTCTATCTTTCTCTCTCCCCCCACAGCGGCCCCCCTCTCCCCACCCCCTCTTTCTCCTCCGGCCAGCCCATTTCTCTCTCTGGACATACACACACACACACGCGCGCCCACTTTTATAGATTCCTCGAGGAATTGGTCGGCACAAGGGAATTAACTCCTTGATAAAAAATCAGTTACTTCACTTTAGTTAGTACATGTAATGGCTGGAAAATAGACCCCCCCCCCCCCCCCACCATCTGCACAATTAAATCTGCACCAGTTTAGGGTCAAAGAATAAATAATACACACAGACAACTCCTCTTTATTTCGATTCCTTGAAGCATAAGAGAAGTAACTACTTGATTAAAAAATCAGAATTACTTTACTTTAGTTAGTACAGGAAATGGCTGGAAAACCGACCTCCCCTGACGAAATCTGTGCCAAAAAGTGTCAAAAAATGAATCATTTTTTCGGAATTTTATATATTATTCCTTCTGGGCAACGCTGATCAAGAACATACTAACTTTGTTTTGTATAGTTTTGGACTTTTAGTTGGACATACAGACACACACACAGACAACTGCTTTTATATAATAGATTAGCGTGGTTACGCGGGAAGGTATGGACAAAAAAATAGAAGAGTTACAAAGTCTTTCTATCCCCCCTTCTTTATCTCCTCTCCTCTCCCTCTCTCTCTCTCTATCCCCCCTTCTTTATCTGTCTTTATCTCCTCTCCCTCTTTCTCTCCTCCCTCTCTCTCTATCCCCCTTCTTTATCTCTTCTCCTCTCCCTCTCTCTCTATCCCTCCTTCTTTATCTGTCTTTATCTCCTCTCCCTCTTTCTCTCCTCCCTCTCTCTCTATCCCCCTTCTTTATCTCTTCTCCTCTCCCTCTCTCTCCCTCTCTCTTTATTCCTTCCTTCTTTATCTGTCTTTATCTCCTCTCTCCTCTTCCCCTCTCTCTATCCCCCCTTCTTTATATGTCTTTATCTCCTCTCCTCTCCCTCTCTCTCTCTCTATCCCCCCTTCTTTATCTGTCTTTATCTCCTCTCCCTCTCTCTCTCTATCCCCCTCTCTCTCTCTATCCCCCTTCTTTCACTAAACCCCTCTCTTGCTCCTTATAGTAACTAGAAAAAATCGTTGATAGATTACTACCTAATAACATTTAAAAATCAGCAAACCAGAAGAATCCCCGACTCAAAGTCGACAGCAAACGGTGTCCGGTCAGATTCTAACTGACTTTGTATTCAAAATCCTTTAATTTTCCACATGTTGTTTTGGCTCGGGAATTAGCATTTTATACAATATGACCACTCGTATTCTTCTCTATTGTTTTATATCCCTTTTCCGGGCCTCTCCTTTGATTCAAATAAGGGAAATGGTTTAGTCCTACATTCGGTATATACTGGGCAGGGATGAAAAGTTAAATAAAGGGGCAAGCACGCCGTGGTCACTGTTGTTCATGTATGCCTTCCTTTTCTCTTAGTAGCCGTAAGGCGAAGGCATGGCTCGTTCGTGCACTCTTTCCCCTTTCTCCAAGTGGTCGGCAAAGGGAATCTTATGACTCGATCGTAACAGAGCAAGGGATATGATATCTTGTCCACACAGCACTCAGTCTGAGTAAAAGGTGTGAACCCTGTACTAATCACTCCATGAGTGATAACATGCAAGTTCAAAAAAAAATGATCTTAATTATGTTACTACTACATGACTATACAATTAATCAGTGTTTTGTTTTCTTTGTTTACTTCCAGTTGCAATTTCTTTTTGAATTACCCGCACGGCTCAAGAAATGTGTCGAGATGGAAGCTTATAGTCAGGCGGTGAGGTAGGATGTCTCCATATAATTATTTATCTCTTTTTATTTTTCATTGTTTTCCATAACCTTCTAATTTTTTTTATTATAATATTATTTTTTTTATTTCATAAAACCATTCGATTTATTTTTTTTGGACAAAAAATATGTGTAATATAATTTCTTGAAATATAATTTTTTATTATAATATTATTTTTTTTTATTTCATAAAACCATTAGATTTATTTTTTGGGGGACCAAAAATATGTGTAATATAATTTCTTGAAATATAATTTTTTATTATAATATAATTTTTTTTTATTTCATAAAACCATTAGATTTATTTTTTTGGACCAAAAATATATAATTTCTTGAAATATAATTTTTTATTATAATATTATTTTTTTTTTATTTCATAAAACCATTAGATTTATTTTTTGGGGGACCAAAAATATGTGTAATATAATTTCTTGAAATATAATTTTTTATTATAATATTATTTTTTTTTATTTCATAAAACCATTAGATTTATTTTTTGGGGGACCAAAAATATGTGTAATATAATTTATTGAAATATAATTTTTTATTATAATATTATTTTTTTTATTTCATAAAACCATTAGATTTATTTTGGGGGGGACCAAAAATATGTGTAATATAATTTCTTGAAATATAATTTTTTATTATAATATTATTTTTTTTTATTTCATAAAACCATTAGATTTATTTTTTGGGGGACCAAAAATATGTGTAATATAATTTATTGAAATATAATTTTTTATTATAATACTATTTTTTTTTATTTCATAAAACCATTAGATTTATTTTTTTGGACCAAAAATATGTGTAATATAATTTATTGAAATATAATTTTTTATTATAATATTATTTTTTTTTATTTCATAAAACCATTAGATTTATTTTGGGGGGGACCAAAAATATGTGTAATATAATTTCTTGAAATATAATTTTTTATTATAATATTATTTTTTTTTTATTTCATAAAACCATTAGATTTATTTTTTGGGGGACCAAAAATATGTGTAATATAATTTCTTGAAATATAATTTTTTATTATAATATTATTTTTTTTTATTTCATAAAACCATTAGATTTATTTTGGGGGGGACCAAAAATATGTGTAATATAATTTCTTGAAATATAATTTTTTATTATAATATTATTTTTTTTATTTCATAAAACCATTAGATTTATTTTTGGGGGGACCAAAAATATGTGTAATATAATTTCTTGAAATATAATTTTTTATTATAATATTATTTTTTTTATTTCATAAAACCATTAGATTTATTTTTGGGGGGACCAAAAATATGTGTAATATAATTTCTTGAAATATAATTTTTTATTATAATATTATTTTTTTTTATTTCATAAAACCATTAGATTTATTTTTTTGGACCAAAAATATGTGTAATATAATTTCTTGAAATATAATTTTTTATTATAATATTATTTTTTTTATTTCATAAAACCATTAGATTTATTTTGGGGGGGACCAAAAATATGTGTAATATAATTTCTTGAAATATAATTTTTTATTATAATATTATTTTTTTTTATTTCATAAAACCATTAGATTTATTTTTTGGGGGACCAAAAATATGTGTAATATAATTTCTTGAAATATAATTTTTTATTATAATATTATTTTTTTTTATTTCATAAAACCATTAGATTTATTTTTGGGGGGACCAAAAATATGTGTAAT
The DNA here is from genome assembly GCA_963556195.1 of Sepiola atlantica. Classification (NCBI taxonomy): domain Eukaryota; kingdom Metazoa; phylum Mollusca; class Cephalopoda; order Sepiida; family Sepiolidae; genus Sepiola; species Sepiola atlantica. The sequence goes on along the minus strand of OY744553.1, from coordinate 41,622,366 downwards.
ATAATTTATTGAAATATAATTTTTTATTATAATATTATTTTTTTTTATTTCATAAAACCATTAGATTTATTTTGGGGGGGACCAAAAATATGTGTAATATAATTTATTGAAATATAATTTTTTATAATAATATTTTTTTTTTTTATTTCATAAAACCATTAGATTAATTTTTTTGGGGGGGACCAAAAATATGTGTAATATAATTTATTGAAATATAATTTTTTATTATAATATTATTTTTTTTATTTCATAAAACCATTAGATTTATTTTTGGGGGGACCAAAAATATGTGTAATATAATTTCTTGAAATATAATTTTTTATTATAATATTATTTTTTTTTATTTCATAAAACCATTAGATTTATTTTTGGGGGGACCAAAAATATGTGTAATATAATTTCTTGAAATATAATTTTTTATTATAATATTATTTTTTTTTATTTCATAAAACCATTAGATTTATTTTTTTTGGACCAAAAATATGTGTAATATAATTTCTTGAAATATAATTTTTTATTATAATATTATTTTTTTAATTTCATAAAACCATTAGATTTATTTTTGGGGGGACCAAAAATATGTGTAATATAATTTCTTGAAATATAATTTTTTATTATAATATTATTTTTTTTTATTTCATAAAACCATTAGATTTATTTTTTGGGGGACCAAAAATATGTGTAATATAATTTATTAAAATATAATTTTTTGTTATAATATTATTTTTTTTTATTTCATAAAACCATTAGATTTATTTTTTTGGGGACCAAAAATATGTGTAATATAATTTCTTGAAATATAATTTTTTATTATAATATTATTTTTTTTTATTTCATAAAACCATTAGATTTATTTTTTGGGGGACCAAAAATATGTGTAATATAATTTCTTGAAATATAATTTTTTATTATAATATTATTTTTTTTATTTCATAAAACCATTAGATTTATTTTGGGAGGGACCAAAAATATGTGTAATATAATTTATTGAAATATAATTTTTTATTATAATATTATTTTTTTTATTTCATAAAACCATTAGATTTATTTTGGGGGGGACCAAAAATATGTGTAATATAATTTCTTGAAATATAATTTTTTATTATATTATTATTTTATTTCATAAAACCATTAGATTTATTTTTTGGGGGACCAAAAATATGTGTAATATAATTTCTTGAAATATAATTTTTTATTATAACATTATTTTATTTTATTTCATAAAACCATTAGATTTATTTTGGGGGGGACCAAAAATATGTGTAATATAATTTATTGAAATATAATTTTTTATTATAATATTATTTTTTTTTATTTCATAAAACCATTCGATTATTTTTTTTTTTTGGACCAAAAATATGTGTAATATAATTTATTGAAATATAATTTTTTATTATAATATATATTGTTTTTATTTCATAAAACCATTAGATTTATTTTTTGGGGGACCAAAAATATGTGTAATATAATTTCTTGAAATATAATTTTTTATTATAATATTATTTTTTTTTATTTCATAAAACCATTAGATTTATTTTTTTTGGGACCAAAAATATGTGTAATATAATTTCTTGAAATATAATTATGGTCCATGTTTGTCACGCATAATTGAAGTCATTTTCAAAATGGAGGTGTCTTTCGTTTCTTACTTACCTTCTTACTTATGCATTATGGGCTTTTTTTAAAAATATTTATTTGATTCAGGGAGACAAAAATAATACTAGTACCTTCTAATTTGATAAGGGGACGAGGCATGGCTTTAAAACGGGGACACCACAAAGTGTAACGAGATCACCCCGGGGTGATCGGAGAAACAGGATAGTGAATAAGAATTATAATCTAGATGAGATGTAAGTTAGGAACAGTGTGTGAATAGACGTCACATGGTAAATGATGAGTTCAAAGGGTTAAACAGTTTCTTCAAAAATTCGAATAACATTAGTGTATAGGCGATAATATATATATATATATATATATATATATATATATATATATATATATACACACATGTTTGATTAAACAGGAATGCCAACTTCTGCTTATTCAGCTTTTGATCCGTTTTTCTAGTCTTCGTACGACGGATTTAAAAGAGCGCCCTCTTGATCGATTCACTAATTTCATTTTGCAACCACCTGACGACGATCGATGTCGGTCGAAAACGTTCGCACAAAATACAGAGATTTTTTTTACACTCTTTGGATTATAACATCAAATCCGTCGTACGAAGTCTAGAAAAAACGGATCAAAAGCTGAATAAGCGGAAGTTGGCACACATGTTTAATCAAACATGTATAAAAGAAAGAATGCTGCCCAATTATACATATATATGTATTTTTTTTTTTTTAAGATTATGACATTAAAAACGTTTAGTATTACGTCGTAATAGGGAGGAAACAGACGTTTTAATATTTTTTTCGTCTTGAGTGATACAAAAAAGAGAACATGGTGGCATGAGCAATACAACAACACTTCCGGTCCAGTAAGACTCCATTTTGTTAAAATCTCTATTATTGTAGCATATTTACACATTTCAAACGTGTTTTTCTTCAGATTACAGTCGAAATGGTTTCTCATTAAATATTATTTAAAAAGCAGAAACATAAAATCACTTACCTCTGACTGCCTGAGGCGCCCCTACCGGGGAATGCCGACGGGGCTGCCCAGGCAATTTTTAATGGCCAGAGTGCTCACTTTCTCGGGCGCTGGCTTTTCAAACCCCACTTTCCCGACCCGACCTTGGGTCACATCTTACTTGTGGGAGTAAGATAAAACTGGCCTTGTGCCTAACCTCCTGGAGAGGAGGTAAATAAAGACAATTTTTATTGCATTATGTTTACCCTTCGAACTCATCGTTTACACGTCACATTTGGAATGTGACTACGGTTGTTTTGATAATTTCAAGATTGAAATATAAACGTTTGTCGTTTGAGTTATGTTGGATTGAAGAATGTGTGAAGAAAAACAATTTCAGAACTATGGTCACTGATCTCAGGCAACAACAGAGCAAGACTTGAGATCGAGGTAAACGAACGTTCCATCTTTTTGCTCCCTCCAGCGGGGGCTTGGGAGCTGACTGTATATGCAAAGCTGAGTGTACCAAGAGAATGTCGGCATTCCGTCACAATAAAGTGTAGCCTTTCTGGTTTCGACATAACGCGACAAAAGAACAAACGGTAAATGAATTTACTGCAATTATATTTATACCAGCAAGGTGACTTGACGTTGCTCGGGATTGAATGAGGATCACTACTATGTATAACGTTCTTTGTTTTTATTACCCTCCTCCCCCGCCCCGTTTAACTCCCTATTATAATCAGAAGAAGCGAAAATGTTGGAAAACTCTGAATTAGTGTCTTATACATATGGTTTGAATTTAATTAAAATACAATATACGTATTTGAAGTTTTAAGGGGGTTCTATCCCCATGAGTCACTTAGAAGTGGGGACACATAGATATTCGACACATAGAGGGTAACATAGAGATCCGGGACCACTTCCATTGTCTTCCCCAGAGAATTTTATGCATATGATATAAATTTCATTAAAATAGGATATATTCGAAGTTTTAAGAGAATTATGCCTTCATAGCCCCCTTTAGGGGTGCACTTAGAGATTCAGGACCACTTCCATTGTCTTCCCTGGTAAATTTTACATAAGAATACACTTTTAGATTTTATGTAGATTCTCTAACCTTTCTTTCTATAGAGAACACAAACACACACAGTCAATATGAGGCAGTGGATAGGCATCGAGTAATGTGTATCTGTTAACGGTCTGGGAATAGTCAATGACCATCCTTTTCTTGTGATTTTTGGTGGCCGTTACGAGGACCTGGGCTCTCCATGGAGATTCACTTGGCTCTATAATTCCTTCCTTAAACAGTTTTGTTACTTCTGCTGCTATGAACTGTTTGTCCGTTTGTGAATAGCATCTTGATTTTACTGCTACTGGTTTGCAGTCAGGAGTTAAGTTTGTAAAAAGTGACGGTTGCCGCACTTTGACAGCTGCTAGACCACATACGCTTGGGGCCACAAAAGGGATTTCAACGCATGAATGTTGTTTTAGAAAATTGTGACCCAAAATCACTTCGCAGCAGAGGTTTTTCATTACCGATAATTTGATCTCTTGATAGGAGTTTCCTTTTAGTTTTAGATTAACCATGCGATATCCAATTACATCGGACGATAAAGATGAATTTGCCATGGATATTTGGTTGGAACAAGGAAATATTTCCCATTTATTCGCTTTTACAATACTGGCATTAATAAAACTTTCGGAACTGCCTGTATTAATAAGGGCATGAATAGTGACGGGTGCCGCACTTTGAAAGCTGCTAGTCCACATACGCTTGGGGCCACAAAAGGGATTTCAATGCATGAAATTACAATACTGGCATTAATAAAACTTTCGGAACTGCCTGTATTAATAAGGGCATGAATAGTGACGGGTGCCGCACTTTGACAGCTGCTAGTCCACATACGCTTGGGGCCACAAAAGGGATTTCAACGCATGAATGTTGTTTTAGAAAATTGTGACCCAAAATCACTTAGTTTTAGATTAACCATGCGATATCCAATTACATCGGACGATAAAGATGAATTTGCCATGGATATTTGGTTGGAACAAGGAAATATTTCCCATTTATTCGCTTTTACAATACTGGCATTAATAAAACTTTCGGACTGCCTGTATTAATAATTGCATGAATAGTCAATCCATTGATTTTAACCCTCGCAATTGTTTTTGAGAGGCAGCCGGGGAATGCGGCTGATATTGTAATTGGTGCTACAGTAGCAAGAGTTTTTTTTTGAAGAAGCTGACCGGCAAACTTTCGAAAAATGTCCCTGCTTATCACACTTGTGGCATCTAACATCTCAAGCCGGGCAGGACAAACGAGAATGTATACGAAGGCCACAAAAGTAGCATGTGGATCCAGCTGAGGCGGCAGTGATAAGTTGTTCGTGATCGTTAGAAAGGGGGGTGGCAGCATCTTGAACAATGGAAGAATTTTGAACATGCAGAGGAGGGGCTACGATAGCAGCTCCCAAAATATCGGGTTGTAAATAGAAGACAGACTGCTTCTGTGCCATGTCCAACGTTAGAGCTTGTTCATAAGCTGTTGGCAAGTCTAGGTCTTTATTCTCTAGTAGTCTTTGTCTTATTTGGTTGGACTGTATTCCATTAATAAATGCGTCCCTGATAAAAACATCTCTCGTTTGGTTCGCAGTTAAGGCTGTAAATTCACACTCGCGACTTAATGTCTTTAGAATCTGAAGGTATTGTTCAAGGCTTTCTTCTGGTTGTTGACGCCGGGTAGCAAGTAAATGTCTAGCAAAAATAGTATTTTTTTTCTTGACAAACATGGCTTCTAAAATGTCCACCGCAGTTTCATAATTCTCACATTCAGATAAATTTCTATAAATAGCAGTAGAGACATGATGTAAAAGAAGGGTATATTTCTCAGTACCTGTTAAAGCCGCATTTGAAGATAACTGTAGAGCTGTAAGGAATCCTTCGAACATTTTTCTCCAGTGCCGCCATTTGTCAGTAGATTCCAAGTTGGCCGTATCAAGGTCTAGATGATCGGGTTTCAAGTAACGTTCCATAACAAAGTTAAATAAATTGTAATAAAAACTGGAAGCCGAACGTAACTAACGGATAAGTTTTATTTAACTATTCGTTACTTACTACCACAAATAGTATTCAATATTCACTCTTAATATATTACACAAATGTAGAACATTCCATCATTAATCAAAGGGGTGAGACGGGCATCAATTACCTTTGATACTACACGGTTATCGTCTCATAACTGAAAAGTCATAAGTGGGGAAAGAGAAAGAGAGTTACTTATCTTTTAAGTGCATAGCTTAATTAACATTTATCTTAACTTTCTTCTCTTCCAAGTGGCCATTATGTTACATTGTTATTTATATTGTTTCTCTTTACAGATATTACACGAAAGCTGAGAAAGTGCTGATCCAGTACAAACACATGCCCAGTTTCAAAGGCATCCATGAAGATTGTCTCATCATAGTTGGGCAACTTAGCCTAAAACTCAAAGAGAAATTCCAGGAAAAAGATGTGAGTTTCTCAGTTACTATGTATTCTGTTGTGAACGTCTAGTGGTTTTGATCTGGACCACACGTGTGGGCTGCTTCAATATCTTGTAATGACGCTGATACAATGAATTGCTCACTGCCCTGGCTCGTTTTATCTCCTACCTATAGCCTTGGTCTTTTCAAGACTAAGGTCAATAGGCATCTCCTGTCTTTGCAATAATCATCTTTCGTTCCTTTTAGCTCCTTACATCAAGTGGCTTCATGCCTTGTCTGGAGCGATTTCCATAAAAAAAAAAGTTGTAACTTATTAGTATAAGAAGTTATTTCTTTATAATATAATTTTTAATACATGTAATTTAATCCATATTTCATCTTCTATCACAATAAACCATTATACTTAAGTGGAGAGAGCCATCCTGCATGACATAAACAAAGTACAGTATCAGATAAGTTGGTCTTTTAAATTTAAGCTGCAGACACACTTTCTGTATTTGTGATAACTATCTTTTGTTTTTTTCTAGCTCCTTACAACAAGTGGCTTCATGCCTTGTCTGAAGCGATTTCCATTTTTTAAAATTGTAAATTAAATCCAGTTATAAAAAACATTGCAAAAAACTGGTTTTATTATTTAAAAAATGTAAAAAAAAAAAAGTTTATTGTTTGTTAAATTGTAAATTTGTAATCTGAAAAAAAAAAGCAAAATTATTGTTTGTTTTATTTCAAGTCCATTTATAAAAAAACACTGATTTTATTTCCACATTAAAAATGAAAAAAAAACACATTTTTTTAAATATCATTTTTTACTTCAAAAAATCAGAAAACAAATTACTATTTACCGATCTGTTTAATTATTTATTAATAATATTTATATTTATTTATATTTGTTTATAAACTTAGTGAAATAAACTTAATAATAACCCAACTGTTTTAATTAATTTCTTTTAAAAGTTATTAAAACAAATTGTTTCGGGTTATTTCATTACTGTTCGCCAGCCTCAATAAACTAGGAGACTTTTTCAGATTAACACCGGCGGCAAAGTTCTGACACACATTGACGTCACATTCTGCCGCCATGTTGGGTGCAAAGTTTCAATAATGATGAAGAGAGAAAGATTTGATAAAAGATTTGTACACATCTCTTCCACAATCGAGTACAGTCGTCATTCAAGTTAAAACAAAGTTACACAAATAATAATAATGTCAGATTTTTTTTGTTTTTCGAATCAATGATGAAGTTGTTTTTTATTTTTTATTTTTGTTATTCTAGAAGGTTCTCTGTTGCCATTTGAGAGACCGAATTCAAGTCCTCAAAATGTCTCTTTCTATTTGTTTTATTAAAACAAATTGTTTCAGGTTATTTCATAACTGTTTGCCAGCCTCAATAAACTAGGAGACTTTTTCAGATTAACACCGGCGGCAAAGTTTTGACACACATTGACGTCACATTCTGCCGCCATGTTGGGTGCAAAGTTTCAATAATGATGAAGAGAGAATAGGAAAAGATTTGATAAAAGATTTGTACACATCTCTTCCACAATCGAGTACAGCCGTCATTCAAGTTAAAACAAAGTTACACAAATTATAATAATGTCAGATTTTTTTCGCTTTTCGAATCAATGATTAAGTTGTTATTTTTATTTTTTATTTTTGTTATTCTAGAAGGTTCTCTGTTGCCATTTGAGAGACCGAATTCAAGTCCTCAAAATGTCTCTTTCTATTTGTTTTATTAAAACAAATTGTTTCAGGTTATTTCATAACTGTTTGCCAGCCTCAATAAACTAGGAGATTCTTTTCAGATCAACACCGGCGGCAAAGTGCTGACACACATTGACGTCACATTCTGCCGCCATGTTGGGTGCAAAGTTTCAATAATGATGAAGAGAGAATAGGAAAAGATTTGATAAAAGATTTGTACACATCTCTTCCACAATCGAGTACAGCCGTCATTCAAGTTAAAACAAAGTTACACAAATAATAATGTCAGATTTTTTTCGCTTTTCGAATCAATGATTAAGTTGTTATTTTTATTTTTGTTATTCTAGAAGGTTCTCTGTTGCCATTTGAGAGATCGATTTCATGTCTTCAAAATCTTCCTTTCTATTTGTTTTATGTCTATTGCAGTCGAGCATTCTGCCGCCATGTTGGGTGCAAAGTTTCAATAATGATGAAGAGAGAATAGGAAAAGATTTGATAAAAGATTTGTACACATCTCTTCCACAATCGCGTACAGTCGTCATTCAAGTTAAAACAAAGTTACACAAATAATAATAATGTCAGATTTTTTTCGCTTTTCGAATCAATGATTAAGTTGTTATTTTTATTTTTTATTTTTGTTATTCTAGAAGGTTCTCTGTTGCCATTTGAGAGACCGAATTCATGTCCTCAAAATGTTCCTTTCTATTTGTTTTATGTCTATGTTTTATGTCTATGTTTTATGTCTATGTTTTATGTCTATGTTTTATGTCTATGTTTTATGTCTATGTTTTATGTCTATGTTTTATGTCTATGTTTTATGTCTATGTTTTATGTCTATGTTTTATGTCTATGTCTATGTTTTATGTCTATGTTTTATGTCTATGTTTTATGTCTATGTCTATGTTTTATGTCTATGTTTTATGTCTATGTTTTATGTCTATGTCTATGTTTTATGTCTATGTTTTATGTCTATGTTTTATGTCTATGTCTATGTCTATGTCTATGTTTTATGTCTATGTCTATGTTTTATGTCTATGTTTTATGTCTATGTTTTATGTCTATGTTTTATGTCTATGTCTATGTTTTATGTCTATGTTTTATGTCTATGTTTTATGTCTATGTCTATGTTTTATGTCTATGTTTTATGTCTATGTTTTATGTCTATGTCTATGTTTTATGTCTATGTTTTATGTCTATGTTTTATGTCTATGTCTATGTCTATGTCTATGTTTTATGTCTATTGCAGTCGAGCCCGAAGGAACTTGCCGAATGTGTTGATTTATTGCTGGAGTTGAACGAACCCGCAGAAGTTTTATGCGACGAATTCTTGGCACAGTGAGTTTTTTTTTTTGTTTTTCTTAATCATTTTATAGATCAGTCTTTTATCAAAATGTTTGCTTTGATTTTTTTCTTGAATGGTTTGGTCATTTTACGGCATTTTATATAAAAAGGTAAAGTAGTCTACTATAGTCGACGGAGACACAAAGGCTTCCTTTTCATTGATTACTACACTGAGATGTAGGGGAGGGCGACATTCTTTTCTCAGGATTACTCCACTTATCCGTGTTTAACAAGGGGCAGCAAGTACCATTTTTTGAGTTTTTGGTATGACTTGATCGAGGATTGAAACCCGGTCTCCTAGCCAATTAGGGAACAGTCTAACCATTATGTCAAAGGCTGGATACTCTCCATAAAATGCTAAAACTGTTTTTTCAGGGGGGGGGGGGGGAGGGGTAAAGTCATCACAATAATCATCAGCATATTCGGTTTAACGTCTGTTCAACACGTTAGCATGCATTGGACGGGTTTTAGAAAATAACTTCCAAACTAACTGTAATGCCTCTGGGATGCGTGTACGTTTCGTGGAAACGTGTGCAACCCTTGGACAGTTAGCATAAACTCTTATTAACAATCAAGACTCTAAGGCATGGTATATTTTCGACACAAGTTTATTGTTCATCGACAAAGGTAAGATGAGGAGTCTAATAAAACCTATAGAGAGCCGTATAGTTAATAAACTTACAGAATAGAAAATATTTTGAGTATAAAAATAAAGATAGAAAGTGAAAAATACAAATGAAATATTAGGTAGGAGCCGATTTACAAGCAATAAGAAGTGAATTCTCACACGTGGGGAAAAAATAAATAAGATACGCTAAATATAGAAATGATACAAAAAAATAATATTAGCACTATTTCATTCTACGTTTAGAGAGAAGAAATACAATAATTCTTACCGGCGATGCTCAAAACGTCCAAATATTTAAAAAGATAGAAAACTGTACCATGAGGGGTCGTGAAGTAGATCAGGGGACAGACACCGGAAGGATCTTGCTGGTGACTAGTCTGAAGGAATCTCCTAAGAAAAAAAAGGCCGGCTAAGGGAGATAAATACTAGGGATCTATACTACGTAAGGCACAACACTAACCTATCTCTGTGCAGGGCTTTATTTATCCATCTTTCTCAAATTCATCCATATCATTTTCTCCCATGTTTTCCTTGGCCTTCCCCTGCCAACTGACCCTCCTACCTCAACTGTTCTACATCTACTAACTCCAAAACTCTCATCCATTCTTTCAATGTGACCATATCATCAAAGTTTCCTGTTCTATACACATCTCCCTATACTGTCAAGATTGAATCTTCCTCTGAGGTCATCAGATCTAAGCCTTCATTTAAGACTCACATTACACATCCATCGTATTATTCTCCTATCATTTCTCTCAATGCAATGCATTCTTCAACCCTCACTGAGCAGGTTTAACTTCCATACATGATCACACTGCGTACACATGCCTGATAGACTCTTCTCTTGGTCGACAGTGGTAATGCTCTGCTGGTTAGTAATGGCAGAAGTTCCCTGAACTTAAGCCATCCACTTCTAATTCTTGCAATCACATTAGCACCTGAACCACCCTGTACTCCAGTTGTATCACCAAGGTAACAAAACTTCTTGACGATCTCAATAGTTGCCATCCAGCTATACTTTCTCGACATCTGAGTTCTCATCCATCTCCACAAAAAATTGAGTTTCAACCGACTCTCTTTCCACAAACTGAGCAGGAGAACATTCCTTTTTTTTGAGAACTTTCCAACCCTAACCCTAACCCTAACCCAACCACTTCTTCTTTATTGCGTGTCTTTGAAGTGTCATGTGGTCAGACGACAGTTTCCCACCTTTTAACGCAGTCCTTTACATTATTGTTGCACTCTTCCAGATCTTTCAAGCTACACCGGTTGGGTAGTAGAGAGCAGACAAGCCAGTGTTGCACGATATGGTCCTCCTTTCCACATTCGTAGATGGTTGGATCAGTTTTGTAGCCCCATCTAGTTATATAAACTTTTGATCACCCCATTCCCGTTCTCAGGCGGTTGAGTGTTTTCCACTGAAGCCAGGGTGCTTCTGAACCAGGAGGAAGGGCCTTAGAAAGGGAGAATTCTCATGTCAGTAGGAGGATGGTGGCATTTTTGGCCTATGAGGCTTTTGTTTTGACTTATAGATTTATTATGTGGGAGAAGGGAAAGGAAAGAGAGTGAGAGACGGACGGGACGAATTATCGAAGGTAATTCGTAGAAATGATATAAACAAAAATAAACAAAGTAAACTCTCAATTTACAAAAGGAAAAATATTTATTAAGTTTTAAGGAAACTTTTTCATTGAAAATGATAGATCTTTTATGAATGTCCTTTGGTGAACAAAGGGGAATGAATTTGAGATATCGAAGAAGACTGAATCGATAACTCAAGAGCTGTGAAAAATCCACTGGTCTGAAAAATCGAGAACAAACTTCTCACTCAATTATATGAAATAAATTTTACTGAGTCAATGACTGGAGAAAATTAATCAATGTAGAAAGTTCAATGAGAAGTTTTTAAATAGTTCTTTTCATAAATTTACTTTTAAAGGAGCAGACGATAAAAAAAGGGAAATGCAAAAGTTTGTTTTTGTTTCTGTGTCTGTGTGTTCGCCTACCTTGGCTGATTCGCTGACTGCTATATTGATAGTGTTGGGTAGTCTTGTTTGAGTCGAGTAGAGTTGCAGACAGCAGACATATTTTCAAACACTATCTCTGAATTTTTAATCAACTAGTCTTTTTGGAAAATACACATCTCTTTTAAAGGTTTTCATCGGCTCCCACAGACACAGAATTCCGGACCAACTTGGAAAATCATCTGATTGGTCCAAAAAAAATTTATTGAATTTTACAATTTTATTTTGTAAAAACGCGTGTCCAGCCGCATGCGCAGAAATGTTTCGGGGCACTTGAACCTTCGGCAGCGAAAGAGTGAACATCGTAGCTCACCATACATTCTCTAGCCGTCTGATCCACAGCTGTTGTCTGGTCTTTTCCTGGGATGTTGTTAGTGGTTCGACATGGCAACTTACCGTCTCACATCTGATTCAGCTGAAAATAGCAATTATTTTTACGGAAGAAAAAAGGGTCATTTTTTCTTAATAGTATTGACCCTGACAAACATTTATTATTTCAAAAGGAAAATTATCGTTAACAGTAAATTATACAGATTGATGTAGAAAACACCGGAATTTCAGTGCGATCCCGTCAGTTATACATAAATACATGGAGCTCTGGTAGCAGAACGGTACCAAATTGAAAGGTGAATTTGGGACACTAAAACCAATTTTTTGTGGTACAAGGTGGACGCCCCCCTCCCCCCAAAAAGATGGCACCCATAAGATCATTAACAAAATTGACAATCCTATACCAAAAATGGTTGTACTCTGCAAGATCTTTTAAGCTGTATCGGTTAGACAGTAGAGAGCAGACAAGGCAGTGTTGCATCGTATGGTCCTCCCCCCCACATTCACAAATGTTTAGGGTCAGTTTTGTAGCCCCATCTACTGATAGTAACATAGTTCTCCACTGGAACTAAAGTGGGAGGGAGGGCCTCAGATTCTGATGTCAGTAGGAAGGGGACCATTCTCTAGCCGTCTGGTTCACAGCTGGAGTCTGGTCTCTTCCTGAGACGTTGTTAGGAGTTCGACATGGCTGAGGAAGCTTCTCCTTGGCTTCAGTCATTGGACCGTTGGTTCACATCCATGAAGGAGATGCAACCACTGATCATCACTTTGGTCTTCATTACATTCTCTCTCAGACCTTTACTTTCCATAACTTTCCTCAAAGTCTTTAACTTAAAAAGTAGGTCATCCATTGTTTCACAGGCAAGCACTAAATCATCAGCATACAGCATCTCTTCCGGACAACCCGTACGAAACTCCCTGGACAATCCTTCTAAGACACAAATGAAAAGCAACAGACTCGGTACAGAACTCTTATGTACTTCTAGTTTAACATTAAAGCTGTCGCTAAATGTACTTCACTTCCTGTATAATAATCATCGAAGGGAAGTAACTCATCTGAAAGAGAAAGGACAGATCTTTGAAGTTGTGGTAGGAAGACGAGTTCCTTATGTGATTGTTTACAAGGAGTAATCAAAAGTTAAAGTTCAATCAAATACCTTCCATTGAAATACTGATCGAGTAGAGAAAGACTAGCAAAGTCTCTTCTGTGAGAAAGGGGCTGCAGAGAAAAGAGGAGATTGGAGCTCAGCCGAGCAGCTTCCATGGAAATAACGATAGAGTAGAGAAAGACTAACAAAGTCTCTTCTGTGAGAAAGGGTCTGCAGAGAACAGAAGAGACATCTTTGCTATTGCGAAAAGGATTTTGAACTCTGTGAAGACAAGAAAGAGTATAGTTTGCGCTCAAAACTTTATTATTATAGAGTATATCGATATTTGATTCAGACTTGCCTAATTTTTTGTTTCTTTCTCCCACTATGTTATTTGCAGGAATATATTTTATTTCGTATCAGTTTCTTTCTGAAAATACTTATTCCAGAAAATTAAACTTTTAGAGTGGACACCTTTTAACTTACTCACCAAATATTCTGTAATGGAGAGCGGCCGATTGACGTAAATGCAGACACTTGTCGGCGCCATTCAAAGAGGCAGCGTCTGGTATGCTGTGTGTGTGGGGCGAATCCGAAAACGCTCGCTGACGACAATAAAGAAAGAGGAGTGGGAGGAGAAAGGCGTCAGAAAGTCAAATAAGGTTTTTATTTGAAGATCCGGACAGCGGTGTCGAGTGAGAGATTTATGCAAATTAAGTTGGTCTGCATGCGTCGCATTTTTTTTCAATAAGAGAGGGAAAGTGAAGATTCGGTCAGGTACGTGGAGATCGTTCTGAACGTGGGATTGGAAAGCGAACGAAAGAAGAGAATAGTGCTGGATTTTTTTTTATGTTGAACTGAACGACGTTTTTTTTGTTTATACAGTTGAGAGAGACGTTTTTTTTTTCATTTGGACTTGATCTTGGCGACACCTCTGTTTAACTGTTTCGATATTATTTCGTTATTTTTTTTCTACATATTCATATACATTAAAGGGAAGTAATCATGTCATAAGTGTGTGATAACTTTTAGTGACTTCATTCATTCAATTCCCATTATCTTTTGTATTTTTCTATTATCAGTGCCAGGCAGAAGATTGATGAGGATTTGGCTGTGCTTGACAAGCAGATCCGACTACAATCTGGTGAAACCCCAGAACTGGATGATGATGAGAGACCAGCCCAGGCCTACATGGCTGCCCCCATGGTAAGTTAAGCACATTTATTTTTGGTTTTTATCACTTCAAGTTGCAGGTGACTTAATAGGCAAAAATACACTTACTTATTTCGAGCCCAGAATGTCATTGATTGGTCAGCAAAATGAATCATTTGCATAATTGGATTCGGCTCACTTCACTGTCCCGGATGTCTGTCTACAACGGCTTGTTCGGGATAGCAAAAACGCAGCATACAAGTCAGCAACGCTTCGGATGGTGTGGGCAGCCATTAGAATATTTGATAGTCTATTTTATCAAGATTAGCACATGGGTAGAGAATTTAAATTCATTCTTAGAGCATGCGGGTGTTGATAAAATTCAGTCTGTTACATTGGTTATGTACATGCTTTAAAATCCTGCGATGTTCAAAGACATTTCATTTATTAATGATTTGTCTACAACAAAATATAAAAACAGTAAACGAGACAAGTAAGGCATAAGACTACATACAGAAATACATTGTTCCCAAACAATAAAAATGCACAAGTTGTCTATATTGTGAGCATAGAGATTTCATTTATTAATAATTTGTCTACAATAATGTATAAAAACAGTAAAACAAGACAAGTAAGGCATAAGACTACATACAGAAATACATTGTTCCCAAACAATAAAAATGCACAAGTTGTGTATATTGTGGACATAGAGATTTCATTTATTAATAATTTGTCTACAATAATGTATAAAAACAGTAAAACAAGACAAGTAAGGCATAAGACTACATACAGAAATACATTGTTCCCAAACAATAAAAATGCACAAGTTGTGTATGTTGTGGACATAGAGATTTCATTTATTAATAATTTGGCTACAATAATGTATAAAAACAGTAAAACAAGACAAGTAAGGCATAAGATTACATAAAGGTCTTAACTAACGCATCCTTCAACAAACAGGACCTTCAACGAACACCGTCTTGGTATTACTATGTGGAATAATACTAATACAGCCTTGGATCCTTTATTTAGTTCAAGACATAAGACTACATACAGAAATACATTGTTCCCAAACAATAAAAATGCACAAGTTGTGTATGTCGTGGACATAGACATTTCATTTATTAATAATTTGTCTACAATAAAATATTAACCTATGTGGAGTAATACTAATACAGTCTTGGATCCTTTATTTAGTTCAAGATTAACAGACCAAGGGTTACACGGGTAATGCATTTTTCAACGAACAGGACCTTTAACGAACACTGCCTTCAACAAACACCACCTATCATAACAACAGAAACTGAACTGAATGGCAGGCTAATTAATTCAAACAAGCCCTGTGTGCGTGGTCTTCCTCTGTATGTGACTCGATGTGGCGAGTGTAAAATGCAATAAATTTGGGCAATTTGGGGCATTTTTGATCCCCTGGGGACGCGAACCAGAATTTTTCTGAGGTCAAGGATGCTCATTTTATATCCAGAACAATTGCCTCTACATTTTGGCCAAGTTTCAGAAAAATTGAATGGATGGATCAAACGTTATGGGAGAAAAGGGTCATTTTTTGCCATTTTGGGGGCTTTTGACCCCCTGGGGGCACGAACCAGATTTTTTCCAAGGTCAACGATACTTATTTTCTATTAGGAACAATTGCCTCCACATTTTGGCCAAGTTTCAGAGAAATTGAATGGATGGATGAAAAGTTAAGGAGCAAAAAATGTCATTTTTTGCAATTTCGGGGCCTTTTGACTCCCTGGGGGGGCTAACCAGATTTTTTTTCAAAAATCGGAGAATGTCACTTTCTAACCTGACCAAAGTTACAACTTCATGCAAAATTTCAGAGAAATTCAATGGATGATTGCGGAGAAAAATCCGGACGGACGGACGGACATGCCTCAAAACATAAGTCTCCCGATTTTATAAATCGGAGGACCAATTAATAAAATCAACTGAGTGGCAGGCAAGTTGCCGAACTAATTTATTGAATAGGTGAAATATGCCTGTATATATCAAGCCCAAAATTGGTCAACGAACGAATCAGTTGCATTTCGTCTTCTTCAACTGACGTTCTAAAGATACTGTTTGATTGGTATCTCTTTCTTCTTCTTCCTCTTCTTCATCTTCTTTTTCTTTCTCTTTTCATAACATTCCTCGCATTCCTTTTTCTCCCCGTTTTGTTGTTCTCTGCACGTGACATTTTCTTCCAATCGCATTCTCTGTATAAATTTGAAAACTTTTCCGTTTTGAAATAAAGTTTATTAACTGATCGAAAATGGTCGTATCTACGGACGAAATATCTCGGTGGAACTTTACAACATGAGTTTTTGAGTTTATTTTTGTTAGTTGTTGAATTGCTTATTCTTTATTCCATTTTTATTTTTACATAAGTGGATGTGTCTCACTTTGTTGTCCCAGATGTCTGTCGACAGCTGCTTGTTTGGGATAACCACTGTCTCCTTTCCACCACAGACACAGCACACAAATTGGTGATGCTTCGAATAGCATGGGGTATTGATAAAATTCAGTTTGATACATTGGTTATGTAGACGTGTGGAAACTTTGAGATGATTACTACTTCTACCCGACTCCGATCGGACATCAAATGGGGCCTATAGAACACCAAAGGTCGACCAGCCTTGAACTCACTTAAACTTTGATAGACAAATGGACCAAGGGCTATAAGTAGGGGTAGGACATAAATAAAAATAGGGGTGGGATGTAATGGGTGAAAATTTCAGATTCATGCGAGTAGTATTTTTTTGTGTTCATTTATACATAAATAACACTAAACAATCAAACGTTTTGAAAATTTTGCAAAATTCGGAAGGTGCAGGCCAAAAATAGCCGTTAGGGCTCCACGGGACTCAACAAAAAAAATAGTACAACAGATTTATTTGAAGACAAAAAAAGGGATGTCGATTTCTCGAGACTTGTTAGAAAAGATTTTGAAAAACTAACATAAGTTATTTGAGAAATCTCAACTCAGGATTTTAATTAACAATTTGAATCAACAATTTGAATCAACAATTTGAATCAACAATTTGAATTAACAATTTGAATTAACAATTTTAATCAACAATTTGAATTAACAATTTTAATCAACAATTTGAATCAACAATTTTTGCAACAACTGACGGCACAAAGCGTTGACGACAGCAAATAACTAATCGTTCCACTATTGGGATGTGTTCAAAATTCCATGATAGTTCTCGAATTCGACACCTGAAGAAGGCCTGATGGTAAAACAGTTTGGCAAACCAGAAGAGTACCTAACTCAAAATCAGCAACAAACGGTGTTGAGTCAGATTCAGTTCCTGATATTAAAGACTTCCTGTTTTGGGTCGCTTACTTTTCTGGTTTGCCAAGTTTTGTACTAATTTTTATTTATTAAATTGTTAGGTGAAAGTACAGAATAGTTAACAAAGCCCCTTCTCCCCATGTTAATAATAGCTTTCTAAATAACTTTCTGCAGTTTACAGACCGTGCTGAAATAATAATGTTATTATTTAGAAAGCCATTCTTAACATGGGGAGGAGAGGCTTTGTTAACTATTCTATACTTTCACCAACCATTCTAAATAATAAATTTGGGAAACTGAAACTCTCGCCGGATGTTATATTACAGATGAAGTTTAATGTCAGGAACTAAATCTGACCAAACTTTGAGTCGGGTACTCTTGGCTAAGATCAAAGTGTAGTATCTGTTCCGATGGATACTGCACCCCGTAGACTGGTATTGTATTGTCCTTCGGGACTTGATTTACGCCGGTCTATGGGATTGTCCTGTGCAGTTCTAGGAGGTCCACCCTCCCAGGCTTTGCCTCCCCTCTTTGGGGAGGAGTAAGTTAATTGCTTACTGCTTGAGGCGCCCCTACCGGGGAATGCCGACGGGGCTGCCCAGGCAATTTTTGATGGTCAGAGTGCTCACCTCTCGGGCGCTGGCTTTTCAACCCCCACTTTCCGACCCGACCTTGGGTCACATCTTACTTGTGGGAGTAGGATAAAACTGGCCTTGTGCCTAACTCCTGGAGAGGAGTAAATAATACTCTTCTGGTTTGCCAACAGTTTAAAATTTGTAATAACAACCATCAAGATGGGGAAACGATAACGAAATTTAGAAAAAATGAATAATGTGCAATTTTAAAAATCTCTTCTCTCCTCTTCAGGATGTTCTCGAGTTTGTGGATCTTGGTTGCAACACATTCCTCAGCAACATTTGTCTCGTGATTGCTTCCTATAATGATATGTTCCTCACTCGACTTCATGACGAGTAAGTTATGTTTTGTTTTTACCTTCTTTTAAGGGTGAGTAATGTGGGCTATATTTAGTTTTACGCAAAGGGGACAAAAGGGGAGTGGAAGCCCTTTGTGAAAATTCAGGTACCTCCAATTTTTGTCAAAGTTTAACAATAGGTATTAGACATCAATTAATAAATATTCCACAAATTTCAGTTTTCTAATGAGTATTTTTAAAGGAATTTTAGGGGGGATAATATGGGCACAACCTTCCATTTGAAAATTCAAATATTTCAGATTTGCATTAAATTTGATCCATAGTCATTAGATACCAATGAAGCAAGATTTCATGAATTCTAATTTCTTCTTAAGACCCCTTAAATTTTAGACTTTTTTAAGAACCAAAATAATTTAATGAATGTTGATCAAAATTGGAATAAGGATTCTAGACATAAGGTTTAATAGCATTGGTTTTAATATTCGTAATAGGGCATAAAAGTTATGCAAAAACCTTTCTTTATTAAATATTTTTTACAAGATTATCTCATTATCAATTAAGTGCCAAATTTAAAAAATACTTTAAAAAATAAAATCGCTTGTTCAACTTTTAGCAATTGGAATTATAGTCACTGTTTTCTTAAAAAGTTTTCTTTTTATGTTTCTTGAAAAAGGTTTTCAAATTTTTAATTTTTAACTTAAATTTTTTTAACAGTTTTCTATGTTTCTTGAAAAAGGTTTCCAAATTTTTAATTTTTAACTTAAATTTTCTTTTTTTAGTTTTTTTATGTTTCTTGAAAAAGGTTTTCAAATTTTCAATTTTTTACTTATTTTTTTATAGATTTTTAAAAAGGTTTTCAAATTTTGAATTGTTAACTTAAATTTTTTTATAGTTTTTTATGTTTCTTGAAAAAGATTTTCAAATTTTTAATTTTTAACTTAAATTTTTGTATAGTTATTTATGTTTCTTGAAAAAGGTTTTCAAGTTTTTAATTTTTAACTTAAATTTTTTTATAGTTTTTTTTTTTTTACTTAAAAATTTTTGTAAAAATTCTTTGGAATTGATAATTTGAATTATTTGGATGACTGTTCTCATCTTGGATTTTCTCACAACGTTTCAACCGATGTAACCTCCGACCATGTTCAGGTTCGTCTTGTCGAACTCAGGAATCTTTGTTGAACTGGGGAATCTGTACAGAATTTTGAACTGAACCCTTTATTTAATCCACGGGGGTAGATTGTTCTCATTCCGTCAGCCATGACCGAGTAGATCGCTTAAATAACTCTTAATTGTATTCTTAGTATCGCCCGCACTGAGGATTGAACCTTCAACCCCAAGAAGATTGTCACTTAGAACTACTTATTTACTTACCACCTTTATTCAGACCCGTGGCGCAATGGATAAAAGTGCTAAGTAATAATCAGTTCTAAGTGATAGTCTTCTGGAGGTTGTAGGTTCAATCCTCAGTGCGGGCGATAATAAGAATACAATTAAGAGTTACTTAAGACATCTACCGTGTCATGGTTGACGGAATAAAAATTCCGTACAGATTTTCGAGTTTGACTAGACACACATGAAGAGGTTACATCGGCTGAAACGTTGTGAGAATAACAAGATGAGAATGGATACCGAGCCATGTCGGCATACGTGGCAATGAAAGAGCGGATAAAGCCGCAAAAGAATCCTTAAATATGACACCAACAAATACTAGGATCCCATACACTGATCTTCGACCTAATATTAATGTTGTAGACCCGTGCTAGGGGTCACAAAGATAACAACCACAAATTGTGACAGATTAAAATATACAATGTATTTATTCATAGCAATACAGTAACGCCACTAAATGTGGTAGGAGATGACCGGATTCCTACCATGCGGTAAAACATGAATAGGAATGTCCTCTGTTGAGTCTTTGCAACCATGGTATTTATTATAGATGGTTGCTTCCATTAGTTCTTCAATAGGGGTGATTTGTATCCCACAACAATTAACAAGATCACAAAACAAAAATGGCAGGAATGTTGGGATGAGTGTCAAAATAACAAATTGTATCAGATTTGGCCAACTATAGATGAGTGGCCCCTGGAATATAGAAAAGTAAGGAGAGAAGAGGTTATAATAACCAGACTTCGAATAGGACACACGCAGATCACTCATAAGCACTTATTGGAAGGAGAGGAGTCTCCAATGTGCATAGCGTGTCAACAAGCTTACACAGTCAAACATGTATTAATAGACTGTCAAGATCTGCAGCAAACCCGTAACAAGTATTACGACTCCCAAAATTTAAAACACTTCTTTGGAAACGTAAATGTGACAAAAATTTTAGACTTCATCAAGGAAGTTGAACTGTAGCAAAAAATTTGATTGCAAGTTCTTCATTTCACCTTTCATTGTCTTTCAAGACAATGAAATGTGAAATAATTTGAATTGTATTAAGAACTTTATTCGGCATTACATAACCCATAGTTGGTTGCTATGCCGTAAAACAAACCAAACCATCAAATTTGTAAATCTGCTCATTGTGATATTTAAAACACATAAAACACATCAAACTAATCTCAGAGGGTAATTTTCTCTTTGTTTTCAACTGCTATATCAATTAGCTTAGAAAATCTAGTTGCATGATCGCTTGGCCTTTTATAGGCATGACCTTGGTCGGAACTAATACAATTTTATGCGGATGTAATAGAATAGTACTGCCGATTGGCCTTCGACTGACATAGTCTTCGGTATTCTGCTGTGTCTACTTCTCTGTTAGTGTGAGGTATGGTCTTGTGCAGTTCTAGCGGGCCCACCCTCCCAGGCTTTACCTCTCGCCCTTTTTTAGAAACGTAAATGTGACAAAAAATTTTAGACTTCATCAAGGAAGTTGAACTGTACCAAAAAATTTGATTGCACCTTTCATTGTCTTTCAAGACAATGTGAAATAATTTGAATTGTATTGAGAACTTTATTCGGCATTACATAACCCATAGTTGGTTGCTATGCCGTAAACCAAACCAAAACCAAACCAAAACCAAACCAAACCAAACCAAAACCAAACCAAACCAAGATGAGAACAGTAGTCCAAATAATCCAGATTATCAATCCTCATCTCAAATATTCCTCCCAAAAAATGAGTGAATCTATGTAATAAAATAATAAGACATTACTTAAAAGGTTGGATAATTGTCCTGTAGGAACGGACGCATCTTGAGGTGGGCGTATGTGTTGGAAATCGTTCGGTTTGGCTTGCGCGATTTAGTGCGGGTGGACCCGTACAGTCGGAGCTCACAAACATGACAGGGTCACCACATTGACGAGACCTCAGATCAAGGGTCAATGTGAACCTGTGCATGGGGGCTCTGTGACATCACGGGCTTTTGCGTGGGAAACAGAGTTTTTGAAGTCTGGGTTTTGGAGGCGAGCCGAACGAACGTGTTTCACTATGTAGTCTGCAACATTATTAGGGGAATTAAATTCCCTAAGAAAATACAGGCGTGAGATCTCTTTTTCCTCTCCTCCTCAAATGCGATAAGGATTTAAGTTAGGAAGTAACTACGATAAAGCAGTAATTTGGTCTCTCCCTCGACGTTAGTGGATATCTCCAAGCCGACGGATAACTAACGCCTGAAATAAAACAGAATTAAAAGTTTAAAAGATTGTTTGTCTCCTGAGTCGGTCATGAAGCTTTTTTTTCACGGCAGTACAGAAGAGAAGAAAGAAGACAACCACTGGACGACATACCCCTCCACGCGACGAGCGAAGAAGATAAGGTACGAGAAATTAAGGTATGCAACATACATTTTTGGTGTTGGGAGTGACCAGTTGTTTAAATGAGAACTGCCACGGCCCGTTCCGGGACGAGTATACGAAACAAGAACTGCCACGGCCCATTCCCGGGACCACTATGTCACAATAAGGTTATAATTTTAAGCAAATTTATTTCAATTAATTTAATGACAAGACACACTTGAAGAAGGTCGGAGGTTACATCGGCCGAAAGGTTTTTTTAAATAGTTTTTCTTTGATTCAATTTGGTGTCATATATATTTTTTATTCCTTCAGTGAAAATCTGGATGCAATTGCTCTGAAAAAACTCGTCAATTTTGTGAATTCTCTTATGGAAAGATATTTTGATTGCGTACATCAAAGAGTTCTACTTGAGGTAGGTGTTGTTTTATCTTTTATTTATTTATTTATTTTTTATTTATATTTTTTTATTTATTTTTTTTATTTATTTTTTATTTATTTATTTATTAAATGTTTTATATGTTATCGTTGGAGTGCTAACTGCTCTAAATTTTGTGTTCTTTTTTTAATTTAAAAATTTTAAATCATAATTTAGAATTTAAAATCATAATTTTAAATTTTAAATCATAATTTAGAATTTTAAATCATAATTTAGAATTTAAAATTTAAAATTTTGTTTGAGTGTTCACTGTTCAAAATTTTTTTTAATATTTAAATTTTAAAAATGTTAAACTTTAAAAATTAAAAATGTTGTGTTATTGCTTGAATGTTAACTGCTCTAATTTAATATTTTAAATTTTTGAATAAAAAAAAAATTATTTTATATTGTTGGCGTATCTACTGCTTTAATTTTGTTTAATATTAAAGTGTTCTTTTTTAATTTAAAAATTTTAAATCATAATTTAGAATTTTTAAATTAGAATTTAATATTAAAGTGTTCTTTTTTTAATTTAAAAATTTTAAATCATAATTTAGAATTTTTAAATTAGAATTTAAAATTTTGTTTGAGTGTTCACTGTTCAAACTTTTTTTAAATATTTAAATTTAAAAAATATTAAACTTTTAAAATTAAAAATGTTGTGTTATTGCTTGAATGTTAACTGCTCTAATTTAATATTTTAAATTTTTGAATAAAAAAAAAATTATTTTATATTGTTGGCGTATCAACTGCTTTAATTTTGTTTAATATTTTTATTTAAATTTTTAATTCTAATTTTTTAATATTTTTTTAATTAATTTTTTTTAAAATTTATGTTAATGTTGTAGTGTTAAATTTTATTTAAGATTAGTTTGTTGTAATGTTTTTGGGGTTAAATGTAAGGTTATTAGTCTGATTGTTAATGTCTGAGCTAAGATTCACCTGAGCATATAATATGAGAGCCGAGAGCTGATTGGTTGATTTTAGTCAAATTGTAATGTCATTAGGCACGAGTCTATATTTTAATCACACAAAATACATGCTACAATATTCGTCGGTTTTGGGATTGAGTTATGTTTGAAAAACAATCTATTTTAATTGTTCTAGTTAGCCGTAATTTGCAATTAACTCATCAATTGATCCGCGTCTTACTAAGTTTCTGTCTATCACTCTCACCCTCTCTCACTGTGTGTTGTTTGACCCTCCACTCTAATTCTCGCTTCCGTCACTCTCTTCCGCCCTCTGTTTATTAAAAATCAAAGGTAGCAAAACTAACTACAAAACCTCAATATTGGAATAATCCATTATAAACAAAAGGAAATATCACCACTAGTAATAATATTATTTAACTCATAATAGGAAAGGAAAAAAACAAAGAGAGAGAGAGAGAGAGAGGAACTGATTTTAGAATTTTGTTCTATTTAACTGGTTTTGCAAGCTCACTTTTTCCGGATTCAAAGAATCTAACCCAAGCTCAATGGATGACCCAAGAGGTCAGATTTTTTTCTAGTAACCTATATCCTCCAACTAACCCACTGACTATTCCTGCGTTATCAAAACTTGTTGTCTTTCAACAATTAAGATGCAGACTTTGCAGACGATCTTGTATTGATTCCAAACGATATGGAACAAGCCCAACTACTTGTGTCAAGATTGGAAATGGCAGCGGAAATAGTTGGCAGCGGAAACTATTGGGCTGCATTCCAACTGCAAAAAGATGGAATATACGAGGCCTGTCTAAAACGTATCCGACCTTAGGCCAGAAAAAATATTTCTTATACGTGACGGGGGTTGGGACCCTTATACCTTTCAAAGTAGGCCCCTTGCGCTTACACCCACTTAGCCCACACTTCCTGCATGTGACTTCAGATGGTTCATAGGAAATAGATGCTGGAAGTCGCAATTATTAGTGGATGTGTCACTTAATGCTGGATTTCAAATTTAGAGTGGTATTGGGAAGAATTACTTTGAAAAATTGCTTATAAATATTAATTATGGGCTAGAATAGATAGTGGGAGTGGGAGTGATCGTAGCAGTGAGTGGGACTTATCCTAAGGAGCCGCTTAAGCAAATATTAAATATGACTTTGAACAGGTGGTGGTAGTGGGAGAGATTAAGTTAATTGTGGAGGGTGGGGGAAGTTGGGTGCTGTTGCAGTTATTACAAGAGTAAGCAAGGCGGGGGAGCGGGCGTCATGCTTATTGGGGTACGTAAGGTGGTTGTCGAGAAAGGGGATGAGTTGGGTTAGATGCTGAGGTCACATAAAGAAAATGGTATGGGTAGGAGGGTGATAGGAGTGAGACGAAGAAAAATGTGAGAGAAAAATAGAACTGTGTATAAATCCATGCCTCAAAAATATACTCGGCTTCCTGCATGCGACTTCAAATGGTTCATAGGAAATAGATGCTGGAAGTCAAAATTATTAGTGGATGTGTCACTTAATGCTGTATTTCAAATTCAGAATTGGAGTAGCATTGGGAGGAATACTGTCGCAGTGAATAATACAGTAATGATGGCACTTGTCGCTACCGGATGCACCACCACTTTACTCAAATCCAAACTTGTGAGTGGCTGTGGTAGGGTACGGGTGGCACTGTGAAAGCAGTTGATGGAAGGGGCGTGAAATGTAAGGGAGCCCGGCAAGTGGAAATAAAAGTATGTGGAGTATGAATAAAAGTGGAAGCTATTATTATTATTATGATTATTATTATTATTATAATAGATCACATGATTGACGGATCGGCGTCATAATTGGAATGGGTGTAATCAATGAGATGAGAGGTATGTTTATTTACCTCCTCTCCAGGAGGTTAGGCACAAGGCCAGTTTTATCTTACTACTGGGAGGTGTGACTATAAAAAAAAAGCTGAGGTGAAGTTTGGAGACGTACACTGTGTCGTAGCTGCCCATCAGCCGAACGTTTGCAAAATCAAGGACAAAGACTTTGAAGCAGATTTTGATGGAGAGAAATGGACGGTGAGATGGAAATGGATGGGGAGATGGAAATGGATGGGGAGATGGAAATGGATGGGGAGATGGAAATGGATGGGGAGATGGAAATGGATGGGGAGCCTTCAGTGTTACAGAACAAAGTAAAGTATTACAAGTGTGAGAAAAACTCGGAGATGGATAGCGGACGGTATTCTCTTACCATGGAAGGGTGAAGAAAAAGATGTTTTACCGTTGATGGCAGTGTTCAAGGCCACAGAAGGTAAAATCAGGCCAGTGTTAGACTTTCGGGAATTGAACCGTTTTGTAGTGTGTCATACGGGGAGCGACATAATAGATGTGTGTGATGAAAAGATGAGAAAGTGGAGGCGGTTGGCAGGAGGAACTGTGATTGTGGACCTTAAGTCTGCCTACTGGCAGCTACATGTAGCAAAGGAACTCTGGAAGTTCCAGCTAGTTTCCTATAAAAGAACTTACTGCCTGACACAATTAGGATTTGGACTTAATGTTGCACCAAAGATTATGGCAGCTGTTCTAAAAACTGTGTTAATGAAAGGAAATAAAGCCATAAGAGGCTATAATATTTAATCGTACATTTTGGAAATGACAACGGTTATCTCCCTTGCACTGTAATCATTTGTAATCTGTAATTGTCTCCCTTGTTCTTTCTTTTGTATATAAACACGAAAGCCCACGCGTATCGTTCTTATGCACCGGGCGACCGATCCAGTAACATCGTGTTGTGTCCTTTTTGACCTCTGTCCTCCTTGCTCGTATTACTTCTTATTTCAGTGAATGACCACGTCATAACAACATAATAGGCCACTGATTCATACATTGATGACATAATGGTAGATGTGAGAAAAGTTTAGACAGAGGAAGTTGTCGAACATCTTGAAGGATTTAGGCTGACGGCAAAGCCGGCAGAATCCTTCGGCAGAGGAGCGGCACTGGGCCTTAAGCTGATGAAAGGAAAGATGGGTGAACTGATGTTCAGAAGGGGCAACCAGATCCCCGGAGAAAAGAGTAGACGGCAGTTATCCTCTATCTGCAGCAAATGCCTACCCAGTGAGGTGTGATGGGAACCGGCAACGGACAGCCTTTATATGTAGGGGCCTACCCTAATCTTCTAAGTGCATAGGTAATCTTTCAGACTCCATCCAGTTGTGCACGCTTCAATATCTCTAAAATGTTTTTCTTTCAGAAAGAAACAGGTGACAACACAATTCTCGTCCGCGCTTTGGACCGGTTCCATCGACGTCTACAAGCGATGAACAAACTGTTACCGGACACGGACTTCTCACGGTGAGTTGAGTTTGATATTTACATCTAAAATCTTTGCGTTCTTCTATGTTTCTACTTGTTCTGGTGGTGAGGTCCCAATTTGGGAGATTTGGGGAGTGGGGAGTCATCCCTTTAGTTAGCATTGCCGCTTGGTCCACTCGAATCCGGAGTGGTGGTACGAGTCAGGTTCTCATCATAACACATACACTCTCTCTCTCTCTCTCTCTCTCTCTCTCTCTCTCTCTCTATATATATATATATATATATATATATATATATATATATATATATATATATCTCTATCTCTATCTCTGACGTTAAACCGATGATGATGATGTTGATATATATATATCTAAATAAGTTTGTAAGTCAATTTCTTAAAGCCGTCCAATTCATGTCCACATGTAAAACTGACATTAAACCGAGGAGGACGATGATGATGATGATGATATATATATATATATATATATATATATATATAAATAAATGTGTTCTTCTATGTTTCTACTTGCTCTGGTGGTGAGGCCCCAATTTGGGAGCTTTGGGGAGTGGGGAGTCATCCCTTTAGTTAGCATTGCCTCTTGGTCCACTCGAATCCGGAGTGGTAGTACCAGTCAGGTTCTTATCATAACACATACACTCTCTTTCTCTTTCTCTCTCTCTGTATCTCTCTCTCTCTCTCACTGGAGACAAAGTACTCGGACTTATTTGGACCCTGGCAACAAGGAATTTGGATTTATTCGGACACGAAAATAACCCGGACTTATGTTGCACACAAAATTAGCAACGAAAACTCGGATTTATGTCTGCAATCGGAATGTTGGATTTTTGAAGAAAAAAAAATCTTTGGTGGTATGCTCTGCATGTTTGTGTACAATAGAACGAGAAGTTGAAATAAAACTGTAAATTCTAAAAATAAGTAAACACTCCAATATCGCAAAACGGATTGAAGAAAAATTATCGTTTTCTGAGGAGGACAAAACAGTGTTCAAATCAATGTTTGGAAATTTAATTTTTTTCTTTCCACTTAAAGGTTATAAACTTATCTCACAGTAAGAAAAACTACGATCATGTGAATTATAAGTCAGTTTAATTGAAGTGATGGGGAAAAAAATGGAGGAATTAAAAAATGCAATTTTAGAAATTTCGGCATCAGCCAAGTTTTAAATAAAAATATGTTACATTTTTTAAGCTCTTTTATTTCGTTTTTTTATGGCCCCGGGCAATGACGGTTAGCCCTTTTTTTTTATTTATCTTCATATTTCGCCTTCCTTTTTATTCTTCTTCATGGTTTTCTCTTTTTTCTTCTTAATTTTCCTTCATTTTTCTTTTTTCTCATTTCCTTCGATTATCCTTCATTTTCCTTCTTTTTTCCTTCCATCTTCATCTATCTTCTTCCTTCTGTTGTTTCGTCTTCTTCTTTCTTTGTTCTTTATTATTTTCACTTCCTTCTCCATATTCTTTCTCCGTCTCGTTCTCTTTCTAATTCTTTCTTTTCTTCCTTTTTTTATCTTCTTCCTTTTATTCTTTCTTTCTTTCTTCCCTTTTTTTTGTCTTCTGTCTTCTTTATTCTTCCCTCATTTCTTTCGTCTTTCTTTCTTTCTTCCTCTTCTTTTTCCTTTTTTTATATTTCTTTTTCTTTTCTTTCTTCTTCCTTTTTTCCTTTCTCTTCTCTTCTTTCTTTCTTCCATCTTTATTCTTACATCTCCATCTTTCCTTCTTTCTTCTTTGTCTTCCTTCTTTTCTCCTTAGTTTATAAACATTTTGAAAACCATTTACCATTGTTTTGTTACATTACCTCCCTCCGAGGGGAGGTCTAAATGTCTTACAAGTCACAACCAAATAAAATGCATGGGTTGTTATAAATGCAATCACAAATCATAACAGCACAATTAAATCCTATTTATCATCAATTTGAAGAAAGGACCCTTTATTGAGATGTTGGTGTAGCCTTCTCTTCTGCCAGTCTAAATGTCTCATAAGTCGCAACCAAATAAAATACATGGGTTGTTATCGATCCAATCGCACATCATAACAGCACAATTAAATCCTATTTATCATCAATTTGAAGAAAGGACTCTTTATTGAAATGTTGGTGTTGCCTTCTCTTCTGCCAGTCTATATGTCTCAAGTCACAACCAAATAAAATACATGGGTTATTATAAATGCAATCACAAATCATAACAGCACAATTAAATCCTCCCTCATGTTGTTCACTCCTTCCGTGACCGAGGCACTTGGAATTAATGTTTCACAACGACACAAAGAAATCATCGAATTTGAAGAAAAGACCCTTTATTGAAGTTTGCCGTTGCCTTCTCTTCTGCTAGTGCGGATGGGCCATTCCGAGCTTTGGATATTTTGTGGCCCCTTTGTCTATCATAGATCTTAAGTCATTTTCTACCTGTGCAGCTAACTCCGAGATTTCCAACTGATTGCCCACTCCTCTTTTCACTCTCCCCCCCCTCTTTTAACCATGTGACGTCACATTCGCTTCTGGTTCTGACCCCGACTGAACCCTACTTCCTGTAACGAAAATTATACTCGCCCGATATTGAACAGTTTAATGTCATTTTAATTTAATAATTTTTCATATCGATATGCAAATTCGAAGTTCCTTTCTTCAATTTTCATGTTTTTATTTTTTTTTTTTTCCAGAGCCGGAACAGAAATCGTTTCAAAAGCCGCCCGTGAACGAGTCGGTTATTATTTACAAATGTTAAAACAACATTTTTCAGGTGAATACCACAAAATTTCATCTCTTTACATTTTGGGGTACTGGTTCAGATTAGGACCCAAGCTAAAATAGACTTGGTGTCGGTAGTTTCAGGATGTTTACATAGACGTCGGGAAAATCCCAAAGCGCTTATCAAATCAAAATGCGAGAAAATATGTAGACGACAAGTTAACATTTTAATTGATTGAATCGCAAAATTCACTAATTGGAAATAAAAATTGATCAAAGCGATAATGAATTTTAACGAGTTAGCACAGGTTATTACGTCTCTTGAAGGTGTGATTCAATTTTGTCAGGGGAAAAAACTGATAGCCAATGAAAAAATTTAGTGAAAAACATACTTTTTCATGGGATGATGATGACGACTCATTTTTAACTTGAATTTGATCCAGGATCAAAAATATTTTCTCATCAACATTGCCAGGTTAGATGATGATGATGATGACTCATTTTTAACTTGAATTTGATTCAGGATCAAAGATATTTTCTTATCAACATTGCCAGGTTAGGGTTAGATGATGATGATGATGACTCATTTTTAACTTGAATTTGATTCAGGATCAAAAATATTTTCTCATCGACATTACCAGGTTAGGGTTAGGGGATGATGATGATGATGATGATGACGACTCATTTTTAACTTGAATTTGATCCAGGATCAAAAATATTTTCTCATCAACATTGCCAGGTTAGGGTTAGGGGATGATGATGATGATGATGATGATGATGACGACTCATTTTTAACTTGAATTTGATCCAGGATCAAAAATATTTTCTCATCAACATTGCCAGGTTAGGGTTAGATGATGATGATGATGACTCATTTTTAACTTGAATTTGATCCAGGATCAAAAATATTTTCTTATCAACATTGCCAGGTTAGGCTTAGATGATGATGATGATGACTCATTTTTAACTTGAATTTGATTCAGGATCAAAGATATTTTGTTATCAACATTGCCAGGTTAGGGTTAGATGATGATGATGATGACTCATTTTTAACTTGAATTTGATTCAGGATCAAAAATATTTTCTCATCAACATTGCCAGGTTAGGGTTAGATGATGATGATGATGACTCATTTTTAACTTGAATTTGATCCAGGATCAAAAATATTTTCTTATCAACATTGCCAGGTTAGGCTTAGGGGATGATGATGACGACTCATTTTTAACTTGAATTTGATTCAGGATCAAAAATATTTTCTTATCAACATTGCCAGGTTAGGGTTAGGGGATGATGATGACGACTCATTTTTAACTTGAATTTGATTCAGGATCAAAAATATTTTCTTATCAACATTGCCAGGTTAGGCTTAGGGGATGATGATGATGACTCATTTTTAACTTGAATTTAATTCAGGATCAAAAATATTTTCTTATCAACATTGCCAGGTTAGGCTTAGGGGATGATGATGACGACTCATTTTTAACTTGAATTTGATTCAGGATCAAAAATATTTTCTTATCAACATTGCCAGGTTAGGGTTAGGGGATGATGATGACGACTCATTTTTAACTTGAATTTGATCCAGGATCAAAAATATTTTCTCATCAACATTGCCAGGTTAGGGTTAGATGATGATGATGATGACTCATTTTTAACTTGAATTTGATCCAGGATCAAAAATATTTTCTTATCAACATTGCCAGGTTAGGCTTAGATGATGATGATGATGACTCATTTTTAACTTGAATTTGATTCAGGATCAAAGATATTTTGTTATCAACATTGCCAGGTTAGGGTTAGATGATGATGATGATGACTCATTTTTAACTTGAATTTGATTCAGGATCAAAAATATTTTCTCATCAACATTGCCAGGTTAGGGTTAGATGATGATGATGATGACTCATTTTTAACTTGAATTTGATCCAGGATCAAAAATATTTTCTTATCAACATTGCCAGGTTAGGCTTAGGGGATGATGATGACGACTCATTTTTAACTTGAATTTGATCCAGGATCAAAAATATTTTCTTATCAACATTGCCAGGTTAGGGTTAGGGGATGATGATGACGACTCATTTTTAACTTGAATTTGATTCAGGATCAAAAATATTTTCTTATCAACATTGCCAGGTTAGGCTTAGGGGATGATGATGATGACTCATTTTTAACTTGAATTTGATCCAGGATCAAAAATATTTTCTTATCAACATTGCCAGGTTAGGCTTAGGGGATGATGATGATGACTCATTTTTAACTTGAATTTGATCCAGGATCAAAAATATTTTCTCATCAACATTGCCAGGTTAGGGTTAGGGGATGATGATGACGACTCATTTTTAACTTGAATTTGATTCAGGATCAAAAATATTTTCTTATCAACATTGCCAGGTTAGGCTTAGGGGATGATGATGATGACTCATTTTTAACTTGAATTTGATCCAGGATCAAAAATATTTTCTCATCAACATTGCCAGGTTAGGGTTAGATGATGATGATGATGACTCATTTTTAACTTGAATTTGATCCAGGATCAAAAATATTTTCTTATCAACATTGCCAGGTTAGGCTTAGGGGATGATGATGACGACTCATTTTTAACTTGAATTTGATCCAGGATCAAAAATATTTTCTTATCAACATTGCCAGGTTAGGGTTAGGGGATGATGATGACGACTCATTTTTAACTTGAATTTGATTCAGGATCAAAAATATTTTCTTATCAACATTGCCAGGTTAGGCTTAGGGGATGATGATGATGACTCATTTTTAACTTGAATTTGATCCAGGATCAAAAATATTTTCTCATCAACATTGCCAGGTTAGGGTTAGGGGATGATGATGACGACTCATTTTTAACTTGAATTTGATTCAGGATCAAAAATATTTTCTTATCAACATTGCCAGGTTAGGCTTAGGGGATGATGATGATGACTCATTTTTAACTTGAATTTGATCCAGGATCAAAAATATTTTCTCATCAACATTGCCAGGTTAGGGTTAGATGATGATGATGATGACTCATTTTTAACTTGAATTTGATCCAGGATCAAAAATATTTTCTTATCAACATTGCCAGGTTAGGCTTAGGGGATGATGATGATGACTCATTTTTAACTTGAATTTGATCCAGGATCAAAAATATTTTCTTATCAACATTGCCAGGTTAGGCTTAGGGGATGATGATGACGACTCATTTTTAACTTGAATTTGATTCAGGATCAAAAATATTTTCTTATCAACATTGCCAGGTTAGGGTTAGGGGATGATGATGACGACTCATTTTTAACTTGAATTTGATTCAGGATCAAAAATATTTTCTTATCAACATTGCCAGGTTAGGCTTAGGGGATGATGATGATGACTCATTTTTAACTTGAATTTAATTCAGGATCAAAAATATTTTCTTATCAACATTGCCAGGTTAGGCTTAGGGGATGATGATGACGACTCATTTTTAACTTGAATTTGATCCAGGATCAAAAATATTTTCTTATCAACATTGCCAGGTTAGGCTTAGGGGATGATGATGATGACTCATTTTTAACTTGAATTTGATCCAGGATCAAAAATATTTTCTCATCAACATTGCCAGGTTAGGGTTAGGGGATGATGATGACGACTCATTTTTAACTTGAATTTGATTCAGGATCAAAAATATTTTCTTATCAACATTGCCAGGTTAGGCTTAGGGGATGATGATGATGACTCATTTTTAACTTGAATTTGATCCAGGATCAAAAATATTTTCTCATCAACATTGCCAGGTTAGGGTTAGATGATGATGATGATGACTCATTTTTAACTTGAATTTGATCCAGGATCAAAAATATTTTCTTATCAACATTGCCAGGTTAGGCTTAGGGGATGATGATGATGACTCATTTTTAACTTGAATTTGATCCAGGATCAAAAATATTTTCTTATCAACATTGCCAGGTTAGGCTTAGGGGATGATGATGACAACTCATTTTTAACTTGAATTTGATTCAGGATCAAAAATATTTTCTTATCAACATTGCCAGGTTAGGGTTAGGGGATGATGATGACGACTCATTTTTAACTTGAATTTGATTCAGGATCAAAAATATTTTCTTATCAACATTGCCAGGTTAGGCTTAGGGGATGATGATGATGACTCATTTTTAACTTGAATTTAATTCAGGATCAAAAATATTTTCTTATCAACATTGCCAGGTTAGGCTTAGGGGATGATGATGACGACTCATTTTTAACTTGAATTTAATTCAGGATCAAAAATATTTTCTTATCAACATTGCCAGGTTAGGGTTAGGGGATGATGATGACGACTCATTTTTAACTTGAATTTGATCCAGGATCAAAAATATTTTCTTATCAACATTGCCAGGTTAGGCTTAGGGGATGATGATGATGACTCATTTTTAACTTGAATTTGATCCAGGATCAAAAATATTTACTTATCAACATTGCCAGGTTAGGCTTAGGGGATGATGATGATGACTCATTTTTAACTTGAATTTGATCCAGGATCAAAAATATTTTCTCATCAACATTGCCAGGTTAGGCTTAGGGGATGATGATGATGACTCATTTTTAACTTGAATTTGATCCAGGATCAAAAATATTTACTTATCAACATTGCCAGGTTAGGCTTAGGGGATGATGATGATGACTCATTTTTAACTTGAATTTGATCCAGGATCAAAAATATTTACTTATCAACATTGCCAGGTTAGGCTTAGGGGATGATAATGATGACTCATTTTTAACTTGAATTTGATCCAGGATCAAAAATATTTACTAATCAACATTGCCAGGTTAGGCTTAGGGGATGATGATGATGACTCATTTTTAACTTGAATTTGATCCAGGATCAAAAATATTTACTAATCAACATTGCCAGGTTAGGCTTAGGGGATGATGATGATGACTCATTTTTAACTTGAATTTGATCCAGCATCAAAAATATTTTCTTATCAACATTGCCAGGTTAGGCTTAGGGGATGATGATGATGACTCATTTTTAACTTGAATTTGATCCAGGATCAAAAATATTTACTTATCAACATTGCCAGGTTAGGCTTAGGGGATGATGATGATGACTCATTTTTAACTTGAATTTGATCCAGGATCAAAAATATTTTCTCATCAACATTGCCAGGTTAGGCTTAGGGGATGATGATGATGACTCATTTTTAACTTGAATTTGATCCAGGATCAAAAATATTTACTAATCAACATTGCCAGGTTAGGCTTAGGGGATGATGATGATGACTCATTTTTAACTTGAATTTGATCCAGGATCAAAAATATTTACTAATCAACATTGCCAGGTTAGGCTTAGGGGATGATGATGATGACTCATTTTTAACTTGAATTTGATTCAGGATCAAAAATATTTACTAATCAACATTGCCAGGTTATGCTTAGGGGATGATGATGATGACTCATTTTTAACTTGAATTTGATCCAGGATCAAAAATATTTACTAATCAACATTGCCAGGTTAGGCTTATCGGGATGATGATGACGACTCATTTTTAACTTGAATTTGATCCAGGATCAAAAATATTTACTTATCAACATTGCCAGGTTAGGCTTAGGGGATGATGATGACGACTCATTTTTAACTTGAATTTGATTCAGGATCAAAAATATTTACTAATCAACATTGCCAGGTTAGGGTTAGATGATGATGATGATGACTCATTTTTAACTTGAATTTGATCCAGGATCAAAAATATTTTCTCATCAACATTGCCAGGTTAGGGTTAGATGATGATGATGATGATGACTCATTTTTAACTGGAATATGATTCAGGATCAAAAATATTTACTAATCAACATTGCCAGGTTAGGCTTAGGGGATGATGATGATGACTCATTTTTAACTTGAATTTGATTCAGGATCAAAAATATTTTCTTATCAACATTGCCAGGTTAGGGTTAGATGATGATGATGATGATGACTCATTTTTAACTTGAATTTGATTCAGGATCAAAAATATTTACTAATCAACATTGCTAGGTTAGGGTTAGGGGATGATGATGACGACTCATTTTTAACTTGAATTTGATTCAGGATCAAAAATATTTACTAATCAACATTGCCAGGTTAGGGTTAGATGATGATGATGACTCATTTTTAACTTGAATTTGATCCAGGATCAAAAATATTTTCTCATCAACATTGCCAGGTTAGGGTTAGATGATGATGATGATGACTCATTTTTAACTTGAATTTGATTCAGGATCAAAAATATTTTCTTATC
Organism: Sepiola atlantica; assembly: GCA_963556195.1. NCBI lineage: Eukaryota > Metazoa > Mollusca > Cephalopoda > Sepiida > Sepiolidae > Sepiola > Sepiola atlantica. The sequence goes on along the minus strand of OY744553.1, from coordinate 41,586,485 downwards.
AACATTGCCAGGTTACGGTTAGATGATGATGATGATGATGATGACTCATTTTTAACTTGAATTTGATCCAGGATCAAAAATATTTTCTCATCAACATTGCCAGGTTAGGGTTAGATGATGATGATGATGACTCATTTTTAACTTGAATTTGATTCAGGATCAAAAATATTTTCTTATCAACATTGCCAGGTTACGGTTAGATGATGATGATGATGATGACTCATTTTTAACTTGAATTTGATCCAGGATCAAAAATATTTTCTCATCAACATTGCCAGGTAAATATTGCCAATCTTAAATGATTCACTCATTTTAATCTGTGTTAATCTTTCTTTGTTCGACGCCAGATTGCTTGACTGATATCCGCCAGAATCTGGCTGCACCGAAATTGCTGAGTAAACAAGACAGTTCGGACAGCTTATCGGAACTTTTGAATAACACGGAAGCTTCAGTACTCGAACAAATCAAGTCTGTGCTCGCTAATCTACAGGTAAGCCAATTGAAACTTTGACGCACACACCTGCAGAATAGAAAGATAAAGCCGTATTCTAACGTTCCATTTATTTCCTAGCCGATATGGATCCTCATCATAAACCATGAATAAATTTTTTTCTAATTAAAAATGGATGAAAAATATCCGATAACATGTTCGAAAGATTTGTAAGGAAGAATGGTAATTGTGCATATTGAAGTTGATGAGATTTATGGTCCCTCACTGTCAACCAAGCTCCAGTCCCTGTCACATCGCCGCAATGTAGCATCCTTGTGCTTGTTTTACAAATACTTCAATGGATTATACTCCGATTAATTGGCTACTCTGGTGGCCCCCCCTCGACGTAAATTCACTAGACCAACTCAACAATCAACTAAATCCCTATCCATTCACTGTGGAGGTCCCCAGATGCCGGAGAGCCTTCTACTCAAATAGCTTCTTTCCTCGTGCTGCTGGCCTCTGGAACTCCCTCCCTGCCCCCTGTTTCCCCGACAGTACTGACGTGCAGAAATTTAAAACTAATGTAAACAGACATCTCGCTGTGTAGATCCCAATTTAGGTTGACCCCCCCACCCCCACCCCCACCCTCCAGCCTTCTCCCATTCTTTTTCTTCTCAGTAGCCCCTTACATTTACAGTGGCGGCCTGCCTTGTTTGGGGTGAACTATGTTAAAAAAAAAAAAAGAATTAAGATAATGATAAATAAGATAATTAAAAGTTGATGAAAATAATTAAAAAAATGTACAAAAAAAAATTGCTATTTTTTTTTCTTTTTTCTTTCTAACTTAGTTCACCTCAAACAAGGCAGGCTGCCACTGTAGACATATAAGGGGCTACTGAGAAAAAGGGTGACAGTTTTTTGGGGGTTTTTTTTTTTTGGAGGGGGGGGGTCAACTTAAATTGGGAGCTGCACAGCGAGATGTCTGTTTACATTAGTTTTAAATTTCTGCATGTCAGTACTGTCAGGAAAACAGGGAGCAGGGAAGGAGTTCCAGAGTCCAGCAGCACAAGGAAAGAAGCTTTTGGAGTAGAAAGCTCTTCGGCATCTAGGGACCTCCACAGTGAATGGATGGGATTTGGCAGATTGTCGGGTTGGTCTAGTGAATTTACGTCGTGGGGGGTACCAGAGCAGCAAGCTCATCAGAGCACAATCCATTGAAGTACTTGTAAAACAGGCACAAGGAAGCAACATTGCGGAGATGGGACAGGGGCTGGAGCTTGGTGGATTAAATCATTTTCTTAATTGAGGTAAGATTTTTATAGGCTAGATGCCTTTCCTTCTTCTTCTTTCGTGTGAATCAGATGATTCTGGTGTTGGCATTAGTTTTCCCGATGTTTTTCTAGTTAGAAATCTGTCTGGAAAGACATTGGGTACTTACGGGAAGGACCACGAGAAGGTTGCCAACATCCCTAAGTGAAAGTGATACTCTGGAACCGACTGGATTCGAACTTGGAACACCCAGGTCTTCAGTCCGTGTCGATATCCACTGAACCACCGTCACCTCCCATGCCTTTCCTGATGCTAACCCAGTGAGGTTATGGGGACCAGTGCTTTTATCAAGACACCATCTCTAGGTGACTGCCTACAAAGGCCTCACTTGTTCTTTTGGGTTTCTTAATTTGTTTTTCCATCAAAAAATTTTTTTTACAAAAAAGAAAGAAAAAAAAAAAGAAAACGAAAAAAAAGAATTATTCACTGATTCTGTGCTCTGTCAAATCGCGGAGTCCAACTTCTGTTGGGAATATTTTACTAAGGGGGAGTTCCAATCGCCCTGGTTCAAATGGGGATGCACAATCAGTATACTCCAGTTGGCAGACGGAGTTTTCCTCTGGTGTTTATTATTTTTGACCAAGGGAAGTTTCTTTTCCCGAAATATTAACTAAATGATTTTTAATAATCATCCGGACATCACACAAACAGCTAACACCACACTTGCTGTTATGTAAGATTTTAAGAAAAAATAAATAGTAAGTCACATTTCGAATTCGATTTATTATTTTTGTTCCTTCCAACTTACATCTTACCCGGAATTTGCATTGCCCACATCCTTTTAAAAAACATACTAATATATATATATATATATATATTAATAGTATGTTTTTAAAAGGCTGTGGGCAATGCAAATTCCGAGTAAGATGTAAGCTGGAAGGAAAAAAATATAATATATATATATATATATATACACACACATATATATTTATATTGTTCATTTGCAGCGGATGAGTAGAGAGAGACTGGGAGTCATTGCAGGGTGGATGGTGTATGGGAGTTGACGGAAGTTGATCTCTCTAATTCTCTAGCCAGCCACTTTTTGTCAATTAAAAAATCGAGCTGGTTAATATAACATTTTTGGGCACACTCAATGTAGCAATGGGCCCCTTCATCACCTCCCCTGCGTGGCTTCTAGCTGTGTCCTTACAGGTGTCTCTGTGTCAACATGTTATTCTGTTACTTTTACAAAATTTGAACCGAACTGTTTTTTTTAACCCTAAACTAAACCTAACCTAAGTTTTAGGTTTAGTTTGGCAAAAAATTGGTTTGGTTCAAATTCTGTAGAAGCACCATTATTCTTCAAGCCAGGTGTTATCTGTCAGATACCTGCATAAATTTCTGTCATTGGTACCCCAAGAGATGGATGTTAAACACTAATTGAATCTTTTTTTTTTTTTTTGTAAACTTTTTTTGTAAACTTTTTCTGTATTGCAGCCATATTGGATCGGAATTCTTAAACAGAACGGTTGCCCAAAAAAGCAATGCCGGCAGTGATTAAAATATTGAATTAAAGTTAAATTCTCAAAATTTTAAAAAGTAAATTAGAATTTTATTTCAGGACAAAAATATATTTACGGCCAACAATTAATTTTATTTAAAGTTTGGGTGAATACCAAGCGAAATGGTCGAGAAATTCCAACGATCACTATAGTACAATTGAACCAAATAACGTGTTGTTTTGGGTTGGGCTTTTGATAGGACTTTCTTGGAATTTTTTGAATTTGGTTTTTTTTTTGGGTACTTGTCCAGATTAGGACCCAAGCTAAAATCGACGTGGCATTGGTAGTTTCCGGATGTTTACGTAGATGGCCGGAAAAAGCCGAATGAAAAGTCGGTTGCCTGCATCCAAAAAATCCAAAACGAGGCTGGATGTACAACTGGAAAAAAAATGTTTCTTTTTTACACGTAAATGTTTTTTTTTTTGAAGAAAAATATCACTGAACAAGTGTTAAAACAGTGTTAGGGGTTCGTTAAAATTCATGGTACTTATGCAGATTAGGACCCGAGATAACCCTAACCCTAATCCTTACACTAACCGACGCCAAGTCGATTTTAGCTTGAGTCCTGATCCGCATAAGTACGAAATTCATTATCGCTTTGATCAATTAATTTCTAATTAGTGAATTTCAGCGATTCAATCAATTAAAATGTTAACTTGTCGTCTACTTATTTTCTCGCATTCTGATTGGATTTTCCGTCCATCTACGTAAACTACCGACGCCAAGTCGATTTTAGCTTGGGTCCTAATCTGGACCAGTACCCTTTTTTTGGGGGCCCAAATATTTAAAAACAGACATTCACAACAAGAACCTGTTAGCAAATGTGAGTACGTATTAGTATGATGTTGCATTAGCACACCCGTTAAATAGGTAATCAGTATCTTCGATGTCAAACCAATATAAAAAAATAAAGCAGTTAAGGGTTAATATTATTTTCTTTTAAGTCTGCTGCAAAGAAGGTGGCCTCCCTTTACCAGGCTAGAAAACTTGTAAAGTAAAGACGCAAACTGTACATTTACATTATTCAGCAATGATAATGACATATGCATACGCCCTCCTTGACCTTCTGGCAGGGATCAAGGGTGGGCCAAAATAAGGGTCCTATCTTTAAATTTGAATAACTTGAATTTGAATAACTTCCACAAAATAAAAGTTAAACTCACCAAACTTTATGTGTGTGTAGACTGACCCTTCCGAGATTTTTTGAAATAAACAAAACAAATTTTAGCCGAAAAACACTTCTTAAAACTTACAAAAACTAAAGTATTGTTTTTTACACTGTTTTGAGTTTTTTAAGCAAAAATGTTTTCTAAATGAGGATACGTTCCTTAGGGCTAATACGGCTCATGCTTGCTTCGGAAGGGGTCCTTTACTTATTCTTAAAAAAAAAAAAAAAAAAAAAAAAAATCAATAAATAAAAAAGTTATGAATTTTTAAAAATAGGACCCTTATTTTTGCCCACCCTATAGTATCTGTTCTACATTTCATCTTTTATCTTTTTTTTTTAATGGAAATCGCTCCTGACAATGCATGAAGCCACTTGATGTAAGGAGCTAAAAAAATACTATTTCAAGGTCAAAAATTAGCCAACGATAAGTGTTAGATGGATAGATTCAGACCCAGAAAACAGCAATTCTTCCCCCTTTGTCAAAAAACATCGCTTACGAAATGTGAGGACTAAAGAACAAAATAAGGGAAGCAAGAGTTACGGGGTTGCCGAAAATAAAGCCAAGTTAGTCACTTTCTACTCTCCTAAACATTTGTTGAGCCTATGGACATCGCTCCTCTTTTGTCACGCTCCAAAGTGTCTGGCAGAATTCGCAGATGATAGTAGGTATTAATTGCGACGTGAACGCTACTACTTTGATCCTCAGCCGAGTAGAGATCACAAAGTGATGAACGCCATCTCTTTCATGGACGTGAACCAACCGTCTAATGAGAAGCTTCTTCAGCCATGTTGTTGAACCCCTAACAACATCTTAGGAAGAGACCAGGCTACAACTGTGGACCAGAGGGCTAGAGAATGCCCCACCCTCCTACTGACATGGGAAACCCCCTTCTGAGGAACTCCCTCCCTGTTCAGAGGTACCCTGGCTCCAGTGGTAAACACTAAACCGCCTGAGAAAGGGAATGGGGCGATCAAAAGTTACTATGAGTAGATGGGCCTACAAAACTGACCCAACACTCTGTGAATGCGGAGAGGGGGACCATACGATGTAACATTGTTTGGTCTGCCACCTACTGTGCAACCGGTGTAGCTTGAAAGATCTTGCAGAGTACAACAATATTGCAAAGGACTGCATAAAAAAGTGGGAAACTGTCATATGACCACGTGACACTTCAAAAACATGCAAAGAAGAAGAGGAAGAAGGAGAAGAGGAAGAAGAAGGGAGAAAAAGGAAGAAGAGGAAAGAAAAAGAAATAAAAAGGAAGAAGTAAAGAATAAAAAGGAAGGAGAAGAAGAGGAAGAAGAAGGAAGAAGAGGAAAGAAAAAGAAAGAAAAAGGAAGAAGTAAAGAATAAAAAGGAAGGAGAAGAAGAGGGAGAAAAAGGAAGAAGAGGAAAGAAAAAGAAAGAAAAAGGAAGAAGTAAAGAATAAAAAGGAAGGAGAAGAAGAGGGAGAAAAAGGAAGAAGAGGAAAGAAAAAGAAAGAAAAAGGAAGAAGTAAAGAATAAAAAGGAAGGAGAAGAAGAGGGAGAAAAAGGAAGAAGAGGAAAGAAAAAGAAAGAAAAAGGAAGAAGTAAAGAATAAAAAGGAAGGAGAAGAAGAGGGAGAAAAAGGAAGAAGAGGAAAGAAAAAGAAAGAAAAAGGAAGAAGTAAAGAATAAAAAGGAAGGAGAAGAAGAGGGAGAAAAAGGAAGAAGAGGAAAGAAAAAGAAAGAAAAAGGAAGAAGTAAAGAATAAAAAGGAAGGAGAAGAAGAGGGAGAAAAAGGAAGAAGAGGAAAGAAAAAGAAAGAAAAAGGAAGAAGTAAAGAATAAAAAGGAAGGAGAAGAAGAGGGAGAAAAAGGAAGAAGAGGAAAGAAAAAGAAAGAAAAAGGAAGAAGTAAAGAATAAAAAGGAAGGAGAAGAAGAGGGAGAAAAAGGAAGAAGAGGAAAGAAAAAGAAAGAAAAAGGAAGAAGTAAAGAATAAAAAGGAAGGAGAAGAAGAGGGAGAAAAAGGAAGAAGAGGAAAGAAAAAGAAAGAAAAAGGAAGAAGTAAAGAATAAAAAGGAAGGAGAAGAAGAGGGAGAAAAAGGAAGAAGAGGAAAGAAAAAGAAAGAAAAAGGAAGAAGTAAAGAATAAAAAGGAAGGAGAAGAAGAGGGAGAAAAAGGAAGAAGAGGAAAGAAAAAGAAAGAAAAAGGAAGAAGTAAAGAATAAAAAGGAAGGAGAAGAAGAGGGAGAAAAAGGAAGAAGAGGAAAGAAAAAGAAAGAAAAAGGAAGAAGTAAAGAATAAAAAGGAAGGAGAAGAAGAGGGAGAAAAAGGAAGAAGAGGAAAGAAAAAGAAAGAAAAAGGAAGAAGTAAAGAATAAAAAGGAAGGAGAAGAAGAGGGAGAAAAAGGAAGAAGAGGAAAGAAAAAGAAAGAAGTAAAGAATAAAAAGGAAGGAGAAGAAGAGGGAGAAAAAGGAAGAAGAGGAAAGAAAAAGAAAGAAAAAGGAAGAAGTAAAGAATAAAAAGGAAGGAGAAGAAGAGGGAGAAAAAGGAAGAAGAGGAAAGAAAAAGAAAGAAAAAGGAAGAAGTAAAGAATAAAAAGGAAGGAGAAGAAGAGGGAGAAAAAGGAAGAAGAGGAAAGAAAAAGAAAGAAAAAGGAAGAAGTAAAGAATAAAAAGGAAGGAGAAGAAGAGGGAGAAAAAGGAAGAAGAGGAAAGAAAAAGAAAGAAAAAGGAAGAAGTAAAGAATAAAAAGGAAGGAGAAGAAGAGGGAGAAAAAGGAAGAAGAGGAAAGAAAAAGAAAGAAGTAAAGAATAAAAAGGAAGGAGAAGAAGAGGGAGAAAAAGGAAGAAGAGGAAAGAAAAAGAAAGAAAAAGGAAGAAGTAAAGAATAAAAAGGAAGGAGAAGAAGAGGGAGAAAAAGGAAGAAGAGGAAAGAAAAAGAAAGAAGTAAAGAATAAAAAGGAAGGAGAAGAAGAGGGAGAAAAAGGAAGAAGAGGAAAGAAAAAGAAAGAAGTAAAGAATAAAAAGGAAGGAGAAGAAGAGGGAGAAAAAGGAAGAAGAGGAAAGAAAAAGGAAGAAGTAAAGAATAAAAAGGAAGGAGAAGAAGAGGGAGAAAAAGGAAGAAGAGGAAAGAAAAAGAAAGAAGTAAAGAATAAAAAGGAAGGAGAAGAAGAGGGAGAAAAAGGAAGAAGAGGAAAGAAAAAGAAAGAAAAAGGAAGAAGTAAAGAATAAAAAGGAAGGAGAAGAAGAGGGAGAAAAAGGAAGAAGAGGAAAGAAAAAGAAAGAAAAAGGAAGAAGTAAAGAATAAAAAGGAAGGAGAAGAAGAGGGAGAAAAAGGAAGAAGAGGAAAGAAAAAGAAAGAAAAAGGAAGAAGTAAAGAATAAAAAGGAAGGAGAAGAAGAGGGAGAAAAAGGAAGAAGAGGAAAGAAAAAGAAAGAAAAAGGAAGAAGTAAAGAATAAAAAGGAAGGAGAAGAAGAGGGAGAAAAAGGAAGAAGAGGAAAGAAAAAGAAAGAAAAAGGAAGAAGTAAAGAATAAAAAGGAAGGAGAAGAAGAGGGAGAAAAAGGAAGAAGAGGAAAGAAAAAGAAAGAAAAAGGAAGAAGTAAAGAATAAAAAGGAAGGAGAAGAAGAGGGAGAAAAAGGAAGAAGAGGAAAGAAAAAGAAAGAAAAAGGAAGAAGTAAAGAATAAAAAGGAAGGAGAAGAAGAGGGAGAAAAAGGAAGAAGAGGAAAGAAAAAGAAAGAAAAAGGAAGAAGTAAAGAATAAAAAGGAAGGAGAAGAAGAGGGAGAAAAAGGAAGAAGAGGAAAGAAAAAGAAAGAAAAAGGAAGAAGTAAAGAATAAAAAGGAAGGAGAAGAAGAGGGAGAAAAAGGAAGAAGAGGAAAGAAAAAGAAAGAAAAAGGAAGAAGTAAAGAATAAAAAGGAAGGAGAAGAAGAGGGAGAAAAAGGAAGAAGAGGAAAGAAAAAGAAAGAAGTAAAGAATAAAAAGGAAGGAGAAGAAGAGGGAGAAAAAGGAAGAAGAGGAAAGAAAAAGAAAGAAAAAGGAAGAAGTAAAGAATAAAAAGGAAGGAGAAGAAGAGGGAGAAAAAGGAAGAAGAGGAAAGAAAAAGAAAGAAAAAGGAAGAAGTAAAGAATAAAAAGGAAGGAGAAGAAGAGGGAGAAAAAGGAAGAAGAGGAAAGAAAAAGAAAGAAGTAAAGAATAAAAAGGAAGGAGAAGAAGAGGGAGAAAAAGGAAGAAGAGGAAAGAAAAAGAAAGAAAAAGGAAGAAGTAAAGAATAAAAAGGAAGGAGAAGAAGAGGGAGAAAAAGGAAGAAGAGGAAAGAAAAAGAAAGAAAAAGGAAGAAGTAAAGAATAAAAAGGAAGGAGAAGAAGAGGGAGAAAAAGGAAGAAGAGGAAAGAAAAAGAAAGAAGTAAAGAATAAAAAGGAAGGAGAAGAAGAGGGAGAAAAAGGAAGAAGAGGAAAGAAAAAGAAAGAAAAAGGAAGAAGTAAAGAATAAAAAGGAAGGAGAAGAAGAGGGAGAAAAAGGAAGAAGAGGAAAGAAAAAGAAAGAAAAAGGAAGAAGTAAAGAATAAAAAGGAAGGAGAAGAAGAGGGAGAAAAAGGAAGAAGAGGAAAGAAAAAGAAAGAAGTAAAGAATAAAAAGGAAGGAGAAGAAGAGGGAGAAAAAGGAAGAAGAGGAAAGAAAAAGAAAGAAAAAGGAAGAAGTAAAGAATAAAAAGGAAGGAGAAGAAGAGGGAGAAAAAGGAAGAAGAGGAAAGAAAAAGAAAGAAAAAGGAAGAAGTAAAGAATAAAAAGGAAGGAGAAGAAGAGGGAGAAAAAGGAAGAAGAGGAAAGAAAAAGAAAGAAGTAAAGAATAAAAAGGAAGGAGAAGAAGAGGGAGAAAAAGGAAGAAGAGGAAAGAAAAAGAAAGAAAAAGGAAGAAGTAAAGAATAAAAAGGAAGGAGAAGAAGAGGGAGAAAAAGGAAGAAGAGGAAAGAAAAAGAAAGAAGTAAAGAATAAAAAGGAAGGAGAAGAAGAGGGAGAAAAAGGAAGAAGAGGAAAGAAAAAGAAAGAAAAAGGAAGAAGTAAAGAATAAAAAGGAAGGAGAAGAAGAGGGAGAAAAAGGAAGAAGAGGAAAGAAAAAGAAAGAAAAAGGAAGAAGTAAAGAATAAAAAGGAAGGAGAAGAAGAGGGAGAAAAAGGAAGAAGAGGAAAGAAAAAGAAAGAAAAAGGAAGAAGTAAAGAATAAAAAGGAAGGAGAAGAAGAGGGAGAAAAAGGAAGAAGAGGAAAGAAAAGAAAGAAAAAGGAAGAAGTAAAGAATAAAAAGGAAGGAGAAGAAGAGGGAGAAAAAGGAAGAAGAGGAAAGAAAAAGAAAGAAGTAAAGAATAAAAAGGAAGGAGAAGAAGAGGGAGAAAAAGGAAGAAGAGGAAAGAAAAAGAAAGAAAAAGGAAGAAGTAAAGAATAAAAAGGAAGGAGAAGAAGAGGGAGAAAAAGGAAGAAGAGGAAAGAAAAAGAAAGAAAAAGGAAGAAGTAAAGAATAAAAAGGAAGGAGAAGAAGAGGGAGAAAAAGGAAGAAGAGGAAAGAAAAAGAAAGAAGTAAAGAATAAAAAGGAAGGAGAAGAAGAGGGAGAAAAAGGAAGAAGAGGAAAGAAAAAGGAAGAAGTAAAGAATAAAAAGGAAGGAGAAGAAGAGGGAGAAAAAGGAAGAAGAGGAAAGAAAAAGAAAGAAAAAGGAAGAAGTAAAGAATAAAAAGGAAGGAGAAGAAGAGGGAGAAAAAGGAAGAAGAGGAAAGAAAAAGAAAGAAGTAAAGAATAAAAAGGAAGGAGAAGAAGAGGGAGAAAAAGGAAGAAGAGGAAAGAAAAAGAAAGAAAAAGGAAGAAGTAAAGAATAAAAAGGAAGGAGAAGAAGAGGGAGAAAAAGGAAGAAGAGGAAAGAAAAAGAAAGAAAAAGGAAGAAGTAAAGAATAAAAAGGAAGGAGAAGAAGAGGGAGAAAAAGGAAGAAGAGGAAAGAAAAAGAAAGAAGTAAAGAATAAAAAGGAAGGAGAAGAAGAGGGAGAAAAAGGAAGAAGAGGAAAGAAAAAGAAAGAAAAAGGAAGAAGTAAAGAATAAAAAGGAAGGAGAAGAAGAGGGAGAAAAAGGAAGAAGAGGAAAGAAAAAGAAAGAAAAAGGAAGAAGTAAAGAATAAAAAGGAAGGAGAAGAAGAGGGAGAAAAAGGAAGAAGAGGAAAGAAAAAGAAAGAAGTAAAGAATAAAAAGGAAGGAGAAGAAGAGGGAGAAAAAGGAAGAAGAGGAAAGAAAAAGAAAGAAGTAAAGAATAAAAAGGAAGGAGAAGAAGAGGGAGAAAAAGGAAGAAGAGGAAAGAAAAAGAAAGAAAAAGGAAGAAGTAAAGAATAAAAAGGAAGGAGAAGAAGAGGGAGAAAAAGGAAGAAGAGGAAAGAAAAAGAAAGAAGTAAAGAATAAAAAGGAAGGAGAAGAAGAGGGAGAAAAAGGAAGAAGAGGAAAGAAAAAGAAAGAAGTAAAGAATAAAAAGGAAGGAGAAGAAGAGGGAGAAAAAGAAATAAAAAGGAAGAAGTAAAGAATAAAAAGGAAGGAGAAGAAGAGGGAGAAAAAGGAAGAAGAGGAAAGAAAAAGAAAGAAAAAGGAAGAAGTAAAGAATAAAAAGGAAGGAGAAGAAGAGGGAGAAAAAGGAAGAAGAGGAAAGAAAAAGAAAGAAGTAAAGAATAAAAAGGAAGGAGAAGAAGAGGGAGAAAAAGGAAGAAGAGGAAAGAAAAAGAAAGAAGTAAAGAATAAAAAGGAAGGAGAAGAAGAGGGAGAAAAAGGAAGAAGAGGAAAGAAAAAGAAAGAAAAAGGAAGAAGTAAAGAATAAAAAGGAAGGAGAAGAAGAGGGAGAAAAAGGAAGAAGAGGAAAGAAAAAGAAAGAAGTAAAGAATAAAAAGGAAGGAGAAGAAGAGGGAGAAAAAGGAAGAAGAGGAAAGAAAAAGAAAGAAGTAAAGAATAAAAAGGAAGGAGAAGAAGAGGGAGAAAAAGGAAGAAGAGGAAAGAAAAAGAAAGAAGTAAAGAATAAAAAGGAAGGAGAAGAAGAGGAAAGAAAAAGAAATAAAAAGGAAGAAGTAAAGAATAAAAAGGAAGGAGAAGAAGAGGAAGAAGGAGAATAAGAGGAAGAAGAAGGGAGAAAAAGGAAGAAGAGGAAAGAAAAAGAAAGAAAAAGGAAGAAGTAAAGAATAAAAAGGAAGGGGAAGAAGAGGGAGAAAAAGGAAGAAGAGGAAAGAAAAAGAAAGAAAAAGGAAGAAGTAAAGAATAAAAAGGAAGGAGAAGAAGAGGGAGAAAAAGGAAGAAGAGGAAAGAAAAAGAAAGAAAAAGGAAGAAGTAAAGAATAAAAAGGAAGGAGAAGAAGAGGGAGAAAAAGGAAGAAGAGGAAAGAAAAAGAAAGAAAAAGGAAGAAGTAAAGAATAAAAAGGAAGGAGAAGAAGAGGGAGAAAAAGGAAGAAGAGGAAAGAAAAAGAAAGAAAAAGGAAGAAGTAAAGAATAAAAAGGAAGGGGAAGAAGAGGGAGAAAAAGGAAGAAGAGGAAAGAAAAAGAAAGAAAAAGGAAGAAGTAAAGAATAAAAAGGAAGGAGAAGAAGAGGGAGAAAAAGGAAGAAGAGGAAAGAAAAAGAAAGAAAAAGGAAGAAGTAAAGAATAAAAAGGAAGGAGAAGAAGAGGGAGAAAAAGGAAGAAGAGGAAAGAAAAAGAAAGAAAAAGGAAGAAGTAAAGAATAAAAAGGAAGGAGAAGAAGAGGGAGAAAAAGGAAGAAGAGGAAAGAAAAAGAAAGAAGTAAAGAATAAAAAGGAAGGAGAAGAAGAGGGAGAAAAAGGAAGAAGAGGAAAGAAAAAGAAAGAAAAAGGAAGAAGTAAAGAATAAAAAGGAAGGGGAAGAAGAGGGAGAAAAAGGAAGAAGAGGAAAGAAAAAGAAAGAAAAAGGAAGAAGTAAAGAATAAAAAGGAAGGAGAAGAAGAGGGAGAAAAAGGAAGAAGAGGAAAGAAAAAGAAAGAAAAAGGAAGAAGTAAAGAATAAAAAGGAAGGAGAAGAAGAGGGAGAAAAAGGAAGAAGAGGAAAGAAAAAGAAAGAAAAAGGAAGAAGTAAAGAATAAAAAGGAAGGAGAAGAAGAGGGAGAAAAAGGAAGAAGAGGAAAGAAAAAGAAAGAAAAAGGAAGAAGTAAAGAATAAAAAGGAAGGAGAAGAAGAGGGAGAAAAAGGAAGAAGAGGAAAGAAAAAGAAAGAAAAAGGAAGAAGTAAAGAATAAAAAGGAAGGAGAAGAAGAGGGAGAAAAAGGAAGAAGAGGAAAGAAAAAGAAAGAAAAAGGAAGAAGTAAAGAATAAAAAGGAAGGAGAAGAAGAGGGAGAAAAAGGAAGAAGAGGAAAGAAAAAGAAAGAAGTAAAGAATAAAAAGGAAGGAGAAGAAGAGGGAGAAAAAGGAAGAAGAGGAAAGAAAAAGAAAGAAGTAAAGAATAAAAAGGAAGGAGAAGAAGAGGGAGAAAAAGGAAGAAGAGGAAAGAAAAAGAAAGAAAAAGGAAGAAGTAAAGAATAAAAAGGAAGGGGAAGAAGAGGGAGAAAAAGGAAGAAGAGGAAAGAAAAAGAAAGAAAAAGGAAGAAGTAAAGAATAAAAAGGAAGGGGAAGAAGGAGGAAAAGAAGAAGAAGAAGGAGGAAAATTCATTTATTTACTTTTATTCACACCAAACAAGGGGGCACATTGAATTGAGACGTAAGGGGCTGTGATTAGGGGCAAGATTTATAGGGGCCATCCTAAATGGGGAGTTGGGCAGCAACCTGCATCTTCTCACTGGTATTGCCCCTTCAGATATGAGACGGGAAGTTGCTAGCCGAGTAGAGATCACAAAGGCTATCAGTGATGAACGTCATCTCCTTCAACGGTCCAACGACTGAAGTCAAGGAGAAACTTCCTCAGCCATGTCGAGCCCCTAACAACATCTCAGGAAGAGACCAGACTACAGCTGTGGACCAGACGGCTAGAGAATGACATGGGAATCCTCCTTTCTTCCGTGGCCCTCCCTCCTGGTTCAGAAAACCCCCTGGCTCAAGTGGATGACACTTAACCGCCTCAGATCGGGAATGGGGCAATCAAAAGTTGCTATGACTAGATGTCAGGAATGGAATTGATAAACTAATAAGTCGAAGCCATCAATCCCATTCATCTTGCATCCTTTGAATGAGACAGACCACTGCTGATAACGCTACAACCAAAATCATGGTTTTCGTTCTCTGCTTGTTCACGTCAACAGCCATGCCGAAGTTTGGACACTTTCTGACAAATCAAAATTAATATTCTGTATAATTTGTTCTACATTGTTTTCTTCATCCTGAGAAAGTCTTTCAATAAAGACGAAACGTTGATGAATACATAAATCACATAGTTTTTGGCTTTCCTTTTTTCATTTTTTATATATATATATATATATATATATCATAAGATAAAATGAAAGAATAAAATAAGGTGCGAATCAAATTTTATTACAATTCAAAGTTCAAGCAAAGAAATTGAAAGTCCTTAACCCATGGCTTTTCAAATAGGTTTGCTTGAACTCTGAATTGTAATAAAATTTGATTCGCACCTTATTTTATTCTTTCACTTTATCTAGTGCTATTAATGCTCTATCCAGTATATTGAGCTTCATTTTTATCCGGATGTTCACTAATTAAAGATATTAGTTGCCTCCTATATCTTTTGTTGTATTAACCTTATATATATATATATGTGTATATATATATATATATAATACACCTTACTCTTTATTATAGAGTGAAGGATATGGTTATTGTGAACAAATTTCAATAATATGCACTGGTGTTGGGACGATTAATTGGAATTGTAAAAATCAGAACTTTTTGGGGTATTGGAAAAAATTTAGCCTGATTCCAAAAACGATTCTTTTCACTATTTTGTTGTTGTTTTAAAGCTTAATTTTCCATTGCTGATAATAATAATAAATATTTATTGATTTCGAGTAAAATTAAAATTTATGGATCATAAGAAAGAATGTAGGTAAAGATAGCACCAGAAAAATGTCAAGAGTTGATCAATAGGAAAAAAATGGCACAAGTGAATAAATAGGTAAAAATGGCACAAGTGGATAAATAGGTAAAAATGGCACAAGTGAATAAATAGGAAAAAAATGGCACAAGTGGATAAATAGGTAAAAATGGCACAAGTGAATAAATAGCTAAAAATGGCACAAGTGAATAAATAGGTAAAAATGGCACAAGTGAATAAATAGGGGGAAAATGGCACAAGTGAATAAATAGGAAAAAATGGCACAAGTGAATAGGTAAAATGGCACAAGTGAATAAATAGGAGGAAAATGGCACAAGTGGATAAATAGGAGGAAAATGGCACAAATGGATAAATAGGTAAAAAATGGCACAAATGGATAAATAGGTAAAAATGGCACAAGTGAGAAATATAGATGAGAATCTCACAATGAGTTTATCAAAATCTCGGATACGATACATTAAGGGAAAAGATTAAGAAGTTTGTCAAATTAAAAAGAAAATTATATCTCCATTTAAAAGTAGATGAGGACTCTCCGATACATCCTCTCACCCCCACCCCAAATGAAATTTCTACCTTTTTAGGCGGTATTAGAATCGGAATCGGTAATTGTATCGGAATCAGGAATTTTTAACAGAATCGATAATTGTATCGGAATCGAGGAAAAATATTGGAATCGTCCCATCACTAATATACACACAGATACAATTGAATAAGTGGGATGTCCTCATCTCTTCTCACATAAGTGTCGTTGCTAGTCTTTCTCTACTCTATCGTTATTTTCATGGTAGGTGCTCGACTGAGCTCCAATCTCTGGTTCCTCCCTGTAAAACATTCACTGCAAAGACTCGTCTAGCTACAACCACTGTAAATAATTTTCCTTTCTTCGTCTGTGTATCGAACACTAAATGGAACTCTTTCCTTTCACAATTATAAGAAACCTTTCCAACCGTCGATTGCCATGGCTAACAACACCCGACCTGAGAGTCTAACATTCACAAGTAACAATAATTCGAATAAACACATTGAAGATACTGCCAAGTCTGCTGCAAAGAAGGTGGGCTCCCTTTACCGGGCTAGAAAAAAAAAAAAACTATCTCACACCTGCCAGTATCCTATAAAGACACCATTCGCCCATGGATGGAGTATTGTTGGCACATCTGGGCTGGTGCACCAACCTCTCGTCTATCCCTCTTAGGCAGGGTACTAAAACGATCTTCTAATCTAATAGGTCCCCCGCACTGTCTACAAAGCTCCAGCCCCAATGTTGCACCCCTATGCTTGTTTTACAAATACTTCTATGGAATGTCCTCCGATGAAGACGAATTTGCTGCACTTGTATCCCCCTCCCTCGACGTAAATACTCCCGATCAACCCAACAATCAGCAAAATCCCACACCTTCACTGTAAAGCTCCCCAGATGCTGGAAAGCTTTCTACTCTAACAGCTTTTTTTCCTCGAACTGCTTGCCTTTGAAATTCCTTCCTTGCTCCGTTTCCCCGGACTGTACCAACATGCAGAAATTTAAATGCAATGTGAACAAACAACTCCCACTTAGGGGCCAGATTCATATGGTCACCATAATTCACAGTAGGCCGTTACGTCTCAGTGGCAAGGTGCCCCCTTGTTTGGGGTGAAGATAAGTTTTTAAAAAATAAAATAAATAAATATATAAAAAAAAAAAAAAAATAAATAAATAAATATTAAAAAAAGAAATTTAAAAAAAGAAATTTTTAAAAATAAAAAAAGAAATTAAATGTTTGGGGTGAAGATGAGTTTTAAAAAAATAAAATAAATAAATATTAAAAAAAAAAATTTTTTTAAATAAAATAAATAAATATTAAAAAAAAGCATTAAAAAAAATAAAAAAAAAATAAAAAAAGAAATTTAAAAAAATTAAATGTTTGGGGTGAAGATAAGTGTTAAAAAAATAAAATAAATAAATATTAAAAAAAAAAAAATAAAAAAAAAAAAAATAAATAAATATTAAAAAAAGAAATTTAAAAAAATAAAAAAATAAATAAATTTAAAAAAATTAAATGTTTGGGGTGAAGATAAGTTTTAAAAAAATAAAATAAATAAATATTAAAAAAAAAAATTTAAAAAAATAAATAAATATTAAAAAAAGAAATTTAAAAAAATAAAAAAATAAATAAATAAATAAATTTAAAAAAATTAAATGTTTGGGGTGAAGATAAGTTAAAAAAAAAAAAAAAATATTAAAAAAAAATATAAAAAAAAAAAAAAAAAAAATTTTAAAATTAAAAAAAAAAAAAAAAAAAAAAAATTGAGCAAAGTTTCTTTCCAAGAACAGCCTGTCTGGAACACAATACCACAGGGCTGCTTCCCAGCTGATTTCAACCTGGTCGTTTTCAAGTCCAATGTTAAATTCTTGTCAAGCTGTCCTCTTAAATAATCAAATTTTGCCCAGTTTCATCCACGGTCTTGTCTCACCGTCAACCTGACAAACTAATTTAACCCTTATCCTCGAGTGGCTTTCGGGCCTTCATACACAAAAAAAAAAAATTAAAAAATTGTTAAAAAAAAAGAGTTCAAAAATTGAATCATTTTATTGGCAAAATATCATTTTTAGCTTTCTACACGGTTGGTGGGATGGTTAAGTTAGTATAGAGAATAATAAGACCTTGTTAATAATAATAATAATAATAATATATTTCTTCGTTTGTCCACAATTCGGATGTGTCCATCACATATCACAGGTCAGGTACAAAACAGAAAGAGGAGGACATACGCATTCAATCCCCATCCCCACAGGGGAAGAGGAAGGGAAAAAAAAAGGGATTTTTTTTTTTTTTTTTTTTTTTTTTGATTGTAATGGAGTACTATCGATCATATACACCGAAATATTCAGATCAAAAATTCACTTTTTAGCGCGGAGTTCAGTTTCCTTTCTGGTCTAAGTTTAACATACAAATTTCCTCCGTCCGTCTTTAACCAAAAAAAAAAAATAAAGATAGAAAGAAAGCAACCACAGAATTTCGTACAAGATAATATTGAAGCGGTTAGCTCCCGAAATGGCTGCCAAATTTTATCGACTAGTTTTGTCTGATTTTCACAGCGGCGGTAACAGGGCACATTAATCCATCGTGCAAATATTTTGTTGCCTATTACTAATGTTTTTTTTGTTTTTTTTTTGCGAATTAATAAATAATTATTTGTTGCCTTATTTTCGGTATAAGAGTCCCTCACAGACAAGATGGTGGCCGTCCCTTGCTGAGTGGTATGAAAAAAATAAAAAATAAATCATTTTAAAATAAAAGTTTGGTTTGTTTTTTTGTGCATTTTTTTTTTCAAAATTTTTATGTTTGTATTTTAATTTCAATGACTTTTAATGTAAAGAACTACTTTGGGGGTGGGGGTAATTAAGTTATTTAAAACAAACAAAAAAATGAAGATTTATTTTAAAAACACAGAAAAAAGGGAAATAAAAAAGTGTACTTAACAAAAACAGGGACAAGAAACAAAATAATTAAGGGGTTTCATAACACTCAGCAAGGGACGGCCGCCATCTTGCCTGTGAGGGACTCCTATACCGAAAATAAGCCAATTTGTTTTCTCGGTTCGTTCGGAGGATTTGGAGAGGAATCTGCCACCCGGACTTAGGGTTAGTGGTAGGGTACGTTTTGTTTTGTAAACAACAGCATTTATTAGAAATGAAATTGAAAGATATTACAAATTAAACATAATGGCGTCTCCAATATAGAATATTGCCGACGAAATCGTCTTTTATATGACGGCACTAGAAAAATTAATATTTGCAATATATATGTTAAATCCGCACACACAAAAAAAATTAATATGGTGGATCCATTTATCTGTCACCGCTGCGAGAAACAGACAAAACTAGTCGATAAAATTTAGCAGCCATTTTGGGAGCCAACTGCTTCAATATACCCGTAAATTTAGCATAAAAACCATCTCTGCCTCAACGTATTGGAGCTTTTGACTAGTTTTTAACAAACAAAAAATAAAAAATAAATTCAGATTATAAACGACTTCTAAGAATTTCGAACAGGAGGGGATCATTTATTTTTATCTTAAACTGACATAGAAAACTGAAGCGCTCCTCTTAAAATTGAACTTTTTTTTTTTTTCAACAAATCTGAATTTTTGGTGTTTGATAGATACGTTAATCCAATCCGACGTTGTCTTTTTGTTTAAAAAAAAATAAAATAAAAAAATAAATAAATAGGGCGGTGAAGAAATCCTTGGAAAATATTAACACCTTTTGGGATCAATTTAGCAAACTGAACACCTACCTAAAAATTGAACGAGTCAATTTATAAAACAAATTCATCTGAAATGTTGGTGTTTGCTTGGCTTAATAAATCCATTTTTTTAATGCCAGAAATTAGTTTCAAAACAATCTGTACTGCGGTTGTGACAATAAGGGCGTTTAATCGTAAGTGGTTGATTGACATGGCAACGCCACGAAGTCCTGAGTTCAATTTCTGGTCGTAGCTTTTTTTTTTTTTAATTTTTTTTTTTTATAATAAATAGTAATTCGATTTCTTTTTTGATTAGGTTAATTCCTATTTCAGTCACGTAAATCATTTAGAGTGAAATGGGTTTCGGCATATTAAATTAGGTTTTAATAATAAAAAAAATAAAACAGTAAGTTATAGCGTGTTTCATCGTACACGTAAAATGCAGAAATTAAAATTAGCTCGGGAAAATATAGTCGCTAGCTTTATTTTTTAAGTGTCTAGCTAAGGAAGAACGATAACTCAAGTTCATTTTTTTTTAGTTGTGGGACAGTTATAGACTTGAGTTATCATTCTATCATCGCTGGCTTCTTTCTTTTCTTGTTTATAAAGATGGCAACTATATTTTCCTGGCCTAGTTTTCATTTCAGCGTATCATGCGTTAAGGAAATACAGTTAGGAAATTGGGCAAAAATAATGTTTGTTTTATCTACTCAGCTTCGGCCTTTACTCGCTTCCGCCCCGGTTATGTACATACCGCGGATTATTAAACTCAAAATTGTCTTAAAACTTTAAATATTGTTAAAAACAAAATAAAATGGTTGACTAATTTCCCCGACGGTATTCTCTTTAAAATAATTTATGTCGGTAATAGTAAAGATTACCCTTTTATTATTATTTTTTTTTTAATGGTTTAAGTAAAAAAAAATACGATGCTCGGTAGGAAATGTCGAAAACCATTCCACTCTTAATAATTTCCGTGACTGAAATAAGAGTTAACGAAAAATTAAATATAAAAAATCCCAGCAGACACCAGTTGGAGCATTTTACTGAACGCTCATCTAAAAATTGAACAAGTCGATTAAAAAATATATATATATATAATCTGAAAAGTTAGCTCAATCGATATATTTTTTTTTTAAGGTGGGAAAGGGTATATGCATTTTTAGTATATCCGCCAACGAACTTTTTTTTTTTTTTATGGTTTTTAAATTTTTTTTTTTTTATACACATTTGGTGGGACAACCCTGTGCACTGCTGGCATCGTCGACATTCTCCACCAGATCCGAAATTCCTCGGATTTTGACCGCCTGGTTTTTCCCCTTCCACTCCATCCAGATCTGGTACTGACCACGGAAGGCCGACTTGCACCAGACGGTGTAGAAGAGCAGGATGACGAACGCGATGCAGAACCACTCGACCACCACCCAGTAGTGTCCGTGTTCGAGATAGAGGCCCGTGTCGACGAGGCAGAGCCAGATGCTGACCCCGGCCACCAGGCTCATCACCAGGAAGTAGACGACGTTGCTCACGAAGAACTTGTTGCGCAACAGGTCGGAGATCGGCCGCGGCTGTCGGACCAGCTCGAACTGGTAGCCGCACAGCTCGCACGTGCTCAACCCTGTCGTGCTGAGCCACCTCTCTAGACAAGGCACGTGCATCCGACCCACCGACCCACTGCAGTTGCAAGGTGACACCAGACGGGACGGCGAGGAGCTGGCCGCCGCCCCTCCAGCTCCAGTTCCGACCCCAGCAGACGACGACGACGACGACGGAGGCGACAAGAATTCTCCTTCCAGACAGATTCGACAGACGGGCGCTGTAGTGGTCGCAGCACTCACCCCGCTCACGTAGCTGCACGCATCATCGTTTTCGTTCGCTTCCGAGTCGCTGACGCCCCGCTTTGGGACGTAGACGGGTTCCTCGCCCCGTTCCAGGTCCTCCTCACAGGAGCTGCTAACGACTACAGCCATGGAGAAAGAAAGAAAGAGAGAGAGAGAGCGAAAATCAAATCACTTTCCTTCTACGTGCGTACCTCCAGCTTAGTATACAAACATGATGACGTTTTCCGCACCTATTCAGATTTTGTGACGTTTCACGCATGTTATCTATTGCATAAGCAGCAGCCGCACTATGCCTATGACGTAAGCATAACCTGAGCTCTGTGCTTTGCTTATGATCATGATGATGATAGTAAACACTATGGGTCCAAGGGAAATAACTCTTATAAAAAATAATTCTGTTTTTACCTTTTTGGTTTGTTTATTTAACTTACCTGTTCACCTGTCGACCGTAAATGTCCATTACAACTTCAATTACGCTAAATACAATACATTAAAACCACTAAGTATTTAAATACTTACTTTTATGCAAGTAAAAATTAATTTCGGCGTCATAAATTATTTTCAAGAAAATTAAATCAATTTGTGGATTAATACTTTCAACTACCCCCCCCCCCCCCCAAAAAAAAAGAACCCAATGAGATTCTACTATTTTTAGGGCGATTACGTGTAAAAACCCTTAAAATATTGGCGGAAAGAAGAAGGAATAAAATTATTTTAGAATTTAGAGTGAGTGATCATTTCGTATATAAATTTAGCGTACCCCCCCCCCCCCCCTTGCGGACGGACCCGTGGTAATTGTGGAGGTCGTCATGCCTTTTTTGGTGATAACTTCCTCCACAAATAAAAATAAAAATAATAATAAGAAGACTTACATGCAAAACCAACGGAAGTTTATTCACTGAAATAAACCATTAACAAATATAACATATTTCCTTTTGTAATGAGTTCAGAAGTCCTTTCTTTAGTTTCAGGGTAAGTAAAAAAGGAGAATGTCTTTTGTTTTGTTGAAATGCTCATTTGTTATAAAATGTTAAGAGAGGCAATAGGTAATGTTCGCCTGTGTAATTGTATGAAGCGCGCGAAAGGTGAAATGGAAGAGTGATAGTAAGACGCGTGTAACCTCCGAATGAAGAGTCAGTTGAGAGAGAGGGTTTGATGTTTGTGTGTGCTTAAATACTATTTGGATAGGCTCCAGCGAGCTTAAGGAGAAAAGTTTAGAAAAATGTCTTTGGAGAAATCCCATTGGACAGAAATATCACGTGGTGTGCTCCCTACTACGTCCGCTCGTTTTGAGTTGATTTAATATATAAGGCCACGCCGGAATTGCGTGGGCGTTATTTTTTATTTTTCACACGCCAATACAATTATATTCACACTGCGCGCCTAAATTGTATTTATCCCAAACAACAATTTTTATCCGAATCTTAACCGTGTTAACTGGCACATAATAGATTCTCAAAGAAAGAGGAAAAACAATGAAAATTTGCACGTTATCCATTTCAGCAGTTTTTAATCAAGGGAGGCGCGATAGCGCTCTATCCCTTAATAGACTTCAAAAACGACCTATGCTAGAAATCTCATTTCTTTGATCAGTCATAACTCAAAAACCAATAAACCAAATTATTTAAAACTTTGCACAAAATTTTCATTTGATAGGTTCTATAAGTGTGTAGAATTTCAGCATCATTAGTCAAGGCAACCCAGAGATCCAGAAAGGTCAGGAGTGATTTTGTGTTATCCGTGTGTACGTACGTGTGTGCCACCCTGTATCTCATCAACTATTTGATGGATTCAGCTGATTTTTGGCAGAGATAGAGGTTCTAGGGTCTAGTTGATGGCATTTTAATTTCAGTTTACCATAGACCTTAGTTTTCCAGAAAAAAATTTTAAAAACTTAAAAATTACCATTTTCTTGAGGCATAGCCTTTACAAACGTAGTGACATTCCATGATAAATGCCAGTATACTGAAATCATATGCCGTTAATAGGGTTAAGATTAAAATCCATATACACTAAATGTACAAAAGCAAGGAAATTCCCAAATTTTTACACTTTTATTGTCATTAAGGGTATGACTACATATCAACGAAACCATTTCATTATCACATCACTACAGTATAAATCTCTATGCATGAGTGGATGAAGTGTGTGAGGTGCGCTGAAGAAAAATCCTACCAGTAAAATACATAGCCCTGTTGTGCTCGCATACCCTTAATGACAATAAAAGTGTACAAATTTGTGAATTTCCTTGCTTTTGTACATTTAGTGTATATGAATTTTCATCTTAACCCTATTAAGGGCATATGATTTCAGTATACTGGCATTTTTCATGGAATGTATATATATATTTTTCATAGAATTTGGTATATTCGGAATACTGTTCTCATCTTGAGTGTTTTTATCACAACGTTTCGGCTGATGTAACCTCCGACCTTTTTCAGGTGTACCTTGTCGAACTCGGGAATCTGGACGAAATTTCTAACGGAGCCCTTTATTTAATCCACAGGGGGTAGCATGCTCTCGTTCCATCTGCCATGACTGGGAAGAAGTCTTCAGTAATGCACAATTCTTCGTATCGTCCGCACTGAGGATTGAACCCGTGGCGCAGTGGATATAGTACTAAGTACAATTCAGTTCTAAGTGACAGTCATCTGAAGGTTGAAGGTTCAATCCTCAGTGTGGGCAACGAAGAATTGCAAATTACTGAAGACTTTTTCCCAGTCATGGCAGATGGAAAGAGAGCATGCTACCCGCCATGGATTTAATAAAGGGTTCCGTTCGAAATTCCGTCCAGATTCCCGAGTTCGACAGAAAGATTCCAGAGTTCGACAAAGTACATCTGAAGAAGGTCGGAGGTTATGATAAAAAACTCCCAAGATGAGAACAGTAGTCTGAATATACCAAATTCTACGAATTATCAACCCTCATCTCAAAAATTCCGAAGCATGTATAAACTTTGTTATGTACTTACGTGGTAGCTGAAAAGAAGACTGTACACCAAAAATTACGCAAATTCATCCAGTATTTATTAAATTAAAAATAAAAAAACGATTTTATCTATCGGTCGCCATTTTTGTTAAATTTTTTTGAGTTATCTCCCTTGCCTAATCAGTAAGCTAAAAAAATGTCTAGCGATACGTAAGATCATTTTACCACTTCCATTTTAAAACTTCAATATTTATTAAATGATTAAAATAACTGAAAGCTCAGGTGAATGACTCAGATTATTATTATTTTAAATGCATTAAAACAAGAATGAGATGGGCAGAGATGAAAGAGAGGTGGTGGAGAGGGATGTGGAAAAAACGGGGAAGGGGTAAAGAGAGAAAGATAGGGAGGCAGAAGTTTTAAGATAAAGATGTTATGCACACTTTTTTACCTCTTTTACGTTTTTTTTTTTTTTTTATGGCCCCGGGCAACGCCGGGTCAACCTACTAGTTTAAAAATAAAAACTATTCTTACTTTTATAAAAAAATGTCTCCACCCATTTTAATCGGAAGAACTAAAGATAAGATAGACAAAGACTTATGCAGTAAAAGATAGAACCAACAACTCAAAAACTCTTCGTACAGAACAGAGCGCACCCCTCCCGGTTACCAAGGTACCATCCCAGACCATGACCATAAAATTTCAAGTGATATATAATAATGTACTTACAATTTATTTCAAATATGACTCAATCTGGCGCAGAAACATTTTTAAATAATCACCTAAAAAATAGAAATCAGCAAGGGAGATAACTCATTTTCAATTTAAGAATATAATAGGAGTTATCTACCCTTCGGTTTTAAAAAAATGTGCAAACTACTAAAAATTAAAAACTAAAATGATTTCATTGCGTCCCGAGCAACGCCGGGTAGATACAACTGGTAGATTATATATTTACCCTAATTATTTTTTCCTTTTTTTTTTTTTTTTTTTTTTTTTTTTAAATTATAAAAAAAACAAGATGGATACCCGTCCCAGGACGGATAAAATTAAGAACAGTTTTGCACCACTTTTCTGTCCACTTACGAAGATTATAATCAACATGTAATAATACTAAACCTTATATCTAGACTACTTATTCTAATTTTAATTAAAATCCATTGCATGATTTTGATTCTAGAAAATGTCTAAAATTTAAGGTTTAAACTTAAAGGGGTCTTAAGAAGAAATTGAAATTCAGTGAACCTTGCTTAATTGGTGTCTAATGACTATGGATCGAATTCAATGCAAATCTGAAATATTTGAATTTTCAAATGAGAGGTTATGCCCATATTATTCCCCCTAAAAAACAATATTATTCCCCCTAAAAACCAATATTATTCCCCCTAAAAACCCCTTTAAACTGAAATTTGGGGAACATCTATTAACTGATGTCTAAAACCTATTGCTAATATTTCACCAAAATCGGTGTACCTGAATTTTCACAAAGGGCTTCCACCCCCTTTTTTATCCTTTCTGCATGAAACTAAATTAAACTAAATATAGCCCACATTACAACCCCTTAAGAAACCCATTTTGGCATGATGGTAAAGGTGTCTGCAAATGGGCCGGGAGACCAGGGTTCAATCCTCAGTCGAGTCATACCAAAGACTTAAAAGATGATACTGCATTATGGAGTGAGGATCAATGGTAAGTGGAACAATCCTGAGAAAGGGGTGGCGCTCTCCCCTACATCTTCGGTTAGTAGCTACTGAAAAAAGAAGCCTTTGAGTCGCCCTCGACTATGGTTGACAACTTTTTACTTTTAAGCCTTGCAGCAAAATTCATAATGATCAGTTAATTAGTTTAGGAGTGAATCCTGTCTATACAAATGTATAAACATGCACACATACCTCATATATATATATATATATACTAAATATAGCAAACATTACCCACCCTTACGCCTAGAAGGTGTGTTCCAAAATTCATAATGATCGGTTAATTAGTTTAGGAGTGAATCCTGTACATACAAATATATACACATACACACATACCTCACTTTATATATATATATATATATTCTAAATATAGCAAACATTACCCACCCTTACGCCTAGAAGATGTATTCTATTTACATTTTTTTCGATTGATAAATTTATTTTTCGTGCTAAGAGTATGGACCAGGTTGTATTAATGTTTTGCGTCTTTCTTCTTTTGTACGCTGCAGGCTTTCATCTCGCCCGACATCACGTTCGCCATGAAGCCCTATTTCCGAGGCCCGTTCTGCGTGCAAGATGTCAGGGAAGGAATTCTTACGGGCTACATCAAACACATCTGCTACATCTGTACGGTAAGTCCGTGTTTGAGTTTTTGTCTTTAACAAATTCGTCTGAGAGACCGGGGTTCAATCCTCGGTCAAGCTATACCAAAAGACTCTAAAATGGTGCATGATGCCCCTTTGCTTAAACGCTCAGCATTATAAGGTGAGGATCAATTGTAAGTGGAGTAATCCAGAGAAAGGAGTGACGCCCTCCCCTACATTTCGGTGTAGTAGCCAATGAAACGGGAGCCTTCAGATCGCTCTCAACTACAGTCGATCCATTGTCTACTGACATTGTGATGTATGTGAGGATTCCTTTAAACAGAAGTCGCACTCAGAAAAATCATAATGTCTACTCGATACTGTCCTCCAGTGTCTAATGTCTCTCTTTACAAGGGTATGTCAGGACAACCTTGCATGAGGAAACTTCCCCCTACAAGTAAACCCTGACTAAATATTCAAAATAACATAGTATTCGCAGCCCAAATAAGATCCCCTTGGTATGGCTACCCCACACTGGCTCATACGATAAATGGTGCACCTTCTCCAAGTGATGTTGCCTATAGTAACAGCACTAAGCTGGATACTCCACCAGACTAGATGAATTATTGTACTGGAATCCGGTAAGACCAAGAGACCAAAAGAAAGATGTACTATAACATAATCAACTGGTCAATTGGGGAGAGGAAAATTAATGTTCTTAACTTTTTTATAAACTCAACGCTTAATGGAACATGCAAATACCTATGTATCTCATATAGAGATCAAGTGTTAGCCCCCAAAAGGGGACTCTTGATTTATGAGAACTTCGACTGAAGTAAAATGGTGCACCTTCTCTAAGTGATGTTGCCTATACTAAGACCAAGAGACCACAAGAAAGATATACTATAACATAATCAACATGGATGGCGGCACCGCTGGGGGCAGGGAGGGGCCCAAGCCTCCCCCCCCCCCACTTTTTGACTTGGCCCCCCCACTTTACGGTCATCAATAATGAAGTTATATATGCATGTGTTTAACCAGGCCCCCCCCCCCACTTTTTAGGAGAGCCCGACCCCCCCCCCTTTTATAACTGTGCCGCCGGTCCTGATCAACTGGTCAATTGGGAAGAGGAAAATTAATGTTCTTAACTTCTTTACTAACTCAACGTTTGAGAAATAAAGGAAAATTTTAATGGAATATTCGAATATCAATGTATCTCATATAGAGATCAAATGTTAGCCCCAGGAAAGGGGCCCTTTGATTTTTGATTTTTGAGAACTTCGACTGAAGTAAAATTAAATAAAAGAGAGAAGCAATATGCTTGTGAAGTGTGTGACACTTCCTTTATAGAGAGGTTGTCATTGAAAAATCATATGAGAATACATACTGGTGAGAAATTGAATGCCTACTGGGGAGAAATTGAATGCCTACTGCAAATAAATTGAATGCCTACTGGGGAGAAATTGAATGCCTACTGGGGAGAAATTGAATGCCTACTGCAAAGAAATTGAATGCCTACTGCAAAGAAATTGAATGCCTACTGGGGAGAAATTGAATGCCTACTGGTGAGAAATTGAATGCCTACTGGGGAGAAATTGAATGCCTACTGGTGAGAAATTGAATGCCTACTGCAAAGAAATTGAATGCCTACTGCAAAGAAATTGAATGCCTACTGGGGAGAAATTGAATGCCTACTGGGGAGTAATTGAATGCCTACTGCAAAGAAATTGAATGCCTACTGCAAAGAAATTGAATGCCTACTGGGGAGAAATTGAATGCCTACTGGGGAGAAATTGAATGCCTACTGCAAAGAAATTGAATGCCTACTGCAAAGAAATTGAATGCCTACTGGGGAGTAATTGAATGCCTACTGCAAAGAAATTGAATGCCTACTGGGAAGAAATTGAATGCCTACTGGGAAGAAATTGAATGCCTACTGGGGTGTAATTGAATGCCTACTGGGGAGAAATTGAATGCCTACTGGGGAGAAATTGAATGCCTACTGAGGAGAAATTGAATTCCTACTGCAAAGAAATTGAATGCCTACTGCAAAGAAATTGAATGTCTACTGGGGAGTAATTTAATGCCTACTGCAAAAAAATTGAATGCCTACTGGGGAGTAATTGCATGCCTACTGGGGAGAAATTGAATGCCTACTGGGAAGAAATTGAATGCCTGCTGGGGAGTAATTGAATGCCTACTGCAAAGAAATTGAATGCCTACTGGGGAGTAATTGAATGCTTACTGCAAAGAAATTGAATGCCTACTGGGGAGAAATTGAATGCCTACTGGGAAGAAATTGAATGCCTGCTGGGGAGAAATTGAATGCCTACTAGACACTGTCTTTGAGTGTTTAAGTTCTCTCTGTACAAGGGTTTGTCAGGACAACCGGACATGAGGATACAAGTAAACCCTGACTAAATATTAAAAATAACATAGTATTCAAACCCAAATAAGATCCCCTTGACATGGCTATACAATGACTCATTCAAGGAATGGTATCCCTTCTCCAAGTAATGTTACCTCAAGTAACAGCACTTAGCTGGATACTCCACCAGACAAGATGAATTCTTGTCCTGGAATCCGGTAAGACCCAGAGACCACAAGAAAGATATACTAGAACATAGTTCATGAGTCAATTGTGGAGAGAAAAATTAATGTTCTTAACTTCTTTACAAACCTAACGTTTAAGTGGTAAAGGAGAACATTGGTGGAGTATTCGAATATCTATGTATCTCATATAGAGATCAAGTGTTAGGCCCAGGAAGGGGCCCCCTTGATTTCTGAGAACTTCAACTGAAGTAAAATGAAACAAAAAAAAAGAGAGAAGTAATATGCTTATGATGTGTGTGGGACTTTCTTTACAGAGAAGTCGTCATTGAAAAATCACATGAAAATACACATTGGAGAGAATATACCCGGTGAACCGAGTGCAAGTGAGATACAAACAATTGCACTTAAAGGGACGGTTAGAATCTTAAAAAGATCTCTCGGATGGAGTGTTTGAAATAGCGGGTGAATGTCTGGCATCCAAAAAAGAACTGCTTTCGCATCGAGGCGATTTTAGACATAGAATCCGATCAGTCGACGGATCGGGGAAACCTGAACGAATCGAAGGTGGCCGTATCGATTTCCGAGAGAAGGCGTCACAGATTATTCGAGAACCCTCATCCATATATCGCAGCATCTTACACAACAAATCACCATCCCTTCGCGAATACCCAACTTCCGGTCTGCCAGGACTCCAAAAACGGTAAGTGGTTTTACGTATACTTTCCTGCTTATGTTATATTGTAAACATTGAAATTGATTTCCAGAACACACACACACATGCACAGGGAGAAAGTAGCAACCCTAGTTGAAGTCAGTGTCCCTAATGATGCAGGATTAAACAGAGCTGAAAGGGAAAAGATTACGAAATACCAAGTGTTAAACTATGCGTGTTAGAGCGCGACGTAGTGGTGGCCAGTGAACCACAAAGACGAGGAAGAAAAGACAAGAATCAATGAATAAAATGCACGTCAATAACGGCGACCGTCAAATCGGACGCCTCCTGGCGGCACGAGTCGAAACCAAAAAAGAACTCCTTTAGTTGAAGTCAGTGTTTCTAATGATGCAGGATTAAACAGAGCTGAAAGGGAAAAGATTACGAAATACCAAGGTCTTATGTACGACATGAAAAGAAACTGGAATCTTAATAAAATCTCCATCATCCCAGTAATTATAGGAGCACCAGGACTAATGAAAAAGAATTTCAAAAGCTATCTAGCGAGTATACCCGGTGAACCGAGTGCAAGAGAAATACAAACAATTGCACTTAAAGGGACGGTTAGAATCTTAAAAAGATCTCTCGGATGGAGTGTTTGAAATAGCGGGTGAATGTCTGGCATCCGATAGGATGCCCCATCCCCAGCAAAAACGGAAAGATAATAAAATTTACAAAAAGAGAATGAACAATGAATTTGTTTTTTTTTTCTTCGATTCACAGTTGAAACGTGTCTTGTGTTCACTTTTTGTTGCTTTATTTTTTTCAGGAATTCTGCGAAGGAGTTGCTGAACGTGGATCGATCCCTCCGTCGCTGCTTCTGATCCTGTCTCGGCTCTGCCAGGATTTCAACACTTCGATTATTTCCCATTTGGTAAGCCATTGGACCCCCTCTTTTTTTTTTTTTCTTTCTTTTTTTTTTTTTCTTTCTTTTTTTTTTTTCTTTCTTTTTTTTTTTTTCTTTCTTTTTTTTTTTTCTTTCTTTTTTTTTTTTCTTTCTTTTTTTTTTTTTAGAACATTCGAACTACTAGTATCACTCTGGTTACTATTTTCACAACATTTTTGCCGATGTAACTGCCGACCTTTCAGGCGCATCGTTTCAAACTTGGGGAATCCTCACAGAATTTCCATCGCCCTTGTTCCGTCAGCCACGAAATGTTAAGTTCTGACCAGGTTCCGCAATGTCTGTCAATGTCAGCCCCTGTCGCATCACCACAGAGTTGCATCCCTCTGCCTGTTTTACAAATACTTCCACGGAATGCGCTCTGACGAACTCACTGTACTACCCAAACGTAAATACTCTCAACCCACACAACCAGCAGCAAAATCCTACCCCTTCACTGTGAAGTTAAATAGATGCCGGAAGATTTGTTTACTCTGATAGCTACTTTCCTCAGCTCACTTGCCTTTGGAATTCCCTCCCTGCTCCCTGTTTTTTTTCCAACCGTACAAACATGCAGAAATTTAAATGTAATGCGAACAAACATCTTGCAACCCCGTCGGCATTCCCCGGTCAGCGTGCCTCAGGCAGTAAGCAATAAACTTACTCCATCCCAAAGAGGGGAGACAAGGCCTGGGAGGGTGCACCTCCTAGGACAACCCAGTTGGAGTTTTCCTTCTCCTAGGTTAGTTGATCTACTAAGGTTTGGTATGAAGAAAATTTGTACGGTTTTACTGGACGAGTATTAAATATAATCAGATCTTTCTTAGCGAACAGAAAGAATCCAGGTTGTCCTCGATGGCCGTTCATCTAAGCAACATGACATAAATGCTGGTGTACCCCAGGGATCTATCCTTGGACCTTTGTTGTTCCTGATCTATATAAACAATCTCACTGATGGCATTGCGTCTGAGATTGGTTTATTTGCTGACGACACCACACTTTACTCTCGCCATGTTGGCAAAACAGACGCGATCATATCCGAGGCATTGGCTGAATCCTTAGAAAATGACCTCCAGGCTGTAGTGGATTGGGGTCATAAATGGTTGGTGACTTTTAATGCCGCAAAGACAAAGCTCTTTTCCTTCAATAACTACAAGAAACCTCTGCAACCACCGATTGTCATGGCAAATAACACCCTACCTGAGAGTTTATCATTCAAACTCCTCGGCCTAACTTTCACAGGTAACATGAATTGGAACAAATACATTGAAGACATTGCCAAGGCTGCTGCAAAGAAGGTTGGCTCCCTCTACCGTGCTAGTAAACTCCTCACACCTGACATTATCCTGTATCTCTACAAAGCCACCATCCGCCCATGCATGGAGTATTGTTGTCACATCTGGGCTGGTGCATCATCTACTAGTCTCTCCTTCCTTGACAAGGTCCAAAAAAGAATCGCCAACCTAATAGGTCCCTCACTGTCAACCAAGCTTCAGTCTCTGTCCCATCGCCGCAATGTAGCATCCTTGTGCTTGTTTTACAAGTACTTCAATGGATTACGCTCCAATGAATTGGCTACTCTGGTGCCCCCTCGACGTAAATTCACTAGACTAACTCGACAATCAACTAAATCCCATCCATTCACTGTGGAGGTCCCCAGATGGCGGAGAGCTTTCGACTCAAATAGCTTCTTTCCTCATGCTGCTGGCCTCTGGAACTCCCTCCCTGCCCCCTGTTTCCCTGACAGTACTGACATGCAGAAATTTAAAACTAATGTAAACAGACATCTCGCTGCGCAGATCCCAATTTAGGCTGACCCCCCCCTCCCCAACCTTCTCCCCTTTTCTTTTTTTCTCAGTAGCCCCTTACGTCTACAGTGGCGGCCTGCCTTGTTTTTGGGGTGAACTTTGTTAAAAAAAAAAATTTTTTTTAAATATCTGATTATATTTAATACTCGTCCAGATGGCCGGACATTTAAACAACATCACATCGATGCGAGTGTGCCTTAGAGGTTGATCCTTGGACCATAATTATTCCTGATTTTCATAAAAGACTTTCATAATTCAATCGCGTCTGAGATGGATTTGCACCGTTCTCTATTCTCGATATAGGGGCAAATCGAACGCACACAAGTCCAAGGCCGAATCGTTAAAAAATAACCTCCAGTTTAGTGGAATCGGGCCATTTAATGCGATAAAGGCAAAGCTTTTTTCCTTTAACAAATATAAAAAACTTTACCAACCACCCGTTGCCATGATAACCCTAATCCTAACCCACCCGTTGCCATGATAACCCTAACCCTAACCCACCCGTTGCCATGATAACCCTAACCCACCCGTTGCCATGATAACCCTAACCCTAACCCTAATCCACCCATTGCCATGATAACCCTAACCCTAACCCACCCGTTGCCATGATAACCCTAACCCTAACCCACCCGTTGCCATGATAACCCTAACCCTAACCATAACCCTAACCCTAACCCACCCGTTGCCATGATAACCCTAACCCTAACCCTAATCCACCCGTTGCCATGATAACCCTAACCCTACCGAAAGTCCAGCATTCAAACACCTTGGCCTAACATCCACAAGTAACATGAATTTGAATAAATTTTCTTTTTTTTTATGGAAATCGCTCCAGACAAGGCACGAAGCCACTTGATGTAAGGAGTTAAAAAAAAAAACAAAAAAAACTTCAAGGTCAAAAACTAGTCAAAGATTAGTGTTAGATGGATAGATTCCGACCCAGAAAACAGCAGTTCTTCCCCCTTTGTCAGAAGATACTGACAAGTCTGCTGCGTAGTATGTGGGCTCTCTCTACCGGGCTAGAAAACTTCTCACACCTGCTAGTATCCCATATCTCTACAAAGCCACCATTCGCCCATGCATGGAGTATTGTTGTCACATCTGGGCTTGAGCACAAACCACTAGGTCCCAAAAAGAGTCTCTGACCTATTAGGTCCCAAACTGTCTACCAATCTCTAGCCCCTGTCGCATCATCGTGATGTTGCATCCTTGTGCTTGTTTTACAAGTACTAAAACGGAATGTGCTCCGACGAACTTGCTGTACTAGTGCCCCCTCAACATAAATACCCCAACAAACTTAACAAGCAGAAAATCCAACCCCTTTCACTGTAGAGGTCCCCAGATGCCGGAAGGCTTTCTAATCTAATAGCTTCTTTTCTCAAACTGCTTAACATTTGGAATTCTTCCCCTGTTCCCTGTTTCCCCGACTGTACCTACATTAAGAAATGTTAATGTAATGTGAACAAGCATCTCGCTGCACAACTCCCCACTTAGGCTGCCCCCATATAAATCTTTTCCTTAATTCACAGCAGTCCCTTATGTCTCAGCGGCAGTACGTCTTATTTCAGGTGAATTAAAGTAAACAAAAGGCTTAATAGTCTAGTCTATCCTGGTATTATTTCGGAGTTTTTCTTCTCCTAGGCTAGTTGCTCTACCAAGGCTTAATAGTCTAGTCTCTCCTAGTATTATTTCAGAGTTTTCCTTCTCCAATGCTAGTTGCTCTACCAAGGCTTAATAGTCTAGTCTCTCCTAGTATTATTTCGGAGTTTTCCTTCTCCAATGCTAGTTGCTCTACCAAGGCTTAATAGTCTAGTCTCTCCTAGTATTATTTCGGAGTTTTCCTTCTCCAATGCTAGTTGCTCTACCAAGGCTTGATAGTCTAGTCTATCCTAGTATTATTTTGGAGTTTTTTCATTCTCCTAGGCTAGTTATTCTTCCCAGGCTTGATAGTCTAATCTACCTTACTATTAAACCAAATTAAGGCACACAGTTTCATACTTTTCACAAAGGTATTTGTGAAAGTGATGCATTTGCTCTGACCGAACTGCATAGCGAGTCCACTGTCCATACTGGTACCCGCTGACCCTCAGCTT
The DNA here is from genome assembly GCA_963556195.1 of Sepiola atlantica. NCBI lineage: Eukaryota > Metazoa > Mollusca > Cephalopoda > Sepiida > Sepiolidae > Sepiola > Sepiola atlantica. Next base: position 41,552,742 of record OY744553.1, on the reverse strand, counting down.
TGATTATACAACTTAATTTTTTTATTGCTATTATTTTATTTCTTCTTTAGGTTGTCTTGACTGAGGATAACACATTAAATTTGTAGTAGGTTTGTCTTGAAAAGGACAGTGTTTTGTCCTGAAAAGGACAGTGTTTTGTCCTGAAAAGGACAGTGTTTTCTCCTATTATTTTATTTCTTTATTTGGTTGTCTTGACTGAGGATAACACATTAAATTTGTAGTAGATTTGTCTTGAAAAGGACAGTGTTTTGTCTTGAAAAGGACAGTGTTTTGTCCTGAAAAAGACAGTGTTTTCTCCTATTATTTTATTTCTTTATTTGGTTGTCTTGACTGAGGATAACGCATTAAATTTGTAGTAGGTTTGTCTTGAAAAGGACAGTGTTTTGTCTTGAAAAGGACAGTGTTTTCTCCTATTATTTTATTTCTTCTTTAGGTTGTCTTGACTGAGGAACAGCTTTTAATGGAAGACACGACAGGGGTAACATCGATCTCTGTATTGTGCCATGATGCGAAAACTGCGGCACAAAAATTGCTGAACCATTATGTCCGAGTACAAGGACTCACTATTTCTCAGGTTGGTTTATTTCCTATATGTATATATATATATATATATATATATATATATATATATATATATATTCTTTTTTTGTTAATACAAACATTATTGGTTACATATGTGCATACATGTTTCAGTTGTCCCCTTCATCGAGAGTCAACTTCCTCAGACCTTTAGAGAAACTCAAATGAGTTTATACTAAAAAACAGCTCTACTTGTTATTGAACACTTTTTATAAACACTGCAGTTTCAACGGACTAACATCTACAGAAAATAATATAATACATGTAATATATATATATATATATATATATCTATATAATGTATTTTTATGTAATTATTTTTATTGGTGATTGCAGCGTTCGTTTTTTTTGCTTACTTTTATTTCGATTATCTCACTTCCTAAGTGATTAAGATGCAAAAAATTGCATTATTAGTCGCCCTTGACTTTATAGGACGTATTTTTCGTTAATATATATATTTTTATTAATTTTATACGTACATAAAAGTAAAAGTACTTTTATGTACGTATAAAATTAATAAAATATATATATATATATATATATATATATAATAATAATAATAATATTTATAAATAAATATTAATTATTTATTACCTACTGACATCGATGTTTCATGCTTACGTGATCTTCAGTGCAGGAAGCTAATTCCTGACTGGCGATGGGCGCGAACTCCGACTACAAATCGCCACTGATTCGCAGTCAGGAGAGTTACCAGTTGGCCACCAGAAATTAGCTTAGAATTTAGGAGGAATTTAACTTTGTAAATACCAAGTCGGCGAGTATTACACAGCAAGCGGCGAAGAGTGATCTAACACCAACAAATCGTGTTGGATCTCGAAATGAAGCTAGTAGAACTGCTTGTTATTAAATTCACTCAGAGTGCACAGCCTTAGTAAACGGGGGCTGTATAATAATACTTTATAAATAAATATTAATTATTTATTACCTATATATATATATATATATATGTCAGTTGATCTCGCAAAATATATATATAACATTTTAAGCTGAATTATTTCGACACTTGATTATTGGGGAAATGGTAGTTTGATCTGTACCATTGGAGAGCCATGCATATAACTGTCCTGTTTTTAAATCTCCGAAACAGTTACATGGTAAACAGCTGAAGATCCCCGTGCTAATATTAGATGCTTACGTTAAGGTCTCCTGCTTTTGTTTCACTGTTAGATACTTAATCTCCCTTTTTATTTTATTTACTTACTATTATATATTATTTATTTATGAATTTTCCAACAAATGTTAAGTCTACACTATTTTTGGATTTAGTTAGTTTCTCTGGGAATTTAAACTGCATTTTCCCTTTTTTTTTTTGTCTTTTTGTTTAAAATAACACAAAGCTTCTTTAGACTATATATGTGTTAATCAATGTTTGTTTTCCCAAGGCTGTTTTCCTATATATTTTAATCACACAAAATACATGCTTAAATATTCCTCAGTTTTGGGACAGAGTTATCCTTGAAAAAAAATATCCATTTTAATTGTTCTTATTAGGAGGAATTTAACTTTTTAAATACAAAGTCGACGAGTATTCACAGCAAGCGGCGAAGAGTGATCTAACAACAACAAAGCCACAAAGATAGGACGCTTGCAGAAAACAAACATACAACAATTACCGTACTTATAAAAAAAACGTTTGATTGCAGATGCTACGCAAGAGTGTGGAGACGAGAGATTGGCTTAATACAATTGAGCCGCGCAACGTCCGTGCTGTGATGAAGCGTGTCGTGGAAGACATCACGGCCATCGACGTGCAGGTCGGACAGCTGTACGAAGAAGGTGTGCGCAAAGAGCGGAGCAGCGATTCCAGCAGACGGACACACAGTTACAGCCTGTCGCAGCAGCAGCGACGGACGCAGTGGAACTTTACGCCCAGGTAAGAGATCACCCGTTTTTCATACTCTATCCCAGGGGCGGGCAACCTCCGGCCCACAAAGGCTTAGCGTCCGGTCCGCCACCCTGTTATGCTTTATTATTGCGATCCGGCCAGCGGACCTCCCAGTAAAACTCATATCATTTTGTGACATAGACGTAAAAGTAGGTTTCGATTAAGATTTACAGTGGGATGAAAATGTATAAATATCAGCGAGCGATGATGCATGTATATTTCATTTTTCTTTAACTATTAATTTCAAATCCTTGGCCTGAGATAAAAATAGAAGAAGAGAAAGAGAGAGGCAAAGAGGAAACGAGAGACGAGGAAAGGGCATGAATCAGAGAACCTATGTGAGGTGTGTCGAAACGAATGCTGGATCAACTTGCTACTTCCCCTGTCATTATTTTTTATGATTCCAAAATGGCTCTTCGTCGGCACCTTTTATAACATCACATACAGAAGTCTCTTGTGGAGAAAAATATCAGATTTGTAGAGTGTTCAATGCAATTTTTGTACAATTTATTCATGTAAACAAAATATAGTAATTCTGAGATTTCGTTTTTCACTCCGGCCCGCGATCTCCTTCCAAAAGTCTCATTTGGCCCTCACTCTGAAAAGGTTGCCAGCCCCTGATTTACATGCTTTTAACGATTAACCAAGAGCGAGTAGTGGATGCTATTTCACTCGCATCCTTTTTTTGAATACGAAACATATTATCTTATTACTGCCACCGTTATCTCGGAAGTTTTCATAAAAGCGTTGTTTTTTTCTTCCGCTAACATTAAAGTATTCGAACCTAAAAATTTTTGTCGAGACAAGAGTTATTTCCCCTTGGGCTAAATTTTTTTCTAGGCCAGAGTAATGCTCATCATCATCATCATCGGTTTTACATGCTGTCATGCGTTGGACGGCTTTAAGAAATTGATATCCAAAGCAGGGCTGACGGGACAGTTATAAAAGTGTGGGAGGGGGGGGGGTCTCGTAAAAATGGGGGGGGGGGCGGTTAAACATATGCATATCAACTTAATTATTGATGACCGTAAAGTGGGGGGGGGGGGCAAGTAAAAAAGTGAGAGGGCTTAAGCCTCAACCCCCCCCCCCGGTGCCACCGTCCATGCAAAGTAACCTATCTCTGACCAAGTCTTTATTTATCCCTTTTTCACTCAAGTCCATTTTTATCACTTCCATCTCATGTTTTCCTTGCCCTTCCCCTCTGAACTGACCTTACTACCTCAACTGTTCTACATCTACTAACCCAAGAACTCTCATCCATTCTTTCAACGTGGCCATACCATCAAAGTCTACTCTTCTGCACACATATCCCTCTACTGTCCAGATTTAATCTTCCACTGAGGTCATCAGATCTAAGCCTGTCTTTAAGACTCTCATTACACATCCATCGTATCATTTTCATATTATTTCTCTCCATGCAGCGCATGTCCTCAACCCAATCAGACAAAGGAATTTTAAATTTCATACAATTTTATGCATTCGTTTATGCATACATCTCCCTCTACTGTCCAGATTTAATATTCCTCTGAGGTCATCAGATCTAAGCCTGTTTTTAAGACCCAAATTACACATCCATTGTATCATTCTTATATCATTTATTTACATGCAAAGAAGTTATTAAAATATATAATAAAAGACAATCTACTTATGGATCAAACTCCTATTTCCTACGTATACGTCAAATGCATACATGCATTTGATGTTTTTTTCTAGAATCTATTTACATCCAATAATTATATAAATAGAGATTAAAACATTACCTCAGCAACAATAATAGTTTTATATACAATTGGATTCAATTAATAATTTAATGACCAATGCTGTCATAAAGTAAATTTAACTTTTCAAACACTATTCCAATCATTTTTTAAATAGATAATAAGATGATCTTAGATTTACAAAATTATTCATAGTTTTATAAAAATTGAGTTCCATTAAAAATTAAATAGCCAAGCAATACCGTAGCAATTACATTTAACTTTGGACATCCTATTTGAAAAATAAATGATTTGTTTAAAAAGAGAAACATAGTTTAAATAAAAAACAGCAAAACAGAAATGAAAATTCTTGGGCAATGCCGAGTCGGGTGAGCTAGTTTCAACAAAAGAAAACATTCTTCAACACTGGACAAACTTTTAATGAAAGATTGTATGAAGATAACAATGAACCGTTTCCACAAATATTTGAAAGTGGATGTAAGTGTGAGAAGGTTCCAGCGAACCTGCCTTCCTCTTGGATTCTACTCGAAATCTTTACAATATTTTGAACTCAAATCCTTAGAAATTTCTTTACTGGGGTCCATGGAAGTTTTTAAGATGGCCTCAAATCTCCAACTTACACTTTAACCAGGGGTCTTGGCCTTTTGGCTAAGATCAAAGTGTAGTATCTGTTCCGATGGATACTGCACGCCTGTCCTGTGCAGTTCTAGGAGGTCCACCCTCCCAGGCTTTGCCTCCCCTCTTTGGGGAGGAGTAAGTTTATTGTTTACTGCCTGAGGCGCCCCTACCGGGGAATGCCGACAGGGCTGCCCAGGCAATTTTTAATGGCCAGAGTGCTCACCTTCTCGGGCGCTGACTTTTCAAGCCCCACTTTCCCGACCCGACCTTGGGTCACATCTTACCTTGTGGGAGTAAGATAAAACTGGCCTTGTGCCTAACCTCCTGGTGAGAGGTAAATAAATACACTCTAACCAGCTTTTTCTCTACTGCAGAACCACATATCATTCTATTGGATTAATCCCTCGTGGATTTGCAATATTTTGACAACATTCGACACAGTTTTCCACAAACTTTTAATGATGAATATTGTGTCTTTCCATTCTTAACGTTTTTTGGACATTTTTTCACGAGATATTCTGCATTTTGAAAACCTTCTCACACACTTTCTATCATCTTCTCAAATTTTGCCAACTTATCTATCTATGTTATTCCTCTGATGATAAGATTCCAATCTTTGAAAAGCCTGGCTTAAGGAAAGAAAAAATAAACATGCTTTTATTTGACTACACCTTGCATTGAACAACTGAAGATGAAATAGATTTGTCATTTTTACATTTTTTATTTCTCTTTTTACATTTTTACATTTTTTATTTCTCTTTTTTCATTTATCTATATAATTTCTCTATCCCGTATATTGAGCTTTAATCATTTCACGATAGGTTCAATTCTCTAAAAGTATACTTTTAGTCTCATATTTTATATATATATATATATATATATATATATATATACATATACATATATATATATATATATATATATATAATCTATAGTAGTAAAGTTTTTAAAGTAAATAAATAATTTATTTTAAAAAACATAAATAAATGTGTTGTTCAGGTTTTCAAAATATTTTTTCAAAATATTCTTCTTATTATTGCCATTTCATCAACGCTTCCATGTGTGACTTTTCAAACTACCTTATTCACGTAACCGCGTGCTACACACAGCGGCATATCAACATTAATCGTCGATAACATCAAGACGAATTTCAACTTGACTGTGATAAATATGTCTCAATCAAGGAGGATTAAACGAAAAAAAAAAAGAGAACAAAACTATATATGCTTATACTTTTGACAAGGGTGTATAACACCGAAAGTACTCAAGTTTTTATAGTAAATAAATAATTTATTGTAAAAAACATAAATAAATGCGTTGTCCGGGTTTTCAAAATATTCTCCTTATTATTGCCATTTCACCAACGCTTCCATGTGTGACTTTTCATTATATATATATATATATATATATATATATATATATTATAATATAAAATGAAGTAATGAAATAAGGTGTCAATCAAATTTTATTAGAATTCAAAGTTCAAGCAAAGTATCCTTAAGTCCTTAGCTCATGAGTTTTCAAAGATAATTCTTCTCTTCAGAGGACCATTGCGGTAATGGTCCTCTGAAGAGAAGAATTATCTTTGAAAACTCGTGAGCTAAGGACTTAAGGATACTTTGCTTGAACTTTGAATTCTAATAAAATTTGATTGACACCTTATTTTATTACTTCATTTTATATTATAATATTAATGCTCTATCCAGTATATTGAGCTTCAGTTTTTATCCGGATGTTTCACTAATTATAAGATATTAGTTGATGCTTATATCTTTTGTTGGATTGCTTCATATATATATATATATATATATATAACCAATATGCCACGAGTAAGAAGTAAAAAAATGTTAAAATGTCTATTACTTATGAATAGGACGCTTTGCATCGACAATTCAAGTTTAAAAAAAAAAAAACCTGCATTGTTTATTTGGTTTTCTAAACTTCTAAATATATTCCATGAAAAATGCCAGTATACTGAAATTATATACCCTTAATAGGGTTAAGATGAAAATTCATATACACTAAATGTACAAAAGCAAGGAAATTCCCAAATTGTTACACTTTTATTGTCATTAAGGGTATGCGAGCACAACAGGGCTATGTATTTTACTGGTAGGAATTTTTCTTCAGTGCACCTCACACACTTCATCCACTCATGCATAGAGATTTATACTGTAGTGATGTGATAATGAAATGGTTTGGTTGATATGTAGTCATACCCTTTGTGCTAATTTTTTATTTATACAACCATTATTAGTGTTGTAGACCCGTGCTAGGGGTCACAAAGATAACAACCACAAATTGTGACAGGTTAAAATATACAATGTATTTATTCATAGCAATACAGTAACGCCACTAAATGTGGTAGGAGATGACCGGATTTCTACCATGCGGTAAAACATGAATAGGAATGTCCTCTGTTTGAGTCTTTGCAACCATGGTATTTATTATAGATGGTTGCTTCCATTAGTTCTTCAATAGGGGTGATTTGTACCCCACAACAATTAGTTACATATGTGCATACATAATTCGGTTGTACTCTTCACAGAGAGTCCATCTTTTTAGGCTTTTTTGTCTTCTTTGGTCTGAAGAGGTGGACTCTCTGCGAAGAATACAACCGAAACATGTATACTATTTATGCCACTGTCAAAATTAATTTTAAAATCGGAAGCAATTTATGATTGGCTACGCTGGACGGGGATTCATGAGAATTAGCATATTCAACGCCTATATGAGGTGCCTAGATGAGTAACGTGTCAAGCGGCACTTTTCAAATCGGCCACCTGAGAAGCTCTCGGGGTAGGGGAACCTCGGTGAAGTAAAATGCTATAATAAAATGGATTTCGATATGTATGGCACATAACACATCTTACTTGTGGGAGTAGGATAAAAACTGGCCTTGTGCCTAACACGTTACTCCTCTAAAAACTGGCCTTGTGCCTAACACGTTACTCCTCTAGGCGACCCATGTTCTTTACATTATTTTTGTTTTTTGGCAAACAGCGCACAGAACACAAAGTCCTTTTTAAGGTAAGACACATTCTTTGTCACACACTGACACACTTACTGTGGGGAAAGGTATGAATTCTCAGCTATGGGTAAAAAAAAGCAACTTGTGTATAATTAATTGTATACAATGAATCCTGCATTTTAACATAATCACGAAAGGATTGATATGCCGTAAAACGTACACATGCAAGAACCATAAGCGATAGGTATCATGTTTGGCACTAAGTGACCCCCCAAAAAGATTTGTAGCAAGATTGGATGCCGGTGTGTAAAATTAATGTTTAGAACGGTATTTTTCATGTTGGGTTAGATTTAGCCCAAAGTGAAAAATTCCATTGGAATTTAAAAAATTAGGAAAAAAATAATAATTAAGAAATAGTTGGGTTTACGTCGTATAATGCATTTATTCTCACAGACAGAATTTGTCAAAGACAAACACAATAAGGATATACGAAACATGATACACAAAGGGGGTGAAAACTACAGATATAGTTACTAAAGAAAAAACTATTTCATTGTCCCAACACAATCGATTAAGAACATTTGTTGTCAGGGTAAACAAAGAGAGAGATATGCAATGAATAATATACAAATAAATATGACTTAGTTTGTTTATGATGCTCTGGGAGCCGATATGGCTGCTACCAGGAAAGGACATGTAAAAATTGTGAGTTATTGTGAAAGTCCTGTCTGCGTCCAGAAGCGAGAAAATCTGAAACAGGTGCGACCATGAAAGGTGTCTTACGCAAAATATGATGCATAAAGTGGGTGAAAACTACAGATATAGTTACTAAAGGAAAAACTACCTTCTTTAGCCCAACACAATCGATAAAAAAAACATGTGTTGCCAGGGTAAACGAATAGAGAGAGAGATTCAATGATTAATATACATCATATCATCTATTGTTGATGATGCTCTGGGAGCCGATTTGAGTGCTACCAAGAAAGGCCATGTAAAGATGGTGAGTTATTGTGGGAGTCTCATCTGCATCCAGAAATGCAGAAGTCTGAAATAAGTGTGACCATAAAAGGTGTCGGACACAAGCAGCGTCATAGTTGTGAAACCATGCAAGGGTAGTGGACAACACCTGCCAACCTTGAAGCCCAGCCAGAAAAGAGGAAAACCCCTGTTCTGAATTTTGCACATGCACAAAACGAGTCTTTCATAACTTGCAGAAATGGAAGAGCGCATTCCCTAGTTGGCTAGTAATGTTCAGGGAAGATAACTTTGATATGGTTCAAGGGAGATCACCTTGATAATTTTACCATTAAAACGGCATATCAACACTTTTAGGTTATTTAATGCCGAAGCACAATAACTTTTGCAAACGTTTTATTGCATACGATTCATTAAACGCAATTTGACTCCGACTCCTGAAGCAGTGAATCTTTACTCTCTGACTCTGACTCCTCAATCTCTATTCATTTTTTCTTGTGCACTTGATCTTTGACCCTGTCTTAAAGGTCAATCTCAAATGTGGTTCTTTTGCATTTTCAAAGCCATTGGCTCTCAACTCTGACCTCGATTCATTTTATAACATTTTATTTTACATATAATCAGCAGCTTTATGAATTAGTTTATGAGAAAAATCTTGTCAGTCACCATGGCAACAAGGGTTTTGATTGGATGATCTAAATAATTCAGCAGTAGCAGTGTTTGAGATGGTAAAACAGTATGTTTATTTTTTTAAATTGTGACTGACATCTCCGAAGCTAATTCATGAAACCTTACTAACTTCTGTTTAATTGAAACAATGTGGATCTTTTTTATTTTAATAAATCATTTATTTATTTTAAAAAACTTGAGCTTTTGACGTAAAACGTCCTTCTCAAAAGTATAGAGTTTTTTTTTTTCTCTTTTAAATCCTTCTTGTTAGAAATATATAAGCCTCTTGGAGATAGAAGTCTGTTTAGTGGAATCAACAGTTGAGGTTTGAATGTTGGCATGTGGGCGCATGGCTGTGTGTTTTGAGATAATAAAAATATAAAAATAATTTATTTTTAAAATAAAATGTAAAAATAAAAATTATTTTTAGAATGAAATGAAAATAAAAAATAATTAATTTTTAAAATAAAATTAAAATGAAAAATGATTTATTTTAAAAAATAAAATTATAATGAAAAATAATTTATTTTAAAAAATAAAATTAAAATGAAAAATAATTTATTTTAAAAAATAAAATTAAAATGAAAAATAATTTATTTTAAAAAATAAAATTAAAATGAAAAATAATTTATTTTAAAAAATAAAATTAAAATAAAAAAAGTATAATTTATTTTAAAAATAAAATAATTTATTTAAAAAGATAAAAATAATTTATTTTAAAAATAAAATTAAAATAGAAAATAATTAATTTTTAAAATAAAATTAAAATAAAAAATAATTTATTTAAAAAGTAAAATTAGAATTAAATTAAAATAGAAAATAAAATTTATTTTAAAAATAAAAAATAATTTATTTAAAAAGAAAAAAATAATTTATTTAAAAAATAAAAGGAAAATAAAGAAATAATTTATTTAAAAAATAAAATGAAAAAAAAAAAATTTATTTAAGAAATAAAATGAAAAAAAATAAATTTATTTAAAAAATAAAAGGAAAATAAAAAATAATTTATTTAAAAAATAAAATGAAAATAAAAAAAAAATTATTTAAAAAGAATAGTTTACATGGTTTATTTGTTTTTCAAAAATATTTAAAATCTAATTCAAACTTCAAGAAAATAATTAATTTTTAAAATAAAATTAAAATAAAAAATAATTAATTTTTAAAATAAAATTAGAATTAAATTAAAATAAAAAATAAAATTTATTTTAAAAATAAAAAATAATTTATTTAAAAAAAGAAAAATAATTTATTTAGAAAATAAAAGGAAAATAAAGAAATAATTTATTTAAAAAATAAAATGAAAATAAAGAAAAAAAAATTTATTTAAAAACGAAAAGTTTACATGGTTTATTTGTTTTTCAAAAAATATTTAAAATCTAATTCAAACATCAAGCAATGTTTCAAAGTGTGAATATTTTCAGTACCTCTGGCACTCTCCTCTCTCGGCACTGCCCCGATTTTGACTGTGATGGCTGCCGTCTTCAGTTCAAGAATAGGCTGGGGATTGTTTTGATAGAAATTATCTTTGAGATAAGCCCACAGATAAAAATCGGGGGAGGGGTATGGTCTGGTGGTATAAATTTTCTCTTGTACTTCTTAACTCCTTAGTCCAAAAGCAAACACAAACCTTTTTTTGCAACTCACATATTTGCTGTTACTCATTTAAAAGAAATACAATTTTTGTTGTAAGGTAGACAACTCCTATCATATTCTTCAATTAAGAATATGAGTTATCTCCCTTGCTGATTCTTATTTTTCGGTGATTATTTAAAATGTTTAATATCATCAGTCGTCTGGGTCAGACTATGTAATTCTTTTTTAAGTAAATTGTAACAAAATACGTTATTTATTATATTGCCAATAACATAGTACAACAATAACAAATTAACATTTTTTTTTTTAATGGAAATCGCTCCAGACAACGTATGAAGCCAGTTGATGTAAGGAGCTAAAAAAAAATACTACTTCAAGGTGAAAAAACTAGCCAACGATGAGTGTTAGATGGATAGATTCTGACCCAGAAAACAGCAATTCTTCCCCCTTTGTCAGAAACATTGCTCATGGAATGTGAAGACTAAAAAGGACAAAATAAGAGGAGTGAGAGTTACGAGGCTGCCGAAAGTAAACGCAAGTTAGTCACTTTCTACTCTCCTCTAATTAAAATCGGCTAGTCATAAAAATTTGATGTGTTAACTTTAATGCTGTTTGGGTCTGACTTTGAAAATCCGACAAGATAACTTTATATGTTAGATTGATTAGCTTTCAATCTCCGGACGAACTGACTTTTGATTGCAAATGTTTCTGTCATTTAACGTCTTCTGTTTTTTTTTGTTTTTTTTCCTTTCAGCATTGATAACAGTTTAATAAGCAACATTCAGAAGTTGTTTTCCGAGAAAATCGAAATCTTCAGTGCCGTGGAATTCTCCAAAGTTTCCGTCCTCACTGGGATCATAAAGATTAGCCTCAAGGTAAACGGACGACAACGGATCCGTCCTGGAGATCCGTCCATTCAATCCATATGTTTAACGATGAAAATGCTATTTATTACTTAAGTATTATGGACCGGCTGTCAGACATTACAAACTTAATCATGACAGACCAACGAAAATATTATTTCAAATTTCAGCGTGACAAGCCAGCGAAAATGTTATTTAAGAACTGCTCCCAACTTGGGGTGACACCCAAAACCCACACCCAAATTCTCAGTAACCCTTTACGTCTACAGTGGCGGCCTGCCTTGTTTGAGGTGAAATATGTTAAAAAAAAAAAGGTGTGACAGACCATCGAAATGTTATTTGAAATTTAAGTGTGACAGGCCAACGAAAATGTTATATAAAATTTAAGAGTGACAGGCCAACGAAAATGTTACATCAAATTTAAGAGTGACAGGCCAACGAAAATGTTACATCAAATTTAAGCGTGACAGGCCAACGAAAATGTTATATCAAATTTAAGTGTGACAGGCCAACGAAAATGTTACATCAAATTTAAGCGTGACAGGCCAACGAAAATGTTACATCAAATTTAAGCGTGACAGGCCAACGAAAATGTTATATCAAATTTAAGCGTGACAGGCCAACGAAAATGTTACATCAAATTTAAGCGTGACAGGCCAACGAAAATGTTACATCAAATTTAAGCGTGACAGGCCAACGAAAATGTTATATCAAATTTAAGCGTGACAGGCCAACGAAAATGTTATATCAAATTTAAGCGTGACAGGCCCACGAAAATGTTACATCAAATTTAAGTGTTACAGGCCAACGAAAATGTTACATCAAATTTAAGCGTGACAGGCCAACGAAAATGTTATATCAAATTTAAGTGTGACAGGCCAACGAAAATGTTATATGAAATTTAAGCGTGACACGCCAACGATAATGTTACATCAAATTTAAGCGTGACAGGCCAACGAAAATGTTATATCAAATTTAAGTGTGACAGGCCAACGAAAATGTTACATCAAATTTAAGTGTGACAGGCCAACGAAAATGTTATATCAAATTTAAGTGTGACAGGCCAACGAAAATGTTATATCAAATTTAAGTGTGACAGGCCAACGAAAATGTTACATCAAATTTAAGTGTGACAGGCCAACGAAAATGTTATATCAAATTTAAGTGTGACAGGCCAACGAAAATGTTATATCAAATTTAAGTGTGACAGGCCAACGAAAATGTTACATCAAATTTAAGTGTGACAGGCCAACGAAAATGTTATATAAAATTTAAGTGTGACAGGCCAACGAAAATGTTACATCAACTTTAAGCGTGACAGGCCAACGAAAATGTTATATCAAATTTAAGCGTGACAGGCCAACGAAAATGTTATATCAAATTTAAGCGTGACAGGCCAACGAAAATGTTACATCAAATTTAAGCGTGACAAGCCAACGAAAATGTTACATCAAATTTAAGTGTGACAGGCCAACGAAAATGTTATATCAAATTTAAGTGTGACAGGCCAACGAAAATGTTACATCAAATTTAAGCGTGACAAGCCAACGAAAATGTTACATCAAATTTAAGCGTGACAGGCCAACGAAAATGTTACATCAAATTTAAGCGTGACAAGCCAACGAAAATGTTACATCAAATTTAAGCGTGACAAGCCAACGAAAATGTTACATCAAATTTAAGTGTGACAGGCCAACGAAAATGTTATATCAAATTTAAGTGTGACAGGCCAACGAAAATGTTACATCAAATTTAAGCGTGACAAGCCAACGAAAATGTTACATCAAATTTAAGCGTGACAGGCCAACGAAAATGTTACATCAAATTTAAGCGTGACAAGCCAACGAAAATGTTACATCAAATTTAAGTGTGACAGGCCAACGAAAATGTTATATCAAATTTAAGTGTGACAGGCCAACGAAAATGTTACATCAAATTTAAGCGTGACAGGCCAACGAAAATGTTATATCAAATTTAAGCGTGACAGGCCAACGAAAATGTTATATCAAATTTAAGCGTGACAAGCCAACGAAAATGTTATATCAAATTTAAGTGTGACAGGCCAACGAAAATGTTATATCAAATTTAAGTGTGACAGGCCAACGAAAATGTTATATCAAATTTAAGTGTGACAGGCCAACGAAAATGTTATATCAAATTTAAGTGTGACAGGCCAACGAAAATGTTACATCAAATTTAAGTGTGACAGGCCAACGAAAATGTTATATCAAATTTAAGTGTGACAGGCCAACGAAAATGTTATATCAAATTTAAGTGTGACAGGCCAACGAAAATGTTACATCAAATTTAAGTGTGACAGGCCAACGAAAATGTTATATCAAATTTAAGTGTGACAGGCCAACGAAAATGTTATATCAAATTTAAGTGTGACAGGCCAACGAAAATGTTACATCAAATTTAAGCGTGACAGACCAACGAAAATGTTACATCAAATTTAAGTGTGACAGGCCAACGAAAATGTTATATCAAATTTAAGCGTGACAGGCCAACGAAAATGTTATATCAAATTTAAGTGTGACAGGCCAACGAAAATGTTATATCAAATTTATGTGTGACAGGCCAACGAAAATGTTATTTGAAATTTAAGTGTGACAGGCCAACGAAAATGTTATATCAAATTTAAGTGTGACAGGCCAACGAAAATGTTATATCAAATTTAAGTGTGACAGGCCAACGAAAATGTTATTTGAAATTTAAGTGTGACAGGCCAACGAAAATGTTATATCAAATTTAAGTGTGACAGGCCAACGAAAATGTTACATCAAATTTAAGCGTGACAGGCCAACGAAAATGTTATATCAAATTTAAGTGTGACAAGCCAATCAACAAAAAGAAGAACCATTGACGTGTCTAAAAATTCTATTTCAAACGTGACAGATAAATTGACAGATAGCGATTTTTTTTTTTATTATCAAAGCCAAGAGCCACTCGAGGATAAAGGGTTAATGACTTATGAGGATGGTTTTTGACAAGTGTTTATTGATATTAAATTTGAAGGGGACCATGTTGTAGCCATCAGGGAAATAATTTGTCCAATTAAGCTGCATGTTTATTTGATGCTAATTAAAACAAGTGTGACAGACGAAAGTGCTATTTCAAATTTAAACTTGACAGACAAACAGACAGGACAACTGATAAAAAACTTTTTGAATTTGTCGTCTATGTGTAAGGGGAGACGAGGGGTCATCAGTTCAAGTTCTGTCAAAATTATTGCATTTCATTCCTGTGGCTGAAAGCTTTCAAGGAAGCGCGCATCCAGAGTCAGGTCGGTGTTTCTGTCTGAGCTGAATTAATGCAAAACCCAAAATTAGTAATGAAGGCAGTGCATCACTGAAGACCACCCTTGATGCATCTAAAAAATGTTACGATTAATTCCTCCGTTAAAGTTTTTCATAATTTCTTCAGATAACATTCAAATCATCACCATTTTGTATTATCGAAAAAAAAATTTTTTGTCGAAATTTACCTTTCGTTTTTACAAGGGGGGATCATTTTCTGATATAGTGTCATGGCCATGTTTTTATCCTGACTTATTTTGCCTTAAATTAAAAGTAAAGTGGTTGACCGTAGTCGAGGGCGATCCAAACGCTCCCTTTTCATTAGCTACTACACCGAGATGTAAGGGAGGGCGCCACTACTTTCCTAGGATTACTCCACTTACCCTTGATCCTCACCTTATAATACTGAGTGTTTAAGCGATTTTTTTATTCTTGGTATGGCTAGACCGATGGTTGAACCCAGGTCTCCCAGCTCGTTAGCAAACACTTTAACCTTTATACCAAATGGGCCAGTCTATCTTGCCTTATCCAGCCTTACCTTATCCTGCCTTATATTGCCTTATTTTGACTTATCCTGCCTTACCTTACGTTGCCTTATCCTGCCTTACCTTATATTGCCTTATCCTGCCTTATCCTGCCTTACCTTATATTGCCTTACCTTATATTGCCTTATCATGCCTTACCTTATATTACCTTATATTATATTGCCTTATCCTGCCTTACCTTATATTGCCTTATTATGCCTTACCTTATATTATATTACCTTATCCTGCCTTACCTTATATTGCCTTATCATGCCTTACCTTATATTATATTGCCTTATCCTGCCTTACCTTATATTGCCTTACCTTATATTGCCTTATCCTGCCTTACCTTATATTGCCTTATCCTGCCTTACCTTATATTGCCTTATATTATATTGCCTTATCCTGCCTTACCTTATATTACCTTATATTATATTGCCTTATCCTGCCTTACCTTATATTGCCTTATATTATATTGCCTTATCCTGCCTTACCTTATATTGCCTTATCCTGCCTTACCTTATATTACCTTATATTATATTGCCTTATCCTGCCTTACCTTATATTGCCTTATATTATATTGCCTTATCCTGCCTTACCTTATATTGCCTTATCCTGCCTTACCTTATATTACCTTATATTATATTGCCTTATCCTGCCTTACCTTATATTGCCTTATATTATATTGCCTTATCCTGCCTTACCTTCTATTGCCTTATCATGCCTTATCCTGCCTTATATTGCTTTACCATGACTTATCCTGCCCTATCTTGCCTTATTTGACACTTGAAACTTGTCCTTTGTTTTCCTTGAAATAATTGCTTATTTTCGTCATTTGCAGACTTTTCTTGAATGTGTTCGCCTGCGGACTTTTGGCCGTTATGGCCTGCAACAGATTCAAGTGGACACTCACTACCTACAGCTTTATCTATGGAGATTTGTATCCGATGAGAAGTGAGTACTCAAAAACATTACACAATACATGTGCGCATGTTTTACGGCACAAAACCGATTTTATAAAACCAGTTAAAACTGGTTTTCATATGATGATCACTAAAAATGTAACCGATTTTAATGTTTATTGTTTTAGATTCAATGAGAGATACTATATAATTTTTGATGTGAGATGCTATATAATTTTTAATGTGAGATACTATATAATTTTTAATGTGAGATACTATATAATTTTTAATGTAAGATGCTATATAATTTTTAATGTAAGATGCTATATAATTTTTTAATGAGATATACTATATAATTTTTTATGTGAGATACTATATAATTTTTAATGTGAGATGCTATATAATTTTTAATGTAAGATGCTATATAATTTTTTAATGAGATATACTATATAATTTTTTATGTGAGATACTATATAATTTTTAATGTGAGATGCTATATAATTTTTAATGTAAGATGCTATATAATTTTTTAATGAGATATACTATATAATTTTTTATGTGAGATACTATATAATTTTTAATGTGAGATGCTATATAATTTTTAATGTAAGATGCTATATAATTTTTTAATGAGATATACTATATAATTTTTAATGTGAGATGCTATATAATTTTTAATGTGAGATGCTATATAATTGTTAATGTGAGATACTATATAATTTTTAATGTGAGATGCTATATAATTTTTAATGTAAGATGCTATATAATTTTTTAATGAGATATACTATATAATTTTTTATGTGAGATACTATATAATTTTTAATGTGAGATGCTATATAATTTTTAATGTGAGATGCTATATAATTGTTAATGTGAGATACTATATAATTTTTAATGTGAGATGCTATATAATTGTTAATGTGAGATACTATATAATTTTTAACGTGAGATGCTATATAATTTTTAATGTAAGATGCTATATAATTTTTTAATGAGATATACTATATAATTTTTTATGTGAGATACTATATAATTTTTAATGTGAGATGCTATATAATTTTTAATGTGAGATGCTATATAATTGTTAATGTGAGATACTATATAATTTTTAATGTAAGATGCTATATAATTTTTTAATGAGATATACTATATAATTTTTTAATGAGATATACTATATAATTTTTTAACGAGAAATACTATATAATTTTTTAACAAAAATACTGTATCATTTTTTAACGAGAAATACTATATAATTTTTTAACAGGAAATACTATATAATTTTTTAACGAGAGATACTATATATTTTTTAACGAGAGATACTATATATTTTTTAACGAGTGATACAATATAATTTTTTAACGAGAAATACTATATAATTTTTTAACAGGAGATACTATATAATTTTTTAACGAGAAATACTATACAATTTTTTAACAGGAAATACTGTATCATTTTTTAACAGGAGATACTATATAATTTTTTAACGAGAGATACTGTATAATTATTTCCACAATCAGACACAATGCCGCAGCACACACAAACTACAAACTGTGAAAGTCAATGACCAGAAACCCTAGACATACACAGGTGAAATATGGCAGTTCAAAATACATTAACATGAAAATTTTTTGATATACTTACGTATCAGGAAAAACTATTTGCTATTTGAATTTATATATAAATCAGTTTTATCGTATTTTTCTGATTCTTCATACATTCTCCATCGCCACAAATGCATTTTACGTCTTTATCTCGCCCTGTCCTCCCTTTCATGTAACTCTTCTAAATTAAAGACGTAAAATGTGTTTGTGTCAATCAAGAATCGGAAATATACGATAAAACTGATTTATATTTTTTAATTAAAATTCTATTGAGAGCTATGTATTCTGGGAGCAATGTATTCTGGGAGCAATGTATTCTGAGAGCAATGTATTCTGGGAGCAATGTATTCTGGGAGCAATGTATTCTGAGAGCAATGTATTCTGGGAGCAATGTATTCTGGGAGCAATGTATTCTGGGAGCAATGTATTCTGAGAGCAATGTATTCTGGGAGCAATGTATTCTGGGAGCAATGTATTCTGAGAGCAATGTATTCTGAGAGCAATGTATTCTGGGAGCAATGTATTCTGGGAGCAATGTATTCTGAGAGCAATGTATTCTGGGAGCAATGTATTCTGGGAGCAATGTATTCTGGAAGCAATGTATTCTGAGAGCAATGTATTCTGAGAGCAATGTATTCTGAGAGCAATGTATTCTGAGAGCAATGTATTCTGGGAGCAATGTATTCTGGGAGCAATGTATTCTGGGAGCAATGTATTCTGGGAGCAATGTATTCTGAGAGCAATGTATTCTGGGAGCAATGTATTCTGGGAGCAATGTATTCTGGGAGCAATGTATTCTGAGAGCAATGTATTCTGGGAGCAATGTATTCTGGGAGCAATGTATTCTGAGAGCAATGTATTCTGAGAGCAATGTATTCTGGGAGCAATGTATTCTGGGAGCAATGTATTCTGAGAGCAATGTATTCTGGGAGCAATGTATTCTGGGAGCAATGTATTCTGGGAGCAATGTATTCTGAGAGCAATGTATTCTGGGAGCAATGTATTCTGAGAGCAATGTATTCTGAGAGCAATGTATTCTGGGAGCAATGTATTCTGGGAGCAATGTATTCTGAGAGCAATGTATTCTGAGAGCAATGTATTCTGGGAGCAAGGTATTCTGAGAGCAATGTATTTTGGGAGCAATATATTCTGAGAGCAATGTATTCTGGGAGCAATGTATTCTGAGAGCAATGTATTCTGGGAGCAATATATTCTGGGAGCAATGTATTCTGGGAGAAATGTATTCTGGGAGCAATGTATTCTGAGAGCAATGTATTCTGGGAGCAATGTATTCTGAGAGCAATGTATTCTGGGAGCAATGTATTCTGGGAGCAATGTATTCTGAGAGCAATGTATTCTGGGAGCAATGTATTCTGGGAGCAATGTATTCTGAGAGCAATGTATTCTGGGAGCAATGTATTCTGAGAGCAATGTATTCTGAGAGCAATGTATTCTGGGAGCAATGTATTCTGGGAGCAATGTATTCTGAGAGCAATGTATTCTGGGAGCAAGGTATTCTGAGAGCAATGTATTTTGGGAGCAATATATTCTGAGAGCAATGTATTCTGGGAGCAATGTATTCTGAGAGCAATGTATTCTGGGAGCAATATATTCTGGGAGCAATATATTCTGAGAGCAATGTATTCTGGGAGCAATGTATTCTGAGAGCAATGTATTCTGAGAGCAATGTATTCTGAGAGCAATGTATTCTGGGAGCAATGTATTCTGAGAGCAATGTATTCTGGGAGCAATATATTCTGGGAGCAATATATTCTGAGAGCAATGTATTCTGAGAGCAATGTATTCTGAGAGCAATGTATTCTTAGAGCAATGTATTCTGGAAATATAAATAATTATCCTACCTATCGAATTATATTTCACAACTTTATTCGGCATTAAATAAGCGATAGATGGTTGATATGCCGTAAAACAAACCAAACATGACCATATTTGAAATTAATTCTGACCAGCAATATATTCCCGTACAGGCAACGCCGGGTGAATACCACTCGTATATCATATTTGTCAATATCAAACGCACACTAATTGTAGCCCTTTTCTGTCTGTTAGAGGTGTTTATCACTCCGCTAGAAATGTTCGATGTCGTATCCGGAGATAAAATTACTTTCATTTCTTTTGTTTTTCCTGTTTTGACTTTTCCTACATCTTACATTTCAGCCTTGTACAAGTCTTGTTGGATGAAATTGTGTGCAGCACGGCCCATCGATGCCTTGACCCCAGCATGATGGAACCAAGCGTAAGTGACAGAAAACATATTCGGATGAACGTCTCAAAATTTATAAATCAAAAATTATCAACTATAGGGTCACCCTCCTACTCCCCTAACTCTAACTCTCATTCTCCCCTAACCCTCCTACTCCCCTAACCCTAACTCTCGTTCTCCCCTAATCCTAACTCTCGTTCTCCCCTAATCCTAACTCTCGTTCTCCCCTAACCATAACTCTCGTTCTCCCCTTACCCTCCTACTCCCCTAACCATAACTCTCGTTCTCCCCTAATCCTAACTCTCGTTCTCCCCTAATCCTAACTCTCGTTCTCCCCTAACCATAACTCTCGTTCTCCCCTTACCCTCCTACTCCCCTAACCATAACTCTCGTTCTCCCCTAATCCTAACTCTCGTTCTCCCCTAATCCTAACTCTCGTTCTCCCCTAACCATAACTCTCGTTCTCCCCTTACCCTCCTACTCCCCTAACCATAACTCTCGTTCTCCCCTAATCCTAACTCTCGTTCTCCCCTAACCATAACTCTCGTTCTCCCCTTACCCTCCTACTCCCCTAACCATAACTCTCGTTCTCCCCTAATCCTAACGCTCGTTCTCCCCTAATCCTAACTCTCGTTCTCCCCTTACCCTCCTACTCCCCTAACCATAACTCTCGTTCTCCCCTAATCCTAACTCTCGTTCTCCCCTAACCCTCCTACTCCCCTAACCATAACTCTCGTTCTCCCCTAACCCTCCTACTCCCCTAATCCTAACCCTCTTACTCTCCTTAAGAAAGTTAGGAGAGTAGGAGGTACTCCCCTAACCCTCCTACTCCCTTAACCCTCCTACCCCCCCCCTAAAAAAAAAAATCCCACCTATGGAATTGTTAATAAAATTCACAATCCTTTCTGCAATACTAAGACCAATAGTCATCTCCTTTCTTTGCGATAATCATATTTCGTTCTTGTTAGCTCCTTACATCAAGTGGCTTCATGCCTTGTCTGGAGCGATTTCCATAAAAAAAAAAAAAAAAACTAAAAAAAAACTGCCATCCATAAATTAATTCATAAAATTCACAATGCTTTCTGCAATCCAACCATTTTTTGTACAATAAAGCTTTAGTCTATGCCTGACTTGTCCACCAAGTGTCAGTTATGAATGTCCAACGGTCTTTATTGCGATCCTATGATAAGCACACCTGGATACAACGTGTAAAATTATCACACACTCCTTTCATGGTACTACCCTGATTTTAGCTGCGATGGCCTTCTTCAGTTCAGGGCATAGTCTGAGGATTGTTTTGAAAGATACTATCTTTGAGATAACACCCACAGATAACATTTGGGGATGGGGGGGGGGAGGGGTGGTGAAGATCCGGTGAATGTGAAGCCCATTCAGGATTATACTTACTACTAATGAGACGATCAACTTGAACGAAATCCATTTTTTCCAGCCATTTGTAACTTTTTCGTTTTTTTTTAACTCCCTACCCTATTTCCCAACCCTATCAAGTGCGTGACCCCTCCCCTTCCAATTGTCTTGGGTATGACACTAAACTTAATCCAGTAGTAAGGCCCTCAATGTAAAACGGACGTTAAACAAGTGATGATGATGCTGAAAGAATGGATGAGGGTGATTGGGTTAGTAGATGTAGAAGAGTTGAGGTAGCAGGGTCAGTTGGCATGGGAAAGGCCCAGGGAAAACATAGAAAGGAAAAGATAAAAAGAGACTTTTGTTTTTCCTTAGAACTTATGGAAATTTATCTCCCATAACAAAAAAAAAACGATTTTGATTTACTGCCCGAAAAAGATAGAATAGCCGGGAAATGGGGGATCTTTTTTATGTTTATATATATGCAAAACTGATCCAACACCTTAAATTCTAAAATAATTTTTTTTTTTTATTCTTTCCGCAAAGTTTTTCAGGGTGTTCGCATGTGTTGTGACTTTGAAGGGCCGATGATAATTCAGACAAGATGGTGGTATATTTACAGGAGTGTATTTCCATAAGTACAGAAATAGTATATATAGAAAGTCTGCGTTCGATACTGTGGCCATGACTGCCATGACACTTTTTCTTTTTTTTTTCTTTTTTTTTTAACGTAGTACACCCCAAACAAGGCAGGCCGCTACTGTAGACGTAAGGGGCTACTGAAAAGAAAGAAATGGGGAGAAGGTTGGTGGGGTCCACCTAAACTGGGATCTGCGCAGCGAGATGTCTGTTTACATTAATTTTAAATTTCTGCATGTCAGTACTGTCGGGGAAACGGGGCAGGGAGGGAGTTCTAGAGGCCAGCAGCACGAGGAAAGAAGCTATTTGCGTAGAAGGCTCTCCGGCATCTGGGGACCTCTACAGTGAATGAATGAGATTTAGTTGATTGTCAAGTTGGTCTAGTGAATTTACGTCGCGGGGGCACCAGAGTAACCAATTCATCGGAGCATAATCCATTGAAGTATTTGTAAAACAAGCACAAGGATGCTACATTGCGGCGATGGGACAGGGACTGGAGCTTGGTTTATAGTAAGGGACCTATTAAGTTAGCGACTCTTTTTTGGACCTTGTCAAGGAAGGAGAGACTAGTAGATGATGCACCAGCCCAGATGTGACAACAATACTCCATGCATGGGCGGATGGTGGCTTTGTAGAGATACAGGATAATGTCAGGTGTGAGGAGTTTACTAGCACGGTAGAGAAAGCCAACCTTCTTTGAGGTAGCCTTGGCAATGTCTTCAATGTATTTGTTCCAATTCATGTTACCTGTGAAGGTTAGGCCGAGGAGTTTGAATGATGAACTCTCAGGTAGGGGGTTATATAAGATAAAATAAAATCATATGTACGGCGTTTATCGTTTATGCAAAAAAAAAAAAATAACGTATATCCTTTAAATCCATAAAAAAACAAACATTTTAACACGAGTTTACACCTGTCGTTTAAAATGACGGGAAACAATTATGCTTCGCCAGTGTTTGAACGAACTTGATTAAACGGTGACTCATTCGTAATTTTTTTAAAAAAATCAGCTTTTATGAGGGCGTACCAACAAAGTGTACTCTCGGGAAAGCCAAGGATGTTGATCAGATAAGGGATCGGCTATTTGTCCGATCAGGTAGGGTGTTAGTCGTAACTCTATTCATAGTGTCTGGAAGAGTCTATTTATTCCCGAAATAGGGTAGATAAACATCACACCATAACAACATGTAATCGCCTAAAAAAAAAAAAAGTAGAATCTCATTGGGAAGGGGGGGGGGATATTTAGCAGAGTGAGCTCATCTACAAATTTACCAAATTTTTTTTTATTTTCACATGCAAACGGAACAACAAACGAAATTATAACGAGATTATTTTTGTTTCTTCTTTTTCAGGTAATTGAGTTGATCTGCGAGCGTGGATGATGCGTGGAACCAGGTGATCCTCGAAAAATTCTTTTGGGACCAAAATTCCTACCAATTCCCATGTCCTTCTCCCTTGTCTTTGTGCATAGGAACTTTCTCAACAGAGTGTGTGAATTCCTTACAACAAACGGAACCACAGGAAATTATCTAATACGATGGAAAATGGTTAAATTTTAAAAGAGGGGCAGCAGTTTTGCTCCTTTTTGCATTGGTGAAATATTTCCGGCTAACAATATAGTTTTTTTGTTTTTTTTTCTCTCTTGTATTGCCAAAGTGGAATAATAAAATAAATATAGAAACTGAGAAATTAGTTCTTGTTTGTGGAGTTCATTTTCAGATTGAAAAATATTAATAAGTGTTGTGGGGTACAAATCACCCCTATTGAAGAACTAATGGAAGCAACCATCTATAATAAATACCATGGTTGCAAAGACTCAAACAGAGGACATTCCTATTATGTGAGAGTCCTCGTACCATGTGTGGTATCTGTTCCGATGGATACTACACCCTATAGACCGGTGTTGTCTTGGCCTTCGGGGCATGATTCCGCCGGTCTATGGGTCTGTCCTGTGCAGTTCTAGGAGGTCCACCCTCCCAGGCTTTGCCTCTCCTCTTTGGGGAGGAGTAAGTTTATAGCTTACTGCCTGAGGCGCCCCTACCGGGGAATGCCGACGGGGCTGCCCAGGCAATTTTTAGTGGCTAAAGCGCTCACCTCTCGGGCGCTGGCTTTTCAAATCCCACTTTCCGACCTTGTGTCACATACTCCTATAGTGGGTAGGTGTTAAATATAGAGGACATTCCTATTCATGTTTTACCGCATGGTAGGAATCCGGTCATCTCCTACCACATTTAGTGGCGTTACTGTATTGCTATGAATAAATACATTGTATATTTTAATCTGTCACAATTTGTGGGTGTTATCTTTGTGACCCCTAGCATGGGTCTACAACAATAAGATAAGTCATAAACCGGATGTATTGCAGACAAAGGGTCATCAGGGTTCAATATATTTTTTATATTCTTTTGTATTGCCAAATTATTTTATTGTGGAAATTATTGAAATAATAAAACATTAAAAATTAAAATTTCAATTCTTTTCCTGTAAAACTTTTTAAATGTGTAACCAACAAAATTGACAGTCAATCCCGGACAGCGTCGGATAGCTACGGCTAATTCCATATAATAAAGGTGAAGCTGGTCTTTTTAAAAATGTTTTTTGAACGTAGTTCACCCCAAATAAGGCCGCCACTGTAGACGTAAGGGGCTACTGAGAAGAAAGAACAGGGAGAAAGTTAGGAGGGTGGGGTCAACCTAAACTGGGATCTGTGCAGCGAGATGTCTATTTACATTAATTTTAAATTTCTGCATGTTAGTACTGACGGGGAAACAGGGGGCAGGGACTGGAGCTTGGTTGACAGTGAGGGACCTATTAGGTTGGCGACTCTTTTTTGGACCTTGTCTAGGAGGGAGAGACTAGTAGATAATGCTCCAGCCCAGATGTAGCAACAATACTCCATGCATGGGAGGATGGTGGCTTTGTAGAGATACAGGATAATGTCAGGTGTGAGGAGTTTACTAGCACGGTAGAGGGAGCCAACCTTCTTTGCGGCAGCCTTGGCAATGTCTTCAATGTATTTGTTCCAATTCATGTTACTTGTTAAGGTCTATTTCTCAAAGTTTGTCATCACTAGCATTCATTTGACAAAACGATATTTGATTTTGATTAACCAATTTTTTCGTTTTTTCCCACCATGATCTTTACAAGAATAAACCTTTAGTTTCTTTTAAAAAAAATACTTATTCCAGCTAGGAATATTGTTAAAATGGAGACTTTTTTCATTATCGACCTAAGCAGATGCGTCAGCTTAACACATTAATAAAAATGTTTTTCGACGTCACTCTCTCTATTTCATGGTTTGGTTGTTTTGTTTTACGGCATATCAACCCTTTTCAGGTTATTTAATGCCGAATGCAGTCATTTTGGTGAAAGTTTTTATGCTTCAAGTTGTTTATATCTTCAAATATTTATTCATGGTGTTTAGTTTGGTTGTTTTGTTTTACGGCATATCAACCCTTTTCAGGTTATTTAATGCCGAATGCAGTCATTTTGGTGAAAGTTTTTATGCTTCAAGTTCTTTATATGTTCAAATATTTATTGATAGTGTTTGGTTTGGTTGTTAAATCTGTTTCTATTTAACCCATAGTTGGGACCCTAACAGGTACTACCACTCCGGGTCAGGGTGGACCTGGGAGCAATGGTAATTAAGAGGAGGCTCCACATTCCCCAAAGTCCGTAATCCGGATCTCACCATCGGATGTAGTTTAAGGTCATATCCAGGACCGGGAGTAGGGTAGGAAAAATAAAATAAAAAAGGGGAGGGAGAAAGGGAGAGGGGCTGTTGTTTTTGTTTTTGGTTTTGTAGAACATAATTAAGTTTTACAAACAAAAAAAACAAAAAACGTCAATGTAGGTGAATTTCGTCTCAGGGAGCCACAGGGCAGCCTGATCTGGTATCACCAGTCTCTCTATTTCAGCTATCAGATTAACAATTATATGTGTTTAAAACAACTATTAAACTATATGTTTCTTAAAATTACTTGTATTAAATAAAGGCAGATACTTAGCATATCGTAATATGAAGATACTCACATGTTTGAATATGCTACGCCTAGCTCCAAACGTGTGACGTCCGTTAGACACATGATTATATCTTTATTACTTTTTTCTGCCAACACTTGGGATGGATGCGCTCATTATGTCTAGCCACACTGATGAGTAATGAAACGACGAAACAGCTGTCTGTGGATGTTTATTATTTCTTCATATACATTGCATTGTACTATATATATATATATATATATATATATATATTTGAGTTGCAAAATACTCGTAATCCGGGGTTTCGAATAGCATGGCAGGTGGTGAATAGTCATATCTCTATGCTGATGAGTCCCGATTATAAAGGACGAAACGTATACGTACATAGATAATAAACAAAAAAAATATTATTTGTAGCTCCTAGAAAACCCGTCTGGAAGGGCACTGTAAGTGTAGTATTAACACAGTATGATGTCGCTAGCTAAATGTGCATCGTTCCTTTCATTAAGTAGAACACTCTTAGTACGTCAAGCCGCCACATAAAGTGTGAAAAATATCACTGTTTATTTGCTATTCAGCATTAGCCAAGTGGTTCTAGATGTCAGGATTTGAGTTGCAAAATACTCGGAATCCAGGGTTTTGAATCGCATGACCGGTAGTGAATAGTCATATCTCTATGCTGATGAGTCCAGATTATAAAGGATGAAACGTATACGTACATAGATAATAAACAGTTACAAATATTCATTATATATATATATATATAGTACAATGCAATGTATATGAAAGAATAATGACAAAACGCTCAACAATAAGAGCATAATATATATTTTTATTTATAATAATATACAATTTTCTGTTGCTTGGCCATCTTTACCGGCAATTTTGAGGAAAATCGGAAAATCAAACGTCTTCTTCAGTAGCTGATTTCATATATTCAACTAAATGGAATTCTTCTGCATCTGATATATATATATATATATATATATATATATATATATATATATATATATACATATATATGTATATATATATACCTGTATGTATATATATATGTATATATATATAGCTGTATGTATATATATATGTATATATATATAGCTGTATGTATATATATATGTATATATATATAGCTGTATGTATATATATATGTATATATATATAGCTGTATGTATATATATATGTATATATATATACCTGTATGTATATATATATGTATATATATATAGCTGTATTAATATATATATGTATATATATATAGCTGTATGTATATATATATGTATATATATATAGCTGTATGTATATATATATAGCTGTATGTATAAACAGTAACAAATATTTATTATTTGTAGCTCCTAGAAAACCCGTCTGGAAGGGCACTGTAAGTGTAGTATTAACACAGTATGATGTCGCTAGCTATATGTGCATCGTTCCTTTCATTAAATAGAATGCTCTTATGATGTTAAGCCGCCGGATAAAGTGTGAAAATTATCACTGTTTATTCGCTATTCAGCATTGGCCAAGTGGTTCTAGATGTCGGGATATGAGTTGCAAAATACTCGGAATCCAGGGTTTTAAATCGCATGGCAGGTAGTGAATAGTCATATCTCTATGCTGATGAGTCCCGATTATAAAAGAACGAAACGTATACGTACATAGATAATAAACAGTTACAAATATTCATTATATATATATATATATAGTACAATGCAATGTATATGAAAGAATAATGAGAGAACGCTCAACTACATTAATAATATATATTTTTATTTATAATAATATACAATTTTCTGTTGATTGGCCATCTTAACCGGCAATTTTGAGGAAAATCGGAAAATCAAACGTCTTCTTCAGTAGCTGATTTCATATATTCAACTAAATGGAATTCTTCTGCATCTGATATATATATATATATATATATATATATATATATACATATATATGTATATATATATACCTGTATGAATATATATATGTATATATATATAGCTGTATGTATATATATATGTATATATATATAGCTGTATGTATATATATATGTATATATATATAGCTGTATGTATATATATATGTATATATATATAGCTGTATGTATATATATATGTATGTGTATATATATATGTATGTATATATATATGTATGTATATATATATATGTATGTATATATATATATGTATGTATATATATATGTATATGTATATAGATATATAAGTGTGTATATGTATATGCGTATATGTATATATGTATATGTATATGTATATATATGTATATGTATATATGTGTATATGTATATATATATATGTATATATATATATGTGTATATGTGTATATGTATATTTGTATATGTATATATATGTATATGTGTATATGTATATTTGTATATGTATATATATATATATGTATATATATGTATATGTATATATATATATGTATATATATATATATATACCTGTATGTATATATATATGTATATATATATATATATACCTGTATGTATATATATACCTGTATGTATGTATATATATACCTGTATGTATATATATATACCTGTATGTAAATATATATATATACCTGTATGTAAATATATATATATATATATACCTGTATGTAAATATATATATATATATATATATATATATATACCTGTATGTATATATATATACCTGTATGTAAATATATATATATATATATGTATATATACCTGTATGTATATATATACCTGTATGTAAATATATATATATATATATATATATTTGTGTTTTAAGGTTCATATTTTCTTTTAAAAGCATCTATTGTTAAATTTAAGAAGGAATAGGTAAAATAAATACCTTTTGAAGCATAAAGATGCGATATCAATTTTTTTATAAAAAAGAAAAATAATAAATCGAAACCGATTTTTTTATTATTATATACTAGCATTTTTTTTTTGTTAGTTTAAAGTGATAATAATATTTCGCCAAAATCTTGGCATCATCGGTGTGTAGTATATCCTGATGTTGTCGGATTTGTATTTTTTTTTTTCCTACCGGCTTTTGTTGTTCCAGCCGGGCCAAATGGGTTAGCTGTTGTTTCCCACTAGCAAATATAAGAACGTGAATGCGGCACGTGATTTGTATAAGTGTTTTAAGTTTCATATTTTTTTTTAAAAAGCATCTATTGTTAAATTTAAGAAGGAATAGGTAAAATAAATACCTTTTGAAGCATAAAGATGCGATATCAATTTTTTTATAAAAAAAGAAAAATAATAAATCGAAACCGATTTTTTTTCTTTTTTATTATAAACTAGCATTTTTTTTTTGTTTGTTTAAAGTGATACAGATATTTCGCCAAAATCTTGGCATCATCGGTGTGTAATATATCCTGAAAAAAAAAAATACAAATCCGACGACATCAGGATATATTACACACCGATGATGCCAAGATTTTGGCGAAATATCTTTATCACTTTAAACTAACAAAAAAAAAATGCGGTGTCGAAAAGTCCAACTGAGAGAATGATATGTAGATAGGTAGGTCGTTAAGAGGCACGAGATGTTGTGAGAGAGGATTCAAAGTTAAATTCCAAAGAAGCCACAACTTCAGGTGCGGCGAAAATAGAAAATCCAAAGGGTAAAAAGTCCAATAAGAGGCTTTTTCGACACCGGACTTTTTAACAATTGGACATTTGCTTGCATTCGGGCATAGTTTTGCCCTGTGTTTCTTTCCCTACAACTTTTATTTTATTTTTTCAAATTTTAAATCTTGGCCTTTGCCAACTTATCTATCCCAGCGACTTCCTCTGATGATAAGATTTTGATCTTTGAAAAGCCTGGCTTAAGGAAAATTTAACTTGAATAAATTGCCTTTTTGCGGAATATACCTTGCTCTGAGCAATTGAATTGAAATTTGATTTGGCTTTTGCTTCTCTAATTCCTTTCCATTCTTCTTCATATCTACCTGCTCTATCCTGGATATTGAGCTGTATACTCTTCACAATAGGTTTTACCTTTCCTAAAAGTTCGCTTTTAGTACACCACTTTATTATATATGTATATATATATATGTATATATATATATATATATGTATATATATGTGTATATGTGTATGTATATATATGTGTATATGTATATATATGTGTGTGTATTTATATATGTATATATATATGTGTGTATATATATATGGGTATATATATGTGTGTATATATATATATGGGTATATATATGTGTGTATATATGTGTGTATATATATATATATATGGGTATATATATATGTATATATATATGTATGTGTATATATGTGTATATATATGTGTGTGTATATATATATGTGTGCATATATATATGTGTATATATATGTGTGTGAGTGTATATATATATATGTATATATATATGTGTGTGTATATGTGTATATATATATATATATATATATATATTTATTTTTTATTATTAAAAACTGTGTTCTGTGGTTACGGCAGTCAAATGACATCCCGTAGCTGCAATCAGTCTTCCAGGCCATCTTGCTTTGTCATGCGCAAGTTGTTGTAGGCAATGAAGTTGTTTCGCTGTACGTAGTGGTCCTATATATATATGTGTATATATATGTCTGTATATATATATATGTATGTGTATATATATATATATGTATGTGTATATATATATATGTGTATATATATGTGTGTATATATATATATATATGTATATATGTATATGTATTCAACAGCAAAAAAACGTTAGTCCCAAATTCATTCAATTGAACGAGAATACACCTCCTGTATAGGCGGCATAACTATGAACTTTTTTTTGCCGGTTTTCGACTAATTTTTTGCTGTTTTGCCTAGTAGCAACAATGTTGTGAAAATCGTGCGAGATATTCTTCTAAGACATTCTCTATTTTTTTCCTTTTCATCTTTTTATTATTTTTTTTATTTTTCATTTTTTTTCTTCTTCCCTTCTTAATTAAAGCAACACCACATTGTGTATTGCCGGTTGTTGTAATTTTTATTCAAGGTACTCAATTTCCCTGATGATCTGCCAAGCAAGTACCTGCTTGGTAGTGAAACACGTGTAGGTAAAAAAACTCTTTAATTTGAAAAATGATAAATAAATAATTTTTGAGTGAAAACATCTTTTGTAGTGTTGATTGGGCTCCTGAACGGAATGCTTTCGTAAGCCTTCAAAAAATCACATATATATATATATATATATATATATATATAGTCATCCACATACAGACTGTGTCGCTGTATCACAGCTCTTCAGTGCGGCTAGACCAGTTAGTGTCTCAAGTTATGAAAATATATTTATGGCAATTTAAGCTGCACAGAGGCGTTTCATCCCCGGGGCGGGGAGGGGGGGCGGGATCTTCAGGTTAAAATGCATGGAGTTAGTTTTGCCGGGTGTTTTTATATACACGACTAGCTAGTTAACCAATCAGATTCTTTGTTGTTCTCTTAGTCAAGTTATATATATATATATAATATATATATATATATATATATATATATATATATATATATATATATGTCATGTTCAGGTTATTGGAACACAAATTTGCTCTGTTGTCACTAATTGACAATCATCGAGCTGAATCTTTTACGGAGACTGCAAAGTAAAAGGGCACTGATAGTATATGCTAATACATATATTGTCATTAATAATTATATATATATATATATATATAGGGTGATTCATAAGTCACTTAGCTATTTATTTTTGAAATTCTAAAGTTAAAAAATACGTTAATACAAAACAGAAAGTTTATTCAACAAATTAATTTATGGGAGTTTAAAAGCACAGCAAATTGTCAAAATGTCCACCTTTGTTCTGCATACATAGCTCCATTCTTTTTTGCAATGAATTTACGACTCTTTGTAGCATATTTGATTGATTAATTTTAACAAATTCGGCAGTGATTTTTGATTTGAGGTCGTCATTGCCTTCCAACAAGTGTGGGAGATTCATCAAATTTGGCCATATGAATAAAAATAAAAATTCGCTCTTCAATTGTAAATGACATACTGCCTGAAAAAAAAGCACATCTGATGATTTACACAACTTTAAATAAATAAAAATAAATATATATAGAAACAAATATATAAACGAACAAATTTAAAATAACAAATAGCAGTAATTAGAGAGTAAGATAACAATTATCAAAAGTTTATAGTATGTTTGTGCTTCATATGGTAATCATTTTAAATAGCTGTATATTCCTTGTGACTCAAAAAAAACGGGCCCCGTGTACATTTTATGTGATATCTCCTTTATTCACCGATTGCCCTTATTTTACAGAACATGGCAGAATCAACGACCGCGAGTACACCAAGACCTCAGTGGGAGCTGGGACAAAGAATACACTGTGTTACATTTTACTACAAGACAGGCTCGTTTAAGAAAACCCAGGACAGTTTCATGCATCAGTTCGGATGTGAAAAGGCTCCACCCAAAAGCAGAATTCAGAACTGGGTGGACCACTTCGAGAAGTATGGGACCGTGGAGAACTTCAACGCTGCCAGTGAGAACCGTCCAAGCCACTCGGCACGTCCCAAGAAGCGGACAGCCGAGCTGGTCGAAAGTGTGAGAGAGTCTCTCCAGGAGAGTCCGAAACGCTCTGTGAGTAAGCGAAGTCAGTCCCTCGGTATCTCCCGTGAGACTTGCAGGAGAGTGCTGGTGAACAATATCAGGGCTTACCCATACGGAATACAGATGCTGTAGATCCTTACAGCCTCAGACAAAAAGCAGAGGAGCGCTATGGCAGTCAAGATGCTCGATAAGATCGAGGAGACACCAGGTTTCCTTAACCTCCTTTGGACCTCAGATGAAGCCCACTTCCATCTTGACGGAAAGGCGAACTCCAAGACAAATGTCTTCTGGGGGTCCTCGAGACCCAATAAAGTAGCCATTAAGCCCCTGAACTCTCCTAATTGCACGGTGTGGGCTGCAATCTCGGTCAGAGGCATCATCGGACCAATCTTCATCGAAGAATCTGGCGCAGCAGGGACAGTCACCAAGGAGCGGTATGTGGAGGTCCTCAAAACCTTCAAGAGTGAGCTCCAGACCCTCTACCCGTCGCTCATGAGCAAGTTCTGGTT
Source organism: Sepiola atlantica (assembly GCA_963556195.1). Lineage (NCBI taxonomy): Eukaryota > Metazoa > Mollusca > Cephalopoda > Sepiida > Sepiolidae > Sepiola > Sepiola atlantica. The sequence goes on along the minus strand of OY744553.1, from coordinate 41,519,242 downwards.
CCAGCAAGACGGAGAAAGTTCTCACACCTCAAACCTGTCCTGAGATTGGCTGAAAGAGAACTTCGGAGGCCAAGTGATCAGTCTCAAGACTAATTTTGAGTGGCCACCCCATAGCCCGGACCTAAGCCCCCCAGATTATTTCCTTTGGGGCTATCTTAAAGACAGAATGTACGCAAGGAAACCCAGAGCCATCACGGAACTCAAGGAAGCCATCAGGGAGAGATGAGAGCCATTCCCAATTCAGTCTGTAAGAACGTCATGGACAACTTCGTTCTGCGCCTCAAGAAATGCACGGAGCTAAAAGGAGTCCATCTAGAACACATGCTGTAGAACGGAGAAAAAAAGGCCAAGGACCCTAGTGTTTTGATATGATGTTGTGAATATAATAAACTAGTTATGCCCCAAAATTCATTTCATTCGGACGAAACACTAAGAAACGGGGCCTAATTAGATATATATATATATGTATATATATATATATATATATATAGTCATCCACATATCGACTGTTTCGCTGTTTCACAGCTCATCAGTGCGGCTAGACCAGTTAGTGCCTCAAGCCGGGATTGAAACTCGACCGTCGAGCTGACGGTCGGCGCTTCTAACCCCTATGCGACATTGACTGAATGTAAGATATATCTCAATGTAAACATTGCAATTGCCGTGGCTCGAATTAGTTTTACCTAATGAGCTATGCCTTAAAGCTAATGGCAGTTGGCGATATCCTTACAAATTAAGCTCTACCCCGGGAGGGAGCTTTATATAGTCATCCACATACAGACTGTTTCGCTGTTTCACAGCTCATCAGTGCGGCTAGACCAGTTAGTGCCTCAAGCCGGGATTGAAACTCGACTATAAACAATAGAAGTCAAATTCCAGTGCTTATATTTTAAAATCAAGGTTAAGTTTCAATTCTTTGGTCTGTCACGTTTAAGTTTGAAATAGCATTGGAAAAAAAAATCACAAACGCAAAAAAAAATCTAGGCTGTTTAAACTCGCGAATGTACCCCTTCGGAAAATTGTACTTCCTACGGCAAGATTGTGATTTAATACTCGCTATTTGTAACACTTTTCTCCCTCCCCCCGCCCCATTTTACCCCCAATCCCCAACACCCACTCTGCAAAAAAAAAAAAAAAAGTGAAGAGGATATCTTTTCTTTCTTCTTCCCTCTCCCCGTTATTCTTTTACGAGAAGATGGCTTTCCAGCTTCCAAGATGCTTCTTGTCTGCAATATTATCGTAAACCAATCATGCGCGAAGCGTACTCCGAAACTTTAATGAAAGAACTATTTTTAGGTGAGGCACGTCGCTGACAATGGCGGCTCCATTGTGTGGGCTCGACTAGATGATTGTGCACTCAAGAATACGGAAAGAAGAGGAGGCGCCATTAAAAAAAAGTGCATGACTCAAATTTATCTCTCTACCAGTCGAGCATTTTTACCGATAAGAACCTGATCGGGGTTAGGGTTTCGGCATCAGTGGCGTGCAGAGGTCGGCTGATGCCCTGGCGATGCCCGGGACCAACCTCTTGATTGTATGCTCCAAAGACTCAAGTATAAGTTCTAGTGCTGAGAAATATGCCCCTCCCCCCACATTTGGATGCAATTTTACCGATAATAACCTGATCGGTGGATAGTTTGGGCATTTAGAATTTTATTTGCTCAAGACAGCTTCACTAGCATGATTCATTTTTCATTCATTTTTATGTGTATACTCCAGAGAGCTTCACCGTATGCTTGAGAACAAAATGCTGACATATATATATATATATATATATATATATATATATATATATATATAATTAACTTGTTACAAATATCCAGGGGGTATGAATCCGAAGGAAGTTGAAACCGGGTTTATGGGAGTGCTCAATGAAAATTCCTTTCGCCGGCCCGATGAGTTGGTAGCTATTCGCACCAATGAAACAAAACCTGTTTTGTCGCAACTAATGGAATAAAATCAAAAATATATATATATATATATATATATATATATATATATATATATATATGTGTGTGTGTGTGTGTGTATCTTGGCAGCATCTTTTCTTTTATACAAGTATCATTAAAAATAACGGACATCTTGTGTCTGGATATTTTTTCTATGATCCTTTCCATTTGTCTATTTTATCAGCCAGTTTCCGTCTGAAACTAAGAACCTAATCAGAAAAACGGAAAGGATCATAGAAAAAATATCCAGACACAAGATGTCCGTTATTTTTAATGATACTTGTATATATATATATATATATATATATATATATATATATATATATATATATATATGAAACTAAAAGTATACTTTTAGTAGATAGAACCCATTCTGAAATGGTTTAAGCTCGATATACGAGATAAAGCAATTATAAAGATAGATGAAAGAAGAGAGATAAACATGTTCATAAGTGCGCTCCACCTACGATTGACCTAAACATCTTTCTATTGGATTTACTTAATGTTTGAACATTTTCAACGCTGCCTTCACGAAAACCCTTCTTTTCCATCTGTAAATCTCCTTTCACTGGACACCTTACCAACGGACATTCGCCATCTGGACAGACCCCATTTTTTTTACACGCACACTCTCACTCTCCATTAATATTTTTTTCAAATTTTGAATTTTGGCTTTTCCACTGCCAACTTATCTATCTATGTAATTCCTCTGATGACAAGATTTTAATCTTTGAAAAGCCTTGGCTTAAGGAAAGAATAATAAACATGTTTTTACCGAGTACACCTTGTATTGAACAATCGAAGTTGAAATAGATTTGTCATTCGTACATGTTTATCTCTCTTCTTTCATCTATCTTTGCTCTATCTCGTATATTGAGCTTAAACCATTTCACTATAGGTTCTATCTACTAAAAGTATACTTTTAGTTTCATATTATATATATATATATATATATAGGGGTGTGTAATCAGTAGACGGAAAATCATGGCGCCTAATGTTGTATCTTGGGCCATTTTTCTAGTGCTTATATATATATATATATATATATATATATATATATATATATAAGCGCTAGAGAAATGGCCCAAGATATATATATATATATAATTATTTTTATTTACACAGACATGTACAAAATCTGCGACACTGGCATGAATTTCTTCCCAAATATGATCTAGGGTTAAAATCGGATTCTAACTCTCCCTGATGAGATCTCAGTTTGTAATAGCTGTTGATCGATAACATAGACATGCCAGTGTCGCAGATTTTGTACATGTCTGTGTAAATAAAAATAATTATATATAAAAGCTCTATTGGATATTGAGCACTTTTTATAAACCCGGTTAAAATTCTTTGGATTACAACCCTGTGGATGTTTATATATATATATATATATATATATATATATATATATATATATATATATATATATATATATATATATATATATGTTATATATATTATATACTATATATTGTATATATATATGTAATATATTTATATATATATATATATATATATTATATAATATATATTCTATATATATATGTAATATATTTACCTCAATTTTACATATGTAAAAAGTGAAGCAATCCAATATCATAAACTATGTATTCCTCTGAGTTGTAATATATATATATATATATATATATATATATATATATATATATATATTTCGAATTGAGAACTTTTTTGTTTTTCTGATGAATTCAGAGAAGAAAAGATCTGCCATTGACATACAAATGTTGGTTGGTCTACTGCTGAACGATACAGAACCGTAAAATTGTACCAAAAGGGTTTGTTTTGAAAAAAATGCTTCGTGAGATGAATAAAATATTGGCCTATGGAATGTAACAAAATATTTTATATATATATATATATATATATATATATATATATATATATATATATATATATATATATATATATATACTCTTGACTTGTCTCCTATCTGTGCCCGCTTCTAGGTACATATAGATCTTAATTTTCTCTTAATTACGTGACAGTTTCCGGTGGCCGAGTGGATATGGCGACTGGTTGCAGATGCTAGGCTGACTCTGTGAACCGTGTTCGCGCCTCCCGACCGTCTGAAATTGTTACTTTCCTGCACTGATGAGAGCAATAAGCTTGAAATGCTAGTGTCTATAGATATTAAAAATTTAATATATATATATATATATGAAGGAGACAGGCCACTGCTGAGAACGCTATAACCACAAAATCATGATTTTCATTCTCTTCTTGTTCACGTCAACAGCCATGCCGAAGTCTGGACACATTCTGACAAATCAAAATTAATATTCTGTATGATTTTTCTACATTGTTTGCTTCATCTTGAGGAAGTCTTTCAATAAAGACGAAACGTTGATGAATACATAAATCACATAGTTTTTTGCCTTTCCTCTTTTCATTTTACATATATATATATATTTAGGCAGCAAATATTACAGAATTTTCGCATTTTTTGATGTCCCTGGCGCAGCGAGCAAGCTTTCGGGTCTCCAATGGTAGTTGGTGAAGGTTTTTATTTCAGTCATCTCTAGTGAAACTTGATAAAAAAAAATTATAGAAATGGATTCATCATCATCATCATCATCATCATCATCATCATCGACAAAATCAAGTTAGTGGATAAAGATTCCCTATTGTATACCAAAAATGGAAATAGGGTTCCTATATACTGGCCTCCCCACAAGGGCAGAGTTAGACACAAGGTCGGTTTTAATGTGGGGAAAATCCAGCTCTCCAAAAAGGGGCACTCTGGATTGGAGCAAAAATTAAAATTGCCTCAGTCTAGAAGGACTTCTTCTTCATTGACCGAGGACAGAATACACTAATTGTAGCATCAGGACAGATACAACACTTTGCTCCTAGCCGAAAGGCCAAAATACTGTTATTCAAAGGAAAATACCAAAGAAAACTCAATACAATCAAAGTGCAGCAAGCCATGTAAAAAGGCAGAAGATATTGCATCAATATACCGTCTGAATGTTTGTCCAAGGTGACTTTAAACCTGGATACGGTAGACATCACCACAACCTCCTAAGGAAGGCTGTTTCGAACAGAGAATGCCGCCTATCTTCTGTTTAGAAGAAAGCGACGATGCTACACCTTCTGCGGGTAACCAGCTCGTAATCACTAATTCTTTGATTTTCGTTTCAGTAACGCAGATGTGGAGTCCCTTTCTGGTGATCCTCCGTTCAGGAAAAATGAAGGCCAATAGTACGTAGACATGTCTAATATTATTCGTATTACAATACGCTAACGCATTTTGTGTTCGTACATAAGTTACAACATTTCACACACATTTTATAAAGTGAGATCGTCTGATCAGCAAAGATGATGATTGGTGATTATTCTGATGTCGCTAAGGTAAATAATTCCGACTTTAACCATTTTAAAATGAATTGTTCAAAGATCGAATTATTTTGTCCCGTCTACTAAAAGTGACGTTTTATTGATTTGAAGAATACCTAGCTTCTTCTGCTTCTTCTTTGTGCTTTCCTTTAGTTTAAAGGCACAAATAGAACCAGAATACTTGACTTTTGGCTTCAAACTTTAATTAAAACTAGCGGGACCCGTGTAAATTACACGAAATGATGTTTTTAATACTAATTATCTTGTTCCTAACCTATACATGTTTGAATAAAATATGATAAGATTTGGACTTGGATTTGGAGGAGTAAGTTTATTGCTTACTGCCTGAGGCGCCCCTACCGGGGAATGCCGACGGGGCTGCTCAGGCAATTTTTAATGGCCAGAGTGCTCATCTTCTCGGGCGCTGGCTTTTCAAATCCCACTTTCCGACCTTGTGTCACATATTCCTATTGTGGGTAGGGGTTAAATAACGCCTTTTGGCCAAGATCAAAGTGTAGTATCTGTTCCGATGGATACTGCACTCAATAGACTGGTATTGTCTTGGCCTTCGGGGCTTGATTTACGCCGGTCTATGGGTTTGTCCTGTGCAGTTCTAGGAGGTCCACCCTCCCAGGTTTTGCCTCCTCTCTTAGGGGAGTAGTAAGTTTATTGCTTACTACCTGAGGCGCTCCTACCAGGGAGTGCCGACGGGGCTGCCCAGGTAATTTTTAATGGCCAGAGTGCTCACCTTCTCGGGTGCTGGCTTTTCAAATCCCACTTTCCGACCTTGTGGGTAGGAGTTGTATAACTCTTTAACCTCTGCCTAACTCACTCACGTCGCTCAGTCAAACTACTAAACTCTTTTCTTGGTGCGCAAACCAAGCCCGCCTTTAGCCAAGGGCTATTGGCATCGGCACAAATCTTTACTTTCCAAGATGGCGACCTCAGCATGTGGACTTACTCTCAATACCATTTCGACATAGACTTTTTTTTTATGGAAATCGCTCCAGACAAGGCATGAAGCCACTTGATATAAGGAGCTAACAAAAACGAAATATGATTATCGCAAAGACTGGAGATGCCTATTGGCCTTAGTCTTGAAAAGACCAAGGCTATAGGTAGGAGGAAAACAGTCAGCAGGAAGAGAGTTCCACAAGCATGCAGTTCATGGAAAGAAGCTATTAGAATAGGAAGCTGTATTACAATGAGGTATCAAAACAGCGAATTGATGGAGACCACTAGACCAACAGGTCAAACGAGCTGGAACAAAAGAAGCAGAGAATAGATCAGACAATTCTGAAGAACACATGCCATAATAGTATTTATAGAAAAGACTGAGACTAGCAACATCACGTCTGTGCGAGAGAGGATGCAGAGAAGAAGAAAGGGTGGGGGCCAATCAAATTATAGACACGTTTCTGCACCTTATCAAGAACCCTCAAATGGGACAGAGATTCACCAGCCCAAATATGACAACAGTACTCCATACATGGTCTGATTGTGGATTTGTAGAGATAGAGAATAGCCTCAGGTGTGAAAAAGTGTTTGGAGCGATAGTATTGGAATTTATTAATGTCCCCCTCACTGACTGGCTGCAGCCTTGTCCCTTAAGGGTCTCACAGATTGGCTGTCAGGCATCCAAACCCCTACTCCCTTAGGGGTCACGTGAGTCAGCCCATAAAAACGCTTGCACGCTGTGTCCCGGCCTCTTTTCGACCCACCTTTTGAACCTGGTAGGATCACGGCTAGATCTTTCTGAGACAAAGCCCTCGACGGCAGTCGCAGAGAGCTCCTACGCCTTCCTGTTACCAACCATCTTGGACTGAAGTGACTATATCTCGACAAGAGCCAGAATTGGAGGCGGGCGCATGTGCAACATGTTACCATAACTCCCACAAGATAAGTTCGCGAAGCACGTTTTTGCAAACCTAAATTAACTTCCTCCTTTCTGAACCTTGAACTCACCATTTGTTGTATATATTTGCCCTCATGTTTTCTCACAAGTAAAACTGTTTTAAACTTATATACGATTGTTGTTGTGTTCCTTCTCACGAAAGCTGTTGCCCTGTTTCTAATTTGCACTTATCTACATAATTGTTACTGCATTCTCACGTGCGAGAATTGAACTTTCTTCCAGGGATATTTAATCCCAACAATAGAGAGAACCAACTTTACGAGAAGCAGACTTACTTTCAAACAATAACAATATGAACTCTGCCAGCTTTACAAACTAACTCTTGTTCCTATCTACACATGGACGGCGGCACAAGGGGGGGGGGGCAGGGGGGCAGGGGCAGGGGCAGGGGTGCTAAATCCCCCCCCTTTAGACTTGACCCCCCCCTTTACGGTCATCAATAATGAAGTTATATATGCATGTGTTTAACCGCCCCCCCCAATTTTTAGGAGAGCCCCCCCCCACCCCCACTTTTATAACTGTCCCGCGGTCCTGCTACATACGTACGGATTTTGGAATAACCTTCCTTTATTACGGACTCTCACTACCCTTTTCCTCGTCCAGATTAATGGACTTCTAATAACCTCTCCATTAAAAACACTTTGTCCATTATTCCATGTTTAACGGAGATGGCTTATAAAGTTGACAGAAATGGTGGAATGGGACTTTGTCATAAATTCGAAAAGATGTCTGTTTTGATTTGGAAACATTGTTTTCTAAAAATCAAAACCAAATGTTTATTTCAATAATTAACCGATCGAAAACAGAAAAATAATTTACACACTTCTTTATTTATTTACTCCCCCCAAAAGGGGAGTTCTAGATCGGGAAGAAAATGGTTTATTTACTCCCGAAAAGAGGCATTCTGGATTTTGGGAGCAGATATAATTAATTTACTCCCCACAAAGGGGCACTCTGGACTGGGAACAGAAATAATTTATTTACTCCTAAAAAAGAGGAACTCTAGATTTGGAACAGATATAATTTATTTACTCCCCAAAAAGGGGCACTCTGGGTTAGGAAAAAAAATTATTTATTTACTCCCCAAAAAGAGACACTCTGGATTAGGTGCAGAAAATTTTTTATTTACCTCCCCCCCCCCCCCCCCCCCCCCCAAAAAAAAGGGTGATATGGATTGGGATTTGAGAACATAAATTATTTATTAACTCCCCAAAAAGGAGCACTCTGGATTATGAACAAAACTAACTTATTTACTCCCCAAAAGGGGGAACTCTAGATTGGGAACAGAAATAACTTTTATTTACCTTCCAAAAGGGGCATTCTGGATTGGGAACAGAAATAATTTATTTACTCCCCAAGAGGGGGAATCTGAATTTGAAACAAAAATAATTTATTTACTCCACAAAAAGGGGCACTCTGGATTGGGAACAGAGACAATTTATGTTTCTATATTTGTTAACTCCTTCATTTTCTCCCCCAAAAGGGTCACTCTAGATTGGGACAAAAAAATAAAAATTCCAACTGAAAATGTTAGTGTCAAGCGAGGGTAGCGCGCATGCGTGTGTCTGTTTTGAAGGGGTTTCTTTGAAAGCGAGGGACAATAATGGAGGTTCTTGTCATTGACACCAGGAGTGACCACTCGATAAAAATATATTTTCTTCTTCTTCTAAGCAGGGTTTTTTTGTAAGGAAAAAAAAAATGGATACGAGGCGCTCTTTTTTTCTTTTCTCTCTCTCTCTCTCTCTCTCTCTCTCTATCTCTCTCTCTCTCTCTCTCTCTCTCTCTCTCTCTCTCTCTCTCTCTCTCTCTCTCTCTCTCCATACACTTTTTCGTTTCTTTCATTAAACTTTCTTTTCTTTTTTATTATTAAAAAAAAATAGCATAGATTCATTATAAACACTAGCAAACAGACTCGACCTTTCCCGGGTGTCAAATACGCTGAAATATTTAGCTGGGATGTATGCACGCATCACCATGTTTTATTTTAACATTTTTTGTTTTCACTTTAAGAGAGTTCCGTACGTCTGTACGTCCGTCTGTCTGCGCCAAAGAAAGAGTTAACAAAGCCCTCCGCCCCTACATGTTAAGAATGGCTTTCGAAATTTGCACGGGTATGTTAAAATAAATCTAAAATCCTTCTCACCTTTTACGGTTTATTTTTATTTATTTATTTTTAAAGTTAAAGATAAAAAAGATAATTTAAAAAAAAATATATTATCAAAATTGGGTAAATTTATAGAAGTGCACCTTTCGTATTTCGACCCCTAAAAAAAAAAAGTTTTTACTTTTTTGGGCAAATTACATATAAACAGCCTCAACAAATATCCGCTATGAAAAAAAATTATGAAAATTTTTATTATTTTAGATTTTAGGAGGGGGGATCACTTTCCTATATAAGTTATACGTAAAGTGAGCACGCATTTGTTGGCCACCGAATCTCACCACTCGTATTTCGACCCCTAAAAAAAAAAGTTTCTACTTTTTGGGGCAAGTTACATGTAAACAGCCGGATATTTGTTGAGGCTGTTTACATGTAATTTGCCCCAAAAAGTAGAAACTTTTTTTTTTTTAGGGGTCGAAATACGAGTGGTGAGATTCGGTGGCCAACAAATGCGTGCTCACTTTACGTATAACTTATATAGGAAAGTGATCCCCCACCCCTCTTAACATCTAAAATAATAAAAAAAATTTTTTTTTTCATAGCGGATATTTGTTATGGATGGCTGTTTACATGTAATTTGCCCAAAAAAGTAGAAACTTTTTTTTTAGGGGTCGAAACACAGGTGAGATTCGGTGGCCAAGAAATGGGTGCTCACTTTACGTATAACTTATATAGAAAAGTGACCGCCCCTACTAAAATCTAAAATAATAAAAATTTTCATAATTTTTTTTCATAGCGGATATTTGTTGAGGCTGTTTACATGTAATTTGCCCAAAAAAGTAGGATACTTTTTTTTTTAGGGGTCGAAATACGAAAGGTGCACTTCTATAAATTTACCCAAAATTGTCGGTACGGTGCTTCTTTCGTTTCGCGACGACATAAAAATATTTCAAGAAATGTATAAACTTTGAGTTATCCTACTAACGGGTCTCCCATACAGAATGCGATAAATTACGTGTCTAAGCATTAAAAATGGTATTATGTTGTTGTTTTTGTTAAATAATATTAACCCAGGAATCATTTCTAGTAAAAATTCAAGTAGTATTACACACGAAAACGTGTGTGGGGGGTCGTCATACCTTTTTTTGGTGATAACTTCCTCCACAAATAAAAATATTTACTGAAATAAACTATTAACAAATAGAATACATTTCTCTTTGCAATGAGTTCATGAGTCCTTCCTTTAGTTTCAGGGTAAGTAAAAAGAAGAATGTCTTTTCTTTTGTTGAAGTGTTCATTTGTTATAAAATGTTAAAAGAGGCAAAAGGTAATGTTCGCCTGTTAAATTGTATGAAGCGCGCGAAAGGGTGAAATGGAAGAGTGATAGTAAGATGCGTGTAACCTCCGGATGAAAAGTCAGTTGAAAGAGAAAGTTTGATGTTTGTGTGTGCTTAAATACTGTTTGGATAGGCTCCAGCGAGCTTAAAGAGAAAAGTTTAGAAAAATATGTCTTTGGAGAAATCTCATTGGACAGAAATTATCACGTGGTGTGCTCTCAACTACGTCCGCTCGTTTTGAGTTGATTTAATATATAAGGCCACATCGGAATTTGCATGGGCGTTATTTTTTATTTGTCACGCGCCAATACAATTATATTCACTCTGCGCGCCTAAATTGTATTTATCCCAAACAACAATTTTTATTCGAATCTTAACCGTGTCAACTGGCACACGTGTGAAAAACACGGTTGAAATCTATGAACTATCTAAGAAATTCGTAAATAATCCCAAGTTCGTCCAATATGGCCGCCAAGTGTCACATTTTAGATCAACCGGAATGCACAGATAAAAATGACACAAGTAAATAAATAGGAAAAATCTTTGACATAAAGATTCCCGAATTCAATAAGACACACCTGAAGAAGGTCGGAGGTTACATCGGCTGAAACGTTGTAAGAATAACAGAATTTGCCGACTGCAACCCCATACAGAGGGGTAAGACA
>OY744553.1:41501463-41507718 GCA_963556195.1 Sepiola atlantica | reverse complement strand
CCAAAGAGAAATGTTTCCAAAGAATAATGTTTCCAAAGAATAATGTTTTTCTCGGAATGGTGTTTTCTGGTAATAATGCTGCTCTTTCTCAGTAAAGTTTCCGTCTAAGAGTAATGTTTCCACTTTCACTGTGAAATTTCCTTCTGAGAGCAATGTATTCTGGGAGCAATGTATTCTGAAAGCTATGTAATCTGGTTATCTAAGAGCAATGTATTCTGGTTATCTCAGAGCAATATATTCTGGTTATTTAAGAGAAATATATTCTGATTATCTAAGAACAATGTATTCTGGTTATCTAAGAGCAATGTATTCTGGTTATCTAAGAACAATTTATTCTGGTTATTTAAGAGAAATATATTCTGGTTATCTAAGAACAATGTATTCTGGTTATCTAAGAGCAATGTATTCTGGTTATCTAAGAGCAATGTATTCTGGTTATCTAAGAGCAATGTATTCTGGTTATCTAAGAGCAATGTATTCTGGTTATCTAAGAGCAATATATTCTGGTTATTTAAGAGCAATATATTCTGATTATCTAAGAGCAATGTATTCTGGTTATCTAAGAGCAATGTATTCTGGTTATCTAAGAGCAATGTATTCTGGTTATTTAAGAGCAATGTATTCTGTTTATCTAAGAGCAATATATTCTGGTTATTTAAGAGCAATGTATTCTGGTTATTTAAGAGCAATGTATTCTGATTATCTAAGAGCAATATATTCTGGTTATCTAAGAGCAATGTATTCTGATTATCTAAGAGCAATGTATTCTGGTTATCTAAGAGCAATATATTCTGGTTATCTAAGAGCAATATAATCTGGTTATCTAAGAGCAATATATTCTGGTTATCTAAGAACAATATAATCTGGTTATTTAAGAGCAATATATGCTGATTATCTAAGAACAATATATTCTGGTTATCTAAGAAGAATTTATTCTGGTTATTTAAGAGCAATGTATTCTGGTTATCAAAGAGCAATGTATTCTGATTATCTAAGATCAATGTATTCTGGTTATCTAAGAGCAAAGTTCTCTGGTTATTTAAAAGCAATATATTTTGGTTATCTAAGAGCAATATATTCTGGTTATTTAAGAGCAATGTATTCTGGTTATCTAAGAGCAATGTGTTCTGGTTATTTAAATGCAATGTATTCTGGTTATCTAAGAGAAATTTATTCTGGTTATCTAAGAGCAATATATTCTGGTTATCTAAGAACAATATCTTCTGGTTATCTAAGAGAAATTTATTCTGGTTATCTAAGAGCAATATATTCTGGTTATCTAAGAGCAATGTATTCTGGTTATCTAAGAGAACATGCTTTTAGTCCCGTTTTTACGGTCTGCACCATTCTTTCCACCAACCCATTTGATTGTGGGTGATATGGCGGTGTCTTATATGGTTTACATCCTATTTTTTCCAACCATAAATTAAGACCTTCATCACAAAACTCTGGTGCATTGTCAGATATCAGGATTTTTGGGATACCCATTGTAGAGAATATAACCTTTAGAATCTGTTTTATGGTAGAACTTTTCTTGTCCGGCACACGGACTACTTCAAGTCAGGATGAAAAAGAGTCTACTAATATTAATAAGAGTCTCACTCCAGAAATGTACGCATGATCCATATGCCCACGATTCCATGGCTAACTCTGGGCCATGAATCTAAAGTATTCTGTATAAAATTTCTTTATTCTCTACATTTTTTGCATCTTTTTATATATTCTTCGATATCTCGTGAATATCCCGGCCATCATGCTTCTAATTTTATTCTTTTTTTGTGTGGCCGCTACTCAACAGTGTATATCATCATATGCACTTTTTATCACCAAATTTCTTTGTGTTTCTGGGGGAATTACCAGATCTCCATTACAAATCACTCCATTTTCTATCGTTAATTTATGCCATATTTCTTTGTAAAGTCTCTCTGCCTTGAAACAATTTCCCATATATTTTTCTTGTTTTCAATGTTATCCTACTTAGTACTGGATCATGTCTAATTTCCATAGCCATTCTATTTAAAGATAAAAAATCAGTCTCTACCTAACGTAAGAATGTATCTTCAAATTCTTCTTCTGTTTTATCTTTTGACTCCTTGTAAAATCGCAACCATGATAGTGCATCTACGTGTGGAATTGAATTTCCTTTGACATATTCTATATCAAAGTTAAATGCCATTAACTTTATTGCCCACCTTACCATTCTCGATAGCGTAACTTTGGGTAATTATTTTCTTGGATTGAATATAAATTCCAATGGTCTATGATCACTTCTCAAGAGAAATTTGTTTCCAATTAGAAATTGTCTAGCCCTGGTGGTGCACCATACAATGGCCAATGTTTCTTTCTCTATATTTGAATAATTAAATTCAGTGTTCGTTAGTTTTTTTGATAAATGCATTATCGGATGTCCTTCTTGTGATAATATTCCAGATATCGAATGTCCACTTGCATCTGTAGTTAACGTAATGTCCTTTTTGGGATCAAAACTTTTTACTACTGGTTTCTTTGCCATGACTAATTTTAATCTCTCAAAAGCTTTTTGTTGTTTTTCTGACTAAATAAATTCAATATTCTTTTTTCTTAAATTTGCAAACGGTTTAATCAGGTCTGTATATTTTGGTAAATATCGCCTGTAGAAATTGACCAATTCCCCAAAAAAGATTCAAGTTCTTTTTTGTTTGTAGGTATAGATATTTTTAATATTTTTTCTATTAAGGCTTGATCTGGTAATATACCTTCTGTTGCAATGGAATACTCTAAAAATGATATATTACTACTATTGTTTACGCATTTTTTTTTCATTTATAGTCATTCCCGCATTTCTTAATTTGTTCAAGATGATGTCGGTTTTCTTTTTTAATTCAATTTCATTATTTGCTCCTATGCAAATATCGTCTTCATAACAGACCATATTTTTTATATTCTCCTAAAACCTGTTCGATGGTATTTTGAAATATGACGCTTGCTGTTTTTATTCCATATGGCATTCTTTTCCATTTTAACCCTATTGGCATATTTATCGTTGTTACTTCTTTGCCGCAAAGAAGGTTGGCTCCCTCTACCGTGCTAGTAAACTCCTCTCACCTGACATCATCCTGTATCTCTACAAAGCCACAATCCGCCCATGCATAGAGTATTGTTGTCACATCTGGGCTGGTGCATCATCTACTAGTCTCTCCCTCCTTGACAAGGTCAAAAAAAGAGTCGCCAACCTAATAGGTCCCTCACTGTCAACCAAGCTCCAGTCCCTGTCCCATCGCTGCAATGTAGCATCCTTGTGCTTGTTTTACAAATACTTCAATGGATTATGCTCCGATGAACTGGCTACTCTGGTGCCCCCTCGACGTAAATTCACTAGACTAACTCGACAATCAACTAAATCTCATTCATTCACTGTGGAGGTCCCCAGATGTCGCAGAGCCTTCTACTCAAATAGCTTCTTTCCTCGTGTTGCTGGCCTCTGGAACTCCCCCCTCCCCGCCCCCTGTTTCCCCGACACTACAGACATGCAGAAGTTTAAAACTAATGTAAACAGACATCTCGCTGCACAGATCCCAATCTAGGTTGACTGCCCCCTACCTTCTCCCCTCTTTTTTCTCAGTAGCCCCTTACGTCTACAGTGGCGGCCTGCCTTGTTTGGGGTGAACTATGTTAAAAAAATTTTTTTTTTTAAATATTTGGTGGTATGCCGTTTTCAAATCTATTTTTGTAAAAACGCTCATTCCTACCAGCGCATGTAATGCAATCTCCACATTAGGTATAGGATACAAATCTGAGCAAACTTTGTGGTTCACGCCTATTTTATAATCTCCGCATATACGTATGTCTGCATCTGACTTTCTCAAAACTACAGTGGGTGATGCCCACTTGCTACCCCCAGGTGAAACATGTTCAATAAAGTCCTGTTCAATTAATTTCGTAGTTTTGCTACTACTAATGGTAACAAATGTATTGGTAATTTTCGTGCTTCATAATAAGAGGGGGTAACATTTTCTTTCAATTTTAAACTAGCTTTGTATTTTTTTAATTTTCTGTTTTCTTTAATTTTTTATCTAATTAATTAGTTTGGTAGAATTTATTTTAAGCACATCGATTCCCAGGAGTCCGTGGTTCTTTTTACAATTTGTGACAATTATTGGTATTACCTCGAATTTGTCTTTTAATTCTAAGGAACCTTCAAAGTATTCTAAAGCCTTTATGACCGATCCATCAAATTGGCAGAGTTTTACACTGCTTTTTCGTAAAGTCGGCTTTCCAATGCGTTCCCAGAAATTTTTTGGTATAAGTGTTACCTCACTGCCGGTATCAATTTGCATATCCAAATCGACATTGTTAGTTTTGACTTTTAATATAATATCTTTTTTCTTTAGTTCAATTTTTTTCAACATTCTTATTCTTGTTTTTTTTTTAATGTAATATTGGTTTGATTTTCTTCAAATCTTTTGACGTTTTTCTTTTTGAACTTGCATACTGCTTGAGAAATGATTAATTCTTAAACAATTCGTACAAGTTTTTCCAAATGCTGGGCATTTTTCCCTTTTTATTTCGTGTTCACGTCCACAATACCAACATTTTTTTCTTTTTTAACATGTACGCATCGGCAACTATTTGTTCGCCGGGTTGACTTTTATGATCGTGGTATTTTTGTACCAATTCTTGTTGCTGTATAAAGTTAATGCAAGTATTTAAGAACATGTTTCTTATTTGTAGCTGTTCCATTATTTTATTCCTGTGTGACGCATTGCACATACCTTCAATTGATCTTAATTGAATTAAATTTTCTTCAATAGTCTGTTCTTGTTCGAGTTTTTCAAACTCACAATATCTACTTGCATTTCGTAGACGGTGTAAATATTTGATGATTGTTCGTCAATTTCTTGTTTCATTGACATAAACTTCGTTCTTTCTGTCACGACTAACCTTTTCTTAGGCCTCATATTTCTTTTTGTGATCTGACTTATTCTTCCGAAAGTCAGGTCTAATAGGTTCATGGGATACACCATGGTTGAGACTTTCATGATGGCCTCGCATCCAGCTGCAGCCAAAAATAAATCTGTTATTTCATTTTCTCCTCTCGTTTCCTTGTTGTCTTTTAATTTTTTAGTCCTTGCACTCGCAACGAAGCATCTTATCCATGTGTCCACGAAGTCGGGGTCCTCAAGAGACAATCGGGATCCTATCGGCGACGCCATTGTTGTGAAGTTGTAGATTTACCTAGTCAATCGCTTGTGTACTTTCACTGCTAGCTATACTTAAGGAGATACTTATATAGTAATCTATTTCTACTTATGCTAATTATGCATATCAATTAACTAGTATCACCACAATTATATATATATATATATATATATATAGTAATCGAGGTAGGGTAAAAATCTACAGGGTAGAAATCCAAAGGGAATCAAACCGGGCTTATAAAAGAGTGCTCAATAAAAATATAGAGCTGTATTGTGAATGCTTTTATTCAAACATGTACAAGGTCTGCTACACTGGCATGTCGATGTTATCTTGAGAGCTGTAGATCGATAACATCGACATGCCAAGGTAGCAGACCTTGTACATGTTTGAATAAAAGCATTCACTATATATATATATATATATATATATATATATATATATTAGAGGAAAACCCGTCCCAGGATGGGTAAAATTAATTCCCCGATCATAACAGTTTTGCACCACTTTTATGTCCGGTTATGAACATTAAAATCAATATATAATGGATCAAATTCAATGCAAATCTGATATATTTGAGTTTTAAAATGGGAGGATGTGCTCATATTATATCCCTTAAAACCAATTTAAAATACTCCAAAGAAACTGGAATGTGGGAAATATTTATTAATTGATGTCGAATACCTATTTTTAAAATTTCACAAAAATCGCGGGTATCTGAACTTTCACGAACGGCTTCCACCCCTTTGTACTCACTTCGCATAAGACTAAATTAAATATAGCCCACATTTGGACACCTTACACTTAGCGGCTGTGTTTCAAAAATTCAAAATGATTGGTTAACTTTATATATCTCTATATTAATAAAGTTAGGTATGAGTCGCTGTCGTCGTCGTCGTCGTCGTCATCATCATCATCATCATCATCATCATCAGCACCACCATCATCATTATCACCACCACCACCACCACCATCACCAAAGATAAAAAGTTAGGTATGAGCCGTCGTCGTCGTCGTCATCATCATCATCATCACCATCATCATCATCATCACCACCATCATCATCATCATCACCACCAT
>OY744553.1:41456463-41498963 GCA_963556195.1 Sepiola atlantica | reverse complement strand
GTTATGCGTTCATAGCCCCCTTGGGGATGTACTTAGAAAATCAGGAACACTTCCATTGTCTTTCCTGGTAAATTTTACATAAGAACACACTTTTAGAATTTATGTAGATTCTCTGACCTTTCTTTCTATAGGGAACAGACAAACATCGCACACACATACGTACACATGTAGCAGTTGCGTGAGCGACCTATTTTTGTTTATATGTACACGCAATATCTTGTGTTATATCAAGTTGTAGTTCGGTCGTGTATTGATGCACAGGCGATTAGCGCACCATTGACATGCACAGTCGAGGCCTACTGATTTCTGTCGAGAGGATTTAGTGCCAAAGATACAAACCAGTTCCGAAATAGATTTCGTCACGGCAAGACGCCCCCTATCCTGTTCTCGTCCGCCGCTGGAACCGGCCAAGCGAGATGCGGAACTCCAGAATACCACATTCTGTTTGTGACAAAAGCCATCCGTACTAACAACTCTCTTTATGTTCCAGTGTTCCCTCGACGTAAATTCACTGGACTAACTCGACAATCAACTAAATCTCATTCGTTCACTGTGGAGGTCCCCAGATGTCGGAGAGCCTTCTACTCAAATAGCTTCTTTCCTCGTGCTGCTGGCCTCTGGAACTCCCTCCCTGCCCATTGTTTCCCCGACACTACAGACATGCAAAAATTTAAAACTAATGTAAACAGACATCTCGCTGCGCAGCTCCCAATTTAGGTTGACCCCAATCCCCCCCAACCTTCTCCCTTTTCTTTTTTCTCAGTAGCCCCTTATGTCTACAGTGGCGGCCTGTGAACTATGTTAAAAAAAAAAAAGAAAAAAAGTTGGTTCATATTTTAGTGGGGATGCTTGGTGTTTTTCATGGAAGATGGTGACCCTTTTCTTATCCAATATTCAATTCCAGTCAGATGCGTCCAGATGCGGCCAACTCTACCAGGGGACTTTCTTCATCGTGATGTTCTTCCAAACCAATCATCCCCCTAACTACATATTTGAAGTTAGGAGGGAACTTAGAGATTCGGGACCACTTCCATTGTCTTCCCCAGAAAATCTTATGTATATGATTAACATTTAATCAAAATAGGATAGATTTGAAGTTTTAAGGGGATTATAGCCCTCTTAGATGTGCCCTTAGAGATTCGAGACCACTTCCATTGTCTTCCCCAGAAAATCTTATGTATATGATTAACATTTAATCAAAATAGGATAGATTTGAAGTTTTAAGGGGATTATAGCCCTCTTAGAGGTGCCCTTAGAGATTCGAGACCACTTCCATTGTCTTCCCCAGAAAATCTTATGTATATGATTAACATTTAATCAAAATAGGATAGATTTGAAGTTTTCAGGGGATTATAGCCCTCTTAGAGGTGCCTTTAGAGATTCGAGACCACTTCCATTGTCTTCCCCAGAAAATCTTATGTATATGATTAAAATTTAATAAAAATAGGATAGATTTGAAGTTTTAAGGGGATTATAGCCCTCTTAGAGGTGCCTTTAGAGATTCGAGACCACTTCCATTGTCTTCCCCAGAAAATCTTATGTATATGATTAAAATTTAATCAAAATAGGATAGATTTGAAGTTTTAAGGGGATTATAGCCCTCTTAGAGGTGCCCTTAGAGATTCGAGACCACTTCCATTGTCTTCCCCAGAAAATCTTATGTATATGATTAACATTTAATCAAAATAGGATAGATTTGAAGTTTTAAGGGGATTATAGCCCTCTTAGAGGTGCCCTTAGAAGAGATTCGAGACCACTTCCATTGTCTTCCCCAGAAAATCTTATGTATATGATTAAAATTTAATCAAAATAGGATAGATTTGAAGTTTTAAAGGGATTATAGCCCTCTTAGAGGTGCCCTTAGAGATTCGAGAACACTTCCATTGTCTTCCCTGCGGGTCCTTGCGCAGCGGATATAGTACTAAGTAAAATTCAGTTCTAAGTGTCAGTCATCTAAAGGTTGAAGGTTCAATCCTCGGTGCGGGCGATACAAAGAATTGCGAATTACCGAAGACTTCTTGCCCAGTCATAGCTGACGGAACGAGAGCATGCTACATCCGTGGATTAAATAAAGGGTTCCGTTCGAAATTCCGTCCAGATTCCCGAGTTCGACAGAAATATTCCCGAGTTCGATAAAGTACACCTGAAGAAGGTCGGAGGTTACATCGGCCGAAACGTTGTGATAAAAACACCCAAGATGAGAACAGTAGTCCGAATATACCAAATTCTATGACGAAGTTCTTGGTTTTAGCTCGGAGCAAACCTAGCAAATTGTAGTTCTGATACAACACTTCATCTTTTCTGTCCTCGATCAGTGAAGGAGAAATCTTTCCAGACTGGGACAATTTTTTAAATTTTTGTCCCAATCCAGAGTGCCCCTTTTTGGGGATTTTATTTACTCCTCCCCAGGAGTTAGGCACAAGGCCAGTTTTATCTTACTCCCACAAGTAAGATGTGACCCAAGATCGGGTCGAGAAAGTGGGGTTTGAAAGCCAGCGCTCGAGAGGTGAGCACTCTAGCCATTTAAAAATTGCTTGGGCAGCCCCGTCGGCATTCCCCGGTAAGGGCGCCTCAGACAGTAAGCAATAAACTTACTCCTCCCCAAAGAGGGGAGGTGAAGCCTGGGAGGGTGGACCTCCTAGAACTGCACAGGACAGGCGTGCAGTATCCATCGGAACAGATACTACACTTTGATCTTAGCCAAAAGGCCAAGGTATGGCCCCTTTTTGGGGAGCTGGAAACTATGTTGATAGAAACTCCATCTAACGCTAGGCGCACAGAGAAAGAAAGGTGAGCTGCGGAGAACAGAAGAAATCTTGGTAAAAGTACAGAATAGTTAACATTCGATAACTCGTACCCCCCCCCCCCCCCAAAAAAAAAAATGCATACATAATATATATCAAATGCATTAGAATGAAATTCTCTACCGAACCTGCCTAGTTTTAAGGTGTAGAAACGATTTTGATAGATGTTTTAAACGGTAAAAGTACAGATTAGTTAACATTCGATAACTTGTAACCCCCCCCCCCCCCAAAAAAAAATTAAAAAATGCATACATAATATATATATCAAATGCATTAGAATGAAATTCTCTACCGAACCCGCCTAGTTTTAACGTGTAGAAACGATTTTGATAGATGTTTTAAACGGTAAAAGTACAGAATAGTTAACATTCGATAACTCGTACCCTCCCTCTAAAATAAAAAATGCATACATAATATATATCAAATGCATTAGAATGAAATTCTCTATCGAACCCGCCTAGTTTTAACGCGTGGAAACGATTTTGTAAGATGTTTTAAACGGTAAAAGTACAGATTAGTTAACATTCGATAACTTGTAACCCCCCCCCCCAAAAAATTAAAAAATGCATACATAATATATATATCAAATGCATTAGAATGAAATTCTCTATCGAACCCGCCTAGTTTTAACGCGTGGAAACGATTTTGTAAGATGTTTTAAACGGTAAAAGTACAGATTAGTTAACATTCGATAACTTGTAACCCCCCCCCCCCCAAAAAAAAAATTAAAAAATGCATACATAATATATATATCAAATGCATTAGAATGAAATTCTCTATCGAACCCGCCTAGTTTTAACGCGTGGAAACGATTTTGTAAGATGTTTTAAACGGTAAAAGTACAGATTAGTTAACATTCGATAACTTACCCCCCCCCCCCAAAAAAAAAATTAAAAAATGCATACATAATATATATATCAAATGCATTAGAATGAAATTCTCTATCGAACCCGCCTAGTTTTAACGCGTGGAAACGATTTTGTAAGATGTTTTAAACGGTAAAAGTACAGATTAGTTAACATTCGATAACTTGTAACCCCCCCCCCCCAAAAAAAAAATTAAAAAATGCATACATAATATATATATCAAATGCATTAGAATGAAATTCTCTATCGAACCCGCCTAGTTTTAACGCGTGGAAACGATTTTGTAAGATGTTTTAAACGGTAAAAGTACAGATTAGTTAACATTCGATAACTTGTAACCCCCCCCCCCCCCCAAAAAAAAAATTAAAAAATGCATACATAATATATATATCAAATGCATTAGAATGAAATTCTCTATCGAACCCGCCTAGTTTTAACGCGTGGAAACGATTTTGTAAGATGTTTTAAACGGTAAAAGTACAGATTAGTTAACATTCGATAACTTGTAACCCCCCCCCCCCCCCAAAAAAAATTAAAAAATGCATACATAATATATATATCAAATGCATTAGAATGAAATTCTCTATCGAACCCGCCTAGTTTTAACGCGTGGAAACGATTTTGTAAGATGTTTTAAACGGTAAAAGTACAGATTAGTTAACATTCGATAACTTGTAACCCCCCCCCCCAAAAAAAAAAATTAAAAAATGCATACATAATATATATATCAAATGCATTAGAATGAAATTCTCTACCGAACCCGCCTAGTTTTAACGTGTAGAAACGATTTTGATAGATGTTTTAAACGGTAAAAGTACAGATTAGTTAACATTCGATAACTCGTACCCTCCCTCTAAAATAAAAAATGCATACATAATATACATCAAATGCATTAGAATGAAATTCTCTATCGAACCCGCCTAGTTTTAACGCGTGGAAACGATTTTGTAAGATGTTTTAAACGGTAAAAGTACAGATTAGTTAACATTCGATAACTTGTAACCCCCCCCCCCAAAAAAAAAATTAAAAAATGCATACATAATATATATATCAAATGCATTAGAATGAAATTCTCTATCGAACCCGCCTAGTTTTAACGTGTAGAAACGATTTTGATAGATGTTTTAAACGGTAAAAGTACAGATTAGTTAACATTCGATAACTCGTACCCTCCCTCTAAAATAAAAAATGCATACATAATATATATCAAATGCATTAGAATGAAATTCTCTATCGAACCCGCCTAGTTTTAACGCGTGGAAACGATTTTGTAAGATGTTTTAAACGGTAAAAGTACAGATTAGTTAACATTCGATAACTTGTAACCCCCCCCCCCCAAAAAAAAATTAAAAAATGCATACATAATATATATATCAAATGCATTAGAATGAAATTCTCTATCGAACCCGCCTAGTTTTAACGCGTGGAAACGATTTTGTAAGATGTTTTAAACGGTAAAAGTACAGATTAGTTAACATTCGATAACTTGTAACCCCCCTCCCCCAAAAAAAAATTAAAAAATGCATACATAATATATATATCAAATGCATTAGAATGAAATTCTCTATCGAACCCGCCTAGTTTTAACGCGTGGAAACGATTTTGTAAGATGTTTTAAACGGTAAAAGTACAGATTAGTTAACATTCGATAACTTGTAACCCCCCCCCCCCAAAAAAAAATTAAAAAATGCATACATAATATATATATCAAATGCATTAGAATGAAATTCTCTATCGAACCCGCCTAGTTTTAACGCGTGGAAACGATTTTGTAAGATGTTTTAAACGGTAAAAGTACAGATTAGTTAACATTCGATAACTTGTAACCCCCCCCCCCCAAAAAAAAAAATTAAAAAATGCATACATAATATATATATCAAATGCATTAGAATGAAATTCTCTATCGAACCCGCCTAGTTTTAACGCGTGGAAACGATTTTGTAAGATGTTTTAAACGGTAAAAGTACAGATTAGTTAACATTCGATAACTTGTAACCCCCCCCCCCCCCCCCAAAAAAAAAATTAAAAAATGCATACATAATATATATATCAAATGCATTAGAATGAAATTCTCTACCGAACCCGCCTAGTTTTAACGTGTAGAAACGATTTTGATAGATGTTTTAAACGGTAAAAGTACAGATTAGTTAACATTCGATAACTCGTACCCTCCCTCTAAAATAAAAAATGCATACATAATATATATCAAATGCATTAGAATGAAATTCTCTATCGAACCCGCCTAGTTTTAACGCGTGGAAACGATTTTGTAAGATGTTTTAAACGGTAAAAGTACAGATTAGTTAACATTCGATAACTTGTAACCCCCCCCCCCCAAAAAAAAAATTAAAAAATGCATACATAATATATATATCAAATGCATTAGAATGAAATTCTCTACCGAACCCGCCTAGTTTTAACGTGTAGAAACGATTTTGATAGATGTTTTAAACGGTAAAAGTACAGATTAGTTAACATTCGATAACTCGTACCCTCCCTCTAAAATAAAAAATGCATACATAATATATATCAAATGCATTAGAATGAAATTCTCTATCGAACCCGCCTAGTTTTAACGCGTGGAAACGATTTTGTAAGATGTTTTAAACGGTAAAAGTACAGATTAGTTAACATTCGATAACTTGTAACCCCCCCCCCCCCCCAAAAAAAAATTAAAAAATGCATACATAATGTATATCAAATGCATTAGAATGAAATTCTCTATCGAACCCGCCTAGTTTTAACGCGTGGAAACGATTTTGTAAGATGTTTTAAACGGTAAAAGTACAGATTAGTTAACATTCGATAACTTGTAACCCCCCCCCCCAAAAAAAAAATTAAAAAATGCATACATAATATATATATCAAATGCATTAGAATGAAATTCTCTACCGAACCCGCCTAGTTTTAACGTGTAGAAACGATTTTGATAGATGTTTTAAACGGTAAAAGTACAGATTAGTTAACATTCGATAACTCGTACCCTCCCTCTAAAATAAAAAATGCATACATAATATATATCAAATGCATTAGAATGAAATTCTCTATCGAACCCGCCTAGTTTTAACGCGTGGAAACGATTTTGTAAGATGTTTTAAACGGTAAAAGTACAGATTAGTTAACATTCGATAACTTGTAACCCCCCCCCCCCCCCAAAAAAAAATTAAAAAATGCATACATAATGTATATCAAATGCATTAGAATGAAATTCTCTATCGAACCCGCCTAGTTTTAACGCGTAGAAACGATTTGTAAGATGTTTTAAACGGTAAAAGTACAGAATAGTTAACACTCGAGAATTCGCCCCCTCCCCCTCCAAATGCTTATCGAAGAGAAAGGTTTCATATAAAAAAGTATGAAATAAAAAAACCTCGCAAATCGTTTCCACATGTTAAAACTAGGTTGGTTTAGTAGAGAATTTCATTCTAATGTGTTTTATATAAATTATGTTTTATCTTTTTTTTTTTTAGGTGTATGAGTTCTCTGGTGTTAACTATTCTGTACCTTTAACGTCAACGGGATCTTCATCCACTAGATTACGAAGTAAGTTTTTTTTTTAGTCTGTCAAGCCAAGAAAGGGTGCTCTCAGCTGCACCTGGACCTTCCCCTTCAAATAGGGTGCATTCTGGAAAGGTGACAAACATTTCGTGGTCGGACTCGTCGGTTTTCCCTGGTCGGGGCGCATCAGCCGATTGGTGATAAACCATTCCCTCTTCCAAAAGGAGCGGGTAATGCTTGGGAAAATGGCCTCCTAGGACCGATCGAGGCTACAGTTTATACGGATAAGCATCCGACCTTTGTTAGGACGACACTTAATTTTCTCTTTTGAACCTATTATCTTTTTTCTCTGTATCACTCAATGAGCCAGACTTATCCTTGTCAGTGAGAGTTCATGTACGATTCTCTCTCTCTCTCTCTCTTTCTTTGTCAGCTCCCCCCCTCCCCCCTCGCTTATACTCTATGTTGTCCTCCATCTTGCTGCCTCCCTTCGCATCTCGCCCTCCCATTTAGAATTTTTTTCCCCCCTCTTTCTACCCCCCCACTCTCCTCGACCATGTCACATTTCCTCTTCCTCCCCCCCCCCTTTTCTTTATTGGACTTTGCTATTTTTTTGTTACCATACCCTCCCCCCCTCCCCATCCAATCCCGGCATGCCTGGCTCGTGCCACCGCCGTTACCCCGCCCATCTTCCCCTCTCCCAGCTAACACAATTGCACACATGTGTGTACGCGCACTTGCACTTACACACACACACACACTTTTCTGAAAGTATACACATTTACTTACACGCACTTATGTAATGCACACGCACTTGCAGACACACACGCGTCTGTACACGCACCCACACAAACGTATATACTCACACGTGCAAATACATACTCGTACATACATATGTTTATGTACACACGCACTTGCACGCACATACACTCACACTTATGTATAAGCACTGTTACACACACACATAAGCACTTATCTACACACACTTATGTACATTCAAATTCAAGTGCACGCACTTGCATACACGAACACACCCTAGCGTACACGCACACACTTACTTACACACACTTCTTATAAGTAGTGCACGCACTTGTACGCATATGCATACTTACGTAGACGCACGTACACAGACAGACATAGACTTATTTACACACACTGCGTGTAGTAATGTACGCACATATTGGAGTACGCACATTTCCACACATATACTTTACACACGCACAATGTACATACACACTTAAGTACAACACACATAAAAAAAGTACACGCACATAGACTTATTTACGTACACACATAGACTTATTTACGCACACACACACACATATGCTTATTTACGCACACACTTTGTGTGCGACTGCGTGTACTGATGTACACACCATCCCTGTGCCCCCCCCCTGTCCGCTCGTCTCTCACCCTAACCGACCGAAGGTCCGTTCCCCCAAATGCCGCCCTTCGCTGCTGCTGCTGCGAACGGCTATTCATCCGACTCGACCCCTCCCCCTCTCTCTGTCATTCTACCCCCGCGACCCCCACCCCCGTACACCTCGTCCTCCTCCCTCCATCCCGTTCTACCTCCTCCTCCTCCTCCTCCTCTTGCTAAGCGACCTCCGGCTTTCTTCCAAAGCCGATATCTACATTTTGTCGTGTAAGTACAGCATCTAACTCATTTAATTTCGTTCGTATATCTCTGCTTTCAATATTTCAAAAAAAAATTAGACAAAAAATCACACACACACAAAAAATAACAAACACCATTTTTTATTTAAAACGCGACAGTTTTTTTTTTATCGCGAGGTTCGGCTTCTTTTTTTTTTTTTTTCGTTCATTTTCCCCGAAAAAAAAAAATAATCGCTATCATCACTTCACCAGAATAATGGCCAGTCGCCCGTCACTCTTTCTTCTTCCTCTTTTCCCCCTAAAAAAAAGAAAAAAGAAGCGAACCGACCCCACTGACGAGCCAACCAACCATTGCTTTTCTGCCCTCATCAAAAATCTAAAATGTTTTAACTAAAACCGGCTTCGACTATTTTTGTCTTCGTCATTTTAAAACAAACAAACAAAAAAAATCATTTTCTCTTTCTTTTCAAAAACGCGCATTTTTTTTTATCGCAAAAAAAAAAAAAAAAATGCCCGCAAAATTTCATCCCGCTTAAAATACAAAATTTCGTAAAGTTTTATTAATTTATTTATTTTTAACAATAATTAATTTTGTCGCGATTTAAATTATTTTTTTTCTAAGTAAATTTTACTGTCCCGATCTGAATTCGTTCTTAAACTAAACCTCCCCAAAAATAATTATTTACAAAAAATAATGTTTTTATTTCTTTTATCAAAACTTGCTTACGCTAACTAGAAAATATTTCCCTTTAAAATAATAATAGTAATAATAATAAAAATGGGTAAAATTTGGAGTTGTTTCCCTTCTTTATTTATTTATGTCGGCCATATTTCTTTTTTCCGGTCGACTTGTTTTGTCCGTGTTTCGTGTAGAAGATATAACTTGCTGTAACTAACCGTTTTTAATGTGAAATTATTATTATTATTTTTTGTTTACAAAAAACAGGGTCTTCAGTAAAAAATAAATTGTTTTGGAAGCAATGAAACATGGCCGAAATTCATTTCACTGTAGATAATTTCCGACCATACATTAGGACGTTATCCTCCAAATAAATCGGTTCAATAATAATACAATAGTTTTGTTGCCGAAGAATTTCCTCGTTTTTTTGTTTGGTAAGGAGCCAACAAGGATTCTGATATTTAGCGAAGTTGATCAACTTTTGATTTGAGCCAGTCAAAATGACAATTGGTTTCAAAAACATTTTTGAAATTTCATACGGTCACGGAAAAAATCGCCGTGGCGACTATATATATATATATATATATATATATATATATATATGTGTGTGTATGTGTATATATGAATAAATAAGTGTATATATCTGTATATGTAAATATATATATATGTGTGTGTATATATGTATAAATACGTGTATATCTATATGCAAATCTACATATGTATATCTATATGTAAATATATATATATCTGTATGTATATAGATATGTGTGTGTATATATATATATGTGTATAGACATATATATATATATGTATACTTACAGATATATGTATAGATACATATATGTATACATACAGATATACGTATAGATATATATATATATATGTATATATATACGTCTATATATGTATACGTATATATATGTATATGTATACGTGTGTATATATGTATACGTATATATATATATGTGTATATATGTATACTTATAGATATATATATATACAGGGTGGGCCAAAATAAGGGTCCTATCTTAAATTTGAATAACTTCCACAAAATAAAAGTTAAACTCACCAAACTTTATGTGTGTGTAGACTGACCCTTCCGAGATTTTTTGAAATAAACAAAACAAATTTTAGCCGAAAAACACTTCTTAAAACTTACAAAAACTAAAGTATTGTTTTTTTACACTGTTTTGAGTTTTTTAAGCAAAAATAATGTTTTCTAAATGAGGGTAAATACGGCTCATGCTTGCTTCGGAAAGGGTCCTTTACTTATTCTAAAAAAAAAAAAAAAAAAAAAAAAATCAATAAATAAAAAAGTTATGATTTTTAAAAATAGGACCCTTATTTTTGCCCACCCTGTATATGTATATGTATTTATATATATGTATATGTATATATATTTATATATATGTATATGTATATATATTTATATATATGTATATATATTTATATATATGTATATATATATATATATATATATGTATAGGTATATATATTTATATATATGTACATGTATATATATTTATATATATGTATATATATACATATAGATATGTATGTGTATATATACGTATATATGTATACATACAGATACATGTATATGTACGTATAGATAGATATATATACAGATATATGTATATGTACGTATAGATAGATATATATACAGATATATATATACATACAGATATATATGTATGTATATATACGCATAGATATATATGTGTATATATATATATAGGTATACATACAGATATATATGTATGTATATATACGTATAGATATATGTGTATATATATATGGATTCATATAAAGATATGTATACATACAGATATATGTATGTATATATACGTATAGGTATATATGTATACATACAGATATATGTGCGTATATATGTGTATATATACGTATATATACGTATACATACAGATATATGGATGTATATATATGTGTGTATATATGTATACATACAGATATATATCTGTATGTGTATATATATACATATATATAGGTGTCTTGATATATACATATATATGTGTGTTTATATATTATGTATATATATATATATATTTGGGTGTCTATACATATATGTGTGTTTATATATTATGTATATATATATATATATTTGGGTGTCTATACATATATATGTGTTTATATATTGTATATATATATATATTTGGGTGTCTATACATATATATATGTGTTTATATATATATATATATATATATATAGTATATATATATATATATGGGTGTATATATACATATATGCGTGTGTATATGTATACATTAGTGTTGGGACGATTAATCGGAACTTTTTGGGATATCGAAATCGGAAAGATTTGAGCTTATTTTCCAATGCCAAAAACGATTCATGCAATGTTTTTTGTTTTTGTTTAACATTTATTTTTTTTATTGTCGGCACAATGATAAATATTTATTGATTTTAACTACCAGTAAAACTAAAAATCTATAGATCCCCCCCCTACAAGTATATCTTTACGTTTGTGAAAATATATGCACATATTACATGGGTTTTTACGATATCCGAACATTTTAAAACAACAATAACTCTATAGCTAAATAGTTAGAGTTTTGAAAAAATCGGAATCGGGAATTTAGAACAGAATAGGTAATTGAATAGGAATCGGGAAAAATATTGGAATCGTCCTATCAGTAGTATATATATATATATATATATATATGTATATGTTATATATGTATATGTTATATATGTATGTATATGTTATATATGTATACATGTATATGTTGTATATGTTATATATATATGTATATGTTATATATACATGTATATGTTATATATGTATATGTTATATATACGTGTATATATGTAATATATATACGTGTATATATGTAGTATATATGTAATATATATACGCGTATATATATACGTGTATATATATACTTATATACGTGTATATATGTAATATTTATATACGTGTATATATGTAATATATATAGTTATATAGACGTGTATATATGTAATATATATGTGTGTATATATGTAATATATATATGTGTATATATATATATATATACGTATGTGTGTGTATTTAATAAATATACGTGTATATATGTGTACATATACTTATATGTGTATATATGTGCATATATATGCGTGTGTAACATTATATATATATATATATATATATATATATATATATATATATATATATATATATTATATATATATGCTATTGTAAGCGTAACATCAGAAAGACTGAATAGAAAAAAATGAAATATTAAAGTGGACAAAAAAAACACATCAGTCGACTAATATTTTGTTTCGTTTATCAACAGAAATGATTTCACTTTGGAAAAGTTCCTGTCAATAAAAGAAACGAAATATTAGTGCACTGATGTATTTTTTGTTGTGATTTATTGACTTCTATTAACTAAAATAATGACAACATCAAAGATTTCCAACGCGATCTTTACGCCGGAGACGTCAAAATTCAGAAGCGATTTTGGAGTTTTTAATTCTAGAATCAATGTTTATCGGCCCACGTCAAGTATTATGGTTCATATGTGCTCATAAGCAAACGAAAACCCTTATCTGTTGATCGGGCCACTATGGTATTCATCAATGGACCGGGTTTTAAAAATCCGATGTTTAGGAACTTAGAAGAATGAAAAGAAAACGTAATTTGAATTCAGGTTTAGTAAGTTGTAGTAGGGTGCATTTTAGTTGATAAGTAATCTCTGTGTATAAAGTTAGGTATATATATATATATATATATATATATATATATATATATATATATATATATATATATATATATAGGTAAACAATGTTTACTAAACATTATTAAATAACACGGAGTGGTTTTGTTTGATGCGACTTTTTTTTTTTTCAATTTTCCGAATTGTCCATCTAATGTTTCGGTCAAATAGATGTAAATATGATCCATGGCTTTCTTGTTCCATTCTTTTTTTCTTTTTTGCAAGTACTTTCGATTTGAATCGTCAAATCATCTTCAGGCGGTATTAGTTTTAGTGTCTTTACTGTTGTGCTCATTTTTTACAACAGTAAACATAAATGAAAATATGCTGCCTAAATACACACACAATATATATATATAATGTATTCAACGTATTTTTATGTAATTTAAGGCCCCCCACAATTTTTGACTTGCCCCCCCCCCCCCCCCACACTTTACGGTCATCAATAATGAATTTATATATGCATGTGTTTAACCGCCCCCCTCACTTTTTAGGAGAGCCCTCCCAACTTTTATAACTGTCCCGCCGGCCCTGATATATATATATTTATATTTCTCCCACTTATGATTTTCCGTAGAATATATATATATATATATATATATATATATATATATATATATATATATATATATATATATATATATATATATAATCAGTCTATGGAAATGAATAAATAAAAACTGAGAATAAATAAACTAAAACTTTAAACACCACCAATCATTCTGAATATATGTGCATATCAATATTTGTATTACAGAAGATCAGAACAACATGGGTACCGTCGGTTTCAAATCCTAACAAAGGGGGTCCATAATAAGGCCTCTTTATCGGAACTCTCTTCAGCCTTTGTTTAGGTCTTTTTCTCCGGAAAACCGACGGTACCGATGTTATTCTGATTAAGCTCTTTTTTTTTTTTTTTCTTAATAATGTATATGTATATATGTGTGTATATATGTATATATGTGTGTGTATATATGTATATATATATATATGTATATACATGTGTTAATAGATATATATGTGTGTATGTATATATGTGTGTGTATATATGTATATATATATATGTATATACATGTGTTTATATATATATGTGTGTATGTATATATGTGTGTGTATATATGTATATATATATGTATATACATGTGTTTATATATATATGTGTGTGTATGTATATGTATATATCTATGTATGTACATGTGTTTATATATATATATGTGTGTATGTATATATGTGTGTATATATGTGTGTGTATATATGTATATACATGTGTTTATATATATGTGTGTATATATATATGTATATACATGTGTTAATATATATATATGTGTGTATATATGTGTGTGTATATATGTATATATATGTATGTACATGTGTTTATATATATATGTGTATGTATATATGTGTGTGTATATATGTATATATATATATATGTATATACATGTGTTTATATATATGTGTGTGTATATATGTATATATATATGTATATACATGTGTTTATATATGTGTGTATGTATGTATATATATATGTATATACATGTGTTTATATATGTGTGTATGTATATATGTGTGTATATATATATAAATATATGTTTATATATATGTGTGTATATATATGAATATGTGTATATATATATGTGTATATATATATATGTGTGTGTATATATATGAATATATATATATATGTGTATATATATATATGAATATATGTATATATATGTGTATGTATATATACGTATATATATACATATATGTGTATATATATGTGTATCCCCCCCCCCCCCAATAAACAAAATTATCCTGGTCGAACAAAAATGAAACCTAAATCATGGCTAACTTTCTTTTTATTGCTCTCACTTGCACATATACACAACACCCCGCATATACACTTATGTGCTGACTTTTTTTTCATATATGCGTATATGTAGATGCATATATATACAAATATATGTATGTATATATATATATGTATATATAAAGATAGATGAAAGAAGAGGGATAAACATGTACGAATGACAAATTTATTTCAATTTCGATTGTTCAATGCAAGGTATACTCGGTAATAAAATTATGTTTTTTATTCTTTCCTTAAGTCAAGGCTTTTCAAAGATCAAAATCTTATCTTTGAAAAGCCTTGGCTTAAGGAAAGAATATAATTTTATTACCGAGTATACCTTGCATTGAACAATTACAATTGAAATAAATTTGTCATTCGTACATGTTTATCACTCGTCTTTCATCTATCTTTATAATTGCTCTATCTCGTATATTGAGCTTAAATTATTTCACTATAGGTTCTATCTATTAAAAGTACATTTTTAGTTTTATATTTGATTGTATATGTATTTATACGTATATATATACATATATGTATGTATATATATGTGTATACGTATATATATGTGTATACGTATATATATCTGTATATATATATGTATATGTATGTAGATATATATACAAATATATGTATATACATGTATAGATATATACATGTATATATATATATGTAATTTAATAAACATGGACGGCGGCACCCCACTTTACGGTCATCAATAATGAAGTTATACATGCATGAGTTTAACCGCCCCCCCCCCTACATACACTTTTATAACTGTCCCGCCGGTCCTGGTAAAAGTGGTGGACGCCCTTTGTAAAATTTCAGATACCTCCGATTTGTGTGAAATTTAAAAAATATGTGTGAGGCATCAATTAATAAATATTCTCCAAGTTTCAGTTTCTTTTGGGTATGTTAAAGGATTTTTAGGGGCCACCAACTCCCATTTGAGAATCCAATTTTTTCAGATTTGTGTTCAATTTTACATAAGAAGCTTGTCGATATGTGTTTATCAAAGTTACTTATAGGCGAGAAATACACACACAATTGTCTGGTAGTTTTATTAATGCAGAGATGATCGATTCTTGTAAGTCGCGTCAAACAATAATAAAAAGTGTGTTTATTTTTATGTGATAAGAAGTTTGTCAATATGTACTTGTCAAACTCATGTATAGGCGAGAAACGTACACGCACGATATCTTATCTGATAGGTTCATTAATATATATATATATATATATATATATATATATATTAGTAGTATGTTTTTAAAAGGCTGTGGGCAATGCAAATTCCGGGTAAGATGTAAGCTGGAAGGAACAAATTAATAAATCGAAATGCGACTTACTATTTATTTTTTCTTAAAATCTTACATAACAGCAAGTTATAAAAATCATTTATTTAATATTTCGGGAAAAGAAACTTCCCCTTGTCAAAAATAATAAACACCAAAGGAAAACTCCGTCTGTGCAGAGAATCTGCCAAAATGGATGTCTCTGTCTTCTGGCATCAATTTTGGCAGATTCATGTTATTTTTGACAAAGGGAAGTTTCTTTTCCCGAAATATTAAATAAATGATTTTTAATAATCATCCGGACATCACACAAACAGCTAACACCACACTTGCTGTTATCTAAGATTTTAAGAAAAAAAAAAAAAATAGTAAGTCCCATTTCGATTTATTATTTTTGTTCCGTCCAGCTTACAACCTACCCGGCACTTTGCATTGCCATCAGCCTTTTTATAACATACTATTCCCAGCAAGGCTTTAAGCAAACTACCATTCTCTATTATATATATATATATATATATATATATATATATATATATATATATATATATCAATAAAAATGGAGATAAATGATCTGACGTATAGGAAAATGAAAAAGGAAAGCCAAAAATTATATTATTTATGTATTCATCAACATTTCGTCTTTATTGTAGACTTCCTCAGGGTGAAAAAAACTTCAGAAAAGTATCATACACTCATTAATTTTGATTTGCCTAAAAACGTCTTAGTTTTGGCACGGCTGTGAATGAAAAAAAGGCGATTTTGGTTATATTAATAACTCCCAGCTGTCACCCCATTTCCTCTTTCCCTTGAACTGTGTAAACTGCTGCTGATAACGGGTTATCCTAAATCGCCTGTTTTCATTGTTGCCTGTTTTCATTCACAGCCATGCCGAAACTCGAACGTTTTTAGACAAATCAAAATTAATGACTATTATCTTTTCTGCATTTTTCTTCATCCTGAGGAAGTCTACAATAAAGACGAAACGTTGATGAATACATAAATAATATAGTTTTAGCTTTCCTTTTTCATTTTCCACATATATATATATATATATATATATATATATATATATATATATAACAATATTTACAAAGAAATATTAAATCATTTATACCTACATACGCTGGTAGTTCGAGCTTATGCTCTCATCAGTGTAGGAAGCAATAATTTCAGACGGTCACAAAGTGTGAACCCGGTTCACAAAGTCAACCAAGACTCTGTACGCTTTTGCTCTATCCTTGCGGCCATCAGACATTATCACGTGATACGGGAGAAATTAAGTTATATTTATGCCTAAATACAGCGGGCCGTAAACATCAGACTGTCGAAAGGGTTCTACAAACGTAATTGGAACCTGGCATATATAGCTAAGTAGCTGTCTGTTTTTAATATCTCCGAACAGTGCTCAACATTAATCTCTTAAAGGAGCTTCATAATAACAATATTTACAAAGAAATATTAAATTATTTATACCTACATACGCCGGCGTTTTGAGCTTACACTCTCATCGGTGTAGGAAGTGATAATTTCAGACTGTCATAAGACGCGAACCCGGTTCACAGAGTCAACCAAGACTCTGTACGCTTTCGCTCTATCCTCGTGGCCATCGGACATTATCACGTGATACGGGAGAAATTAAGAGAGAGAGAGGGGAAATAATGGAATAATGAAAAAGTAAAGTTACATACTTTACAAGTTTATTATCAGGTGTGTAAGCCAGCAATATAATAAAATGACCTTTAATCCATGGATTTTCAAAGAATTACTCATATCCTCAGAAGGTAAAAACCAATAAATTACTAATCTAGTAGAATACCTGTCCTAGGACGGGTAAAATTAATTTCCAGAACAGTTTTGCACCACTTTTATCTCCTCTTACAATAATTAAAATCAACATATAATACTACTAAACCTTCTGTCTAGAAACCTTATTCTAATTTTGATTCTAGAAAATATAAAATTTCAAGCTTAAAATTAAGGGTTTTAAAGAAGAAATTTAAATTCAGGGAATCTTACTTGATTAGTGTCTGATGACTATGGATCAAATTTAATGCAAATCTGAAATATTTGAATTTTTGAATGAGAAGTTATGCCTATATTATTCCCCCCCCCTAAAACCCCTTTAAAATTACCCAAAGAAACTGAAATTTCGGGAATATTTATTAATTGATGTCTAAAACCTATTGTTAAAATTGCATAAAAATCAAATGTATCTGAATTTTCACAAAGGGCTTCCACCTCCTCTTTGCATAAAGTTAAATTGAACTAAATATAGCCCACATTACCCAGCCTTACGTCTAGCAGTATCTTTCCAAAATTCATAATGATCCGTTAATTAGTTTAGGAGTGAATCCTTTACATAGAAATATATAAACATTTACACATACCTAACTTTATATAAATAGAGATATATACACACAGAGAAGCACTTTAACGACATGACAAAAAAAAAAGCCTCGTTATTTTTTTTATATGATCCAATTTTTTATCTTTTCGGTTCTCTAATAATTAATATTCTTTAGAATCTCTACATTTCTATAATAGACAATCATTTAAAAAAAAAAATGTTTTCTTCATTTTAAATGCTATTAGATGTTTATATGTGTCATGCTAAAAAAAAAAAAAACTATAACTATGGCAGCACAACTCGCTCACTATAATTTGACGCTTCTGAGCACGAAGCATCAGAAGTAAGGTTTCACGAAGCAGCCGAAACGTCAAAATAGTGACAGTTCTGTGCTTCCGTAGTATAATAATGAAAACAACATGGCGAAGCCCATCATTCTATCCACATGTAATGAGTACGAATTTAAAGTAAAATAAAAACTATTTCTTTGTTATTGAAATCTACTAGGATTTTAAAGGTTTGTGAATTTGAAGTATTCACTTCAAAATTTGGACGGTTAATTTGTCGTTACTCAGCCAAAATGGCGGACAATGAAGCGTCTGCATTTTCCTGATTTTTTTTCCAACCTCACAAATGAGTAAGTAAACCCAAATAAATTGTTTTGGACTAATTTTCCAACTGTATTTCCTTTAAAATAATTAATGGTAAATTTGAAATTAGTCCAAAACAATTTATTTGGGTTTACTTACTCATTTGTGAGGCCGGAACAGGGAAGACGATTCGTTGTCCGCCATTTTGGCTAAGAAGCGACAAAAGACAATATAAAAAAATAAGATGCCTTTTTTTATAGGCCCGCGCAAAAAAAGAGGTGCATTCAAATCGTGAACTGCTTCGGCCATTTCTGGGACTGACTCGAGATTCTCTGTTGATACACGAGACTGACTGGGGTGATAATGAAACTACGCCATTTTGATGAGCTCTGATGTAAATATTGAAATAAAAACATATATACGTAATATAAGATTTTCGAATCTAAATTTATAAATGCGAAAGTTTTTTGTTTTTTTTCGATCTATCCTAACTATATTCACATCAAAACGGTTTATGCTTATTTCATTCTGTGATAAAACGTAAAAATTTTAAATACCGTATATATAGCAATCTACAAACACCCACAATCTGCTTTGGATAATCCTAATTAGCATATTTGTTTCATAAACAACTTCTAATAAATTAATATTCTGTAAAATACATTTTAAATTTGCATTTTCATGTTTTCTTATATTATACGCAATAATTTTGTCGGTAGTAAAACATCTGATTTCGCTAGGGTGCGGAAAACATTTTGAATTATTTATTTGCAGAAAATATTAAAAATTTACATTCAAAACAAATTAGGCACAAAGCCATCAAAAGTGGGGGAAAATGGGTGTCGTTGGTCTAAAGTGATAAAAATGTCTATCCTACTCTGAACTAGAACCATTACAGCGACCACAATACCACATTTACTCCAGAGGTCGTCATACTTAAGATATCTCAATTGGTTTGAAAATTTTTTTTTTTCGTAAATATTGTTATATGTACACAAATTCTTTGAAGTGTAATGAGAAGTGGGAGAAAGAAAAGCAAAAACCAGTTATTAAGACCCTCCTACCCCTTTCTAAATTATTGCCTGTTTTCGGTTTGTTCAGAACCGAAAACAAGCAGGTCGTTCTCTAAATGTGAGTGGGATCTAAGTGGAAGGGAAAATAAAATGGGGGATGGATTTGAAGAATGAATGGTGTCATTCCAAGATAATTACAATTTGAGGGAGGCCGAGAACCAACAGATTGAAAGTGGAGAGGAGGTGTCTTGGAGGATTTCTATTATCGAAGGGGGGGGGGTTTAACTCATTCGCTCGACTATCTAAGAGGCTAAACTTACCTGTAAGGCTGGAGGTCAAGAGGACCAGGAACCACGTGCGCCATGCTTAACCAGGAAACATGTACTACAACTTGACTCATTTTTGTTTTTTCAGAACCAAAAACAAGCAGGTCGTTCTCTAAATGGAAGTGGGATCTAAGTAGGAGAGAAAAGAAAAACGGGGAATGAAGTTGGAGAATGGGTGGTGTTCTAGCAAGATAAAAACAATTTGGGGGAGGCCAAGGACAAAAAATTAAAAGTAGTGAGTGGACATCTTGGCGGATTTCTATTACCAGTGTTGGGAGTAGCTCATTTACTCGACTAGTTAAGAGGCTAAACTTACCTGAAGGGCTGGGGTCTGACAGGGCCAGGAACTGCATAAGCCATTCTCAGGCAGGGAACAGATATTCATACTTGACTCCTTTTCGTACACACAAGCTACTTGTATCCATCTTTTTTCAAAAACCGAGGAATCTAATCTTTTTCTATCACATCTGATCTTGATCTTCAGCTGGTGCTTGTAGAACCTGATCAGCAAAAGATTTGTTATAATTGTGGTACTAGGGCACTGAACGTTACATATACGTAATTCAGCCACGAATGTAGGAATGTGAAAAGATTAAAAACCCGATGAAAGGAAAACAACCCGTACTCCATAAAAATGAATAACACATCGTATCACAAATTATAATCATATATTTGTATAAAACAACCAAGACAAATTAACAATACATAACAAGTATTTATTTTTCAAAAGATCAATTAATATTCTTTCCGCACAAACGGAGTTCTTTATAAGAGGCTGGTTTAGTTATTCCGAGAAAGTTGATCAGTCAGGATAAGAATTAAAAGTCCAAATATAGCAATTAAGAAGGCTTATAGCCTTTATGGAAAATGAAAATAGGAAAGTCTTTTTCCTTATGTAATTCGAGGAAAACAAATGAGAAGTCCTTCTCCTCCCACAGTAGATCGAGATATGATGGTAAATGTGTTAAAATCGCGGGGAACGATTGAATGAGATCATTTAACACGACAATATATAACAATATGAAAATTCAATTTTGGGACAAATTAATATGGTATATATATATATTTTTTTTGTTCTTATGTCGTAAACACATACCTTTTTGGTTTGACGGCGGAGGGAAGGATATTTTAACAGAATTTTAGATTCTGTGATCCGTTCTTAACGAGCTGTTTTTAGAGTCCTGAGATATACGTAATCTCGACTTCGGAGAGGTAATATGATTGACTGGTCTGTCGTAGTCAATTTTGTTGGACCAGGTTTTTTCTTTTGGTGTCCGGTAGACAGCAGTATTAAACGTTGCTGTATTTCTTAGCCGTTATATTTCGAATTCCACTTTTCCTATTTTTGATTTTGTGTGCAGGGATAAATTGTTCGATATGACAGCTGGGTGAGCTGCCAATCTCTTAGACGTCCGCTCTCAACACTGCTCGACGACCTTCTTCTCGCCTCGATTTTCCCGCTCTCCTGGCCTCTCCTCTGCATAGCAACAATATTCTCCCATTTGATTGGTTGAATCCTCCGCCCCCGCAAATGCGTGGGCTGAATTATGAAAGCCTGTCTGTCGAACTTCCTGTTGACCCCCTTTGACATCGTGTTGCCTGCCTGCACTCCTTTTACATATGGGAACATGTGCCAACAAGTCCTCTGTTCCTTTTTTATGCTTTATGGGGCAAAATATGTGGATATAACAGATTCAACCACTTGGTCATCTCTCAGACGCGACATCAACATCACCATTCGCGCTACGACCAGGATTATGAGAAACATCATTCGTCTCTCCCCGTCCCACGGCGGGCCGACGTTGTTGATTATGTAGGATAGGTTTAGTGGCAGAGCATTCTTGAGATCGATACAAGCTGTTACCTCGTTGACATACCCCCCAGAACTGCCAGAGTTTGCAGCATTGGAAGAAAGTGTTATCATGCGTTTCTTCGAGCAGGGACAATCTTGCTGAGTCCTCCATTCCGGAACTGTGTTGTATGGTATTGAGAGGTAACACGTTCCGGGCCAATCGCCAGGTCAGAGAGAACTCAGAGTTATGTAGATGGCTTGTACCTGTTCCCCTCACTAATTCCCTGTGGCGTTCCTTTCTAGAAGATTGAGAAAGGTCATTGGACTGAGGAAGCTTTTTGAGCACGGCTCGACACTCTGAAGAGCTGCGATTCGGCCTATCACGGCCCTCGACTGGTCAGGAAAGGCACTATCAACCACAAGGTTCCACACAGATTTCTTCTGTCATAGTTCGACTCAAGTAGGCCAATCTCTCGGCGTGTCGATGACATATCAAGTCGGGCATACCCAAGCCTCCCTCAGACGGACGTTGAATACAGACCTGTCTGCGAACCCAGTGCATCTTCCGGTCCCAGAGAAACGAGGACAAATGGTGCCGGAGTACCTTTAGGCCTTTCGCAGGCAGAGGAAGTACGGAGGTAAAAGGTTCAATCCTCAGTACAGAATATAATTGATAATTATGTCAGACTTTTACCGGACCATGGCTGACAGAACGAAAGCAGTCGTCCCCACGTGGATTAAATAAAGAGTTCCGTTCGAAATTCCAAAAGATTCTCGAATTCGACAAGACGAACCTGAATAAGGTGTCAGAGATTACATCGGCAGAAACACTGTGGTAATAAGAACCAATATGAGAATAGTGGTTCTAATGACACAAATAATATCAATGATAAATCCTCATCTCAAAAATTCCTTTTTCCTCAGTAAATAAGGAGAGGAAAGGCGTAAGTGTATCACGCCTCAGCTCTACCCTTTAAGAAGAGTTTCCTTCGAAGCCGAGTGTCAACCGACGCTTCGACGGTTTGCTGTACCTCCGACCATTTGATCTTAGCCAAAAGGCCAAGGAATTATAAAAAAATAATGTTTATATGACTAAAAAATGAAAAAAAAACACCCCAAACCCTGATTCAATCTATTATTTTATTATCATTTAATGGGTGTAGGTAGCATGGTATCGGTTCTGTTGTAAAAAGATAATCCTCCCAGGAATTATCTCATTCGTTTTTATATGTGGGGGGGGGGAGGTGTAATCCTTCTAGGTATTACATCCTCCTTTGGGGGGGGGGGAGAGGGGATAATGTAATATCTGTTCTGTTGTCATGAGTCCATGCTAACAGGCATTACCATCACCTTTTATTGGCGGATCCTCCCAGGTATTACCTCCTCTATTTTGTTGGTAGTGTTCCTTCACAATGATATTATCCTCCCAGGTTTGCAAAAATATGCGACCGGAGGGAGCATATTTTTGCTAGTACATATATATATTTTGTATTTATTAATTTATATATATATATATATATATATATATAACAGATATTTATTATATTCCAATAACCATGGTTAGTTTTATTACTTTTATTTTTGTTATCTGTTATTAATAAAACTAACCATGGTTATTGGAATATAATAAATATCTGTTCTATATTTTGCTCTGTTATCAATAATTGACAAACATTGAGCTGAATCTTCTAAGGAGACTACAAACTAAAAGGATCTGATGATATATGATTATACATATATTGTCTTCAATAATTAATTATATATATATATATATATATATATATATATATATATAATATTTATAAATAAATATTAATTATTTATTACCTACAGACATCGATGTTTCATGCTAACGCAATCTTCAGTGTAGGAAGCTAATTCTCGACGGGAGCGAACTCCGATATATATATATATATATAAATATATATATATATATATATATATATATATATATATATATATATATATATAGTCTAAAGAAGCTTTGAGTTATTTTAAACAAAAAGACAAAAAAGGAAAATGCAGTTTAAATTCCCACAGAAACTAACTAAATCCAAAATAGTGCAGACTTAACATTCGTTGGAAAATTCATAAATAAATAGAATATATAATAGTAAGTAAATAAAATAAAAAAGGGGATTAAGTATCTAACAGTGAAACAAAAACAGGAGACCTTAACGTAAGCATCCAATATTAACACGGGGATCATCAGCTGTTTACCATGTAACTGTTTCGGAGATTTAAAAACAGGACAGTTATATGCATGGCTCTCCAATGGTACAGATCAAACTACCATTTCCCCAATCAAGTGTCGAAATAATTCAGCTTAAAATGTTACTTATATATATACATAAATAAATAATAATAATAATAATCAAAATAATAATAATAATATACTACCCTTAAGACTACCGTGCGATATGGTAATTTGCATATCAAATAAAATTCTTTATAACAATAATAATAATAATAATAATAATAATAAAATGCTATCTAAACACTACACCCAAGAACCATTTTGCGATATGGTAGCTAGAAATAAAATTATATAGGAATTAAAGTTGCATTAAAAAAAAAAAAAAAAAAGCTTTAGTACCTTAGGTACCAGAAAGGCAAGTAGATAAAAGGAAGGAAACCTAGCCATACAGATCTAAATACCCAATATATAGTCTAAAGAAGCTTTAAGTTATTTTAAACAAAAAGACAAAAAAGGAAAATGCAGTTTAAATTCCCACAGAAACTAACTAAATCCAAAATAGTGCAGACTTAACATTCGTTGGAAAATTCATAAATAAATAAAATATATAATAGTAAGTAAATAAAATAAAAAGGGGGATTAAGTATCTAACAGTGAAACAAAAACAGGAGATCTTAACATAAGCATCTAATATTAACACGGGGATCATCAGCTGTTTACCATGTATATATACTAGCAGAGCTACACAGTGTTTCCCAGGTTAGAGTGTGGGATAGCATCATATGCAACATTATGGTAGGGAGAGTTTACTTTAACAGCAACCTTGATGCTGTCAGCTAGATATCTTACTCACCGAGCTATTCAGATATATGTTAATACTCTTAAACTAACGCTAATAAATAGATTAATTTCATTGTGTAACATGTTTGAAAATTGTCATTTGCTTCTTTAAGGGGCAGCCAGATACGCAAAAATACTTCCATTATGTTCACATGCAAATTGTGCATGTGAATACAAATACATTGAAAGTACACTTCCTAGTATGTCTTCGTTTTTAGGGACAGACATGCACAGACAGAGAGGTGCTTGATTATATATATATATATATATATATATATATATATATATATATATATATATATATATAATTTCATTTGAATCAAAGGGAAAACAGTTATCAGTGGATGGGTTGTTCCCCCGAGGACCATCTTAATATCAAGATTTGCTGAAATTTTGGGAATAGACATAATTTTTGGTCATTTACCTATGGTTTAAATTTCATGTGAATCAAAGGGAAAACAGTTTTCAGGGCGGGGGGGGGGGCATCTTAATA
The DNA here is from genome assembly GCA_963556195.1 of Sepiola atlantica. NCBI lineage: Eukaryota > Metazoa > Mollusca > Cephalopoda > Sepiida > Sepiolidae > Sepiola > Sepiola atlantica. Next base: position 41,473,038 of record OY744553.1, on the reverse strand, counting down.
TTATCAAAATTTGCTGAAATTTTAGGAATAGCCATCGTTTTTGGTCATTTACCTATGTTTTAAATTTCATTTGAATCTAATTGGAAAACAGTTTTCAGTGGGGGGGGGCGGCAGCGTCGAAGTGATATATTTCTTATATAGCCTATGGTCTTCACTGAGAGGTCAGTAGTCCACATGCCAATTTTCAAGCAATTCTGTCCAGCGGTTTGGGTGAACATAAGACACAAAGATCAGGCAGACACACAGAGTTACTATTTTATATAAATAGAATATATTACTTGTAAGGAATGGGTATCCAGAAGATTTCAGTACTTACTCTGTCAGTCTCTAGTATTAATGGAGAATCTTAAGTCAGTTCTGGAAATGGCCGAAGCAGTTTACGATTTGAAAGCACCTTTTTTTTTTTTTGAGGTGTTAAATTTTTCTTAATCCTAACCTACATTTTGTTTCATGGCTTTCAAATCGTAAACTGCTTCGGACATTTCCGGGACTGACTCGAGATTGACTGGATGAGTACTGAAATCGTCTGAATACCCATTCGGTACAAGTATCATATATGTATATATGATTATTTTATTTATACAGACATGTACATAATCTACAACACTGGCATGTCGATGTTATCGATCAACAGCTGTTAGAGACTGACATCTCATCAGGCAGAAAGAAAATCTGATCCTTCCCTCAGATCATATTTGGAAAGAATGAAGTGGAAAAGAAGAGAAAAGACAAAATGAAACGGAATTAAAAATTTGAGATTGGAAAGTCACATGGTCAAATTTGAAACCTTCGAAGATCAAATATAATATAAACTCATAAGATAAATGAAGGAAGCGAGATAAAGATGTATGAATGACAAATCTATTTCAACTTCAGTTGTTCAATGCAAGGTGTACTCGATGAAAACATGTTTATTTTTCTTTCCTTAGGCCAAGGCTTTTCAAATATTTTTTTACATGCATACTCTTACTCTCCATTACTTTATATTTTTTCAAATTTTGAATTTTGGCTTTTCCACTGCCAACTTATCTATCTATGTAATTTCTTCTGATGATAAGATTTTAATCTTTGAAAAGCCTTGGCTTAAGGAAAGAATAATAAACATGTTTTTACCGAGTACACCTTGCATTGAACAATCGAAGTTGAAATAAATTTGTCATTCGTACATGTTTATCCCTCTTCTTTCATCTATCTTTATAATTGCTCTATCTCGTATATTGAGCTTAAACCATTTCACTATAGGTTCTATCCTCTAAAAGTATGCTTTTAGTTTCATATTTTATTCATATATATATAAATATATATATATATGTGTGTTTGTATGTATAAACTTATGTATCTGATAAAGTGAAGTCAATTTTCCCCCTATTTCACTGACCATTATAACTTTCGAATCAAAACCTTTATATGCTAAACTGTTCCGCTGGCTACTTAGACCAATTTCTGATGCGTATTTCCAGAAAATAGACGTTTGTTTCATTCTCAGTCATTTATAGAAGAGGTCGGAGGTTTTTTCACTCTCACGCTAATATCTACTGCCACAGCCACAGTGGCACTAGAAACTGTTTCGTCAAATCGTTGCTATTATTTCATATTTTCCTTTTTACTATTGTCTATATACTGCACTAGATTTTAGATATAAATACTGGTCGCTACCTCCAAGTATTCTTTCTCCTTTCCGGGCCTTTTTTTTAGAATGATGGAATACAGGATTAGCAGTTTACACCAAAAATTAGCAAAAACTATCGAGTATAATTTTAATAAATAATAAAAATCCGTTATATCGTTTAATCGGGTCGGCCATTGATTCGAGCGAAAAAACACGAAATTCAGGAGGAGATAACCCTATCCGTCATATTAACACGTAATAAATCAATGGCAGTAATCAAAATACAATGAAACTGATTTCTATTTTTAATTAAAAATTCTACTCGATCATTTTTTCCTACTTTTTGGTGAGGATACTTATTTAAATCTGCTGCGTAAGTATATAATAATGTTTTTTTTTTGTGGTATTGATAATTTAATACGGACGCTTCTCTGTACAAGCACCGAAAAAAAATTTATTTTTTCTATGGAATATGATTCACTATGGTTCAAAATGCCCTCTCCTGAAACGATTTTGGTGCTTCTGCTGTTTCACAATTGCATGTTAGGCCTCTCTTTAAAAAAAAAAAAGCTAAAGAAATGTATAAACTTTGTTATGTACTTACGTGGTAGCTGGAAAGACTGTACACTAAAATTACGCAAATTCATCCAGTATTTATTAAATTAAAAATAAAAAAAAAACAAAAAACGATTTTATCTCACGGTCGCCATTTTTTTTACATTTTGACTTTTTCCGAAAGTTATCTCCCTTGTTTGCTTCGTGAGCTGAAATGTCTACCCATATATAAGATCGTTTTTTATTTCTTATAATTTAATAAATACTAGTCTAATTTGCATATTTTTTTCTGTACAATTTTATTTTCAGCCAACACGTAAGTACATAACAAAGTTTATACATTTTTTTAAATATTTTAATGTCATTGTGAAACAGCAGAAGCATCTAAATTTTCAAAAATTATTAATTTTTGACAGTGCTATAAGTTTTTTTGGGTATCTTTTACAATAATCCACAGAGTCGCCAACGGGGTCCAAAAAACGAACGAGAACGGGGTAAAAAAATGAATATGCAACAAGTGACGGTGACCTACGTCGAGAATAGATATTTTCCTACTTACCTATGAAATTTGTTTGTATTTTACGTACTATAAATGGGTTTTTATTAGATGTAAAAAAAAAATTCTTGTTTTTTTTTTTGGCACGTATTTTTACTGAAACAAAATGGCGGCCCAGCCTTACCTCGTTACGATACCCCCCCCCCCCCCCATCGCTTGTCCAATGTTCGTGTGACAAAAATATTGATTTCTAATAAATAGCAGTTGAAACGGCTTAAAAGTACAAACAAATGTCACAGATAAGTTGGAAAATAACTTTTATCGGCTACAGTTACTTTTATTTGTTGTATATTTGTTTTTATAGCGTTTTCACTCTGCGGATTATTGTAAAAGATACCCTTATTACTTTTTCATTTATATCGATTGTTAAATTTGAATTCATCGTTCTTTCCTATATCTGTTTTTTTAAGGGTTAGGGTCAGACGAGAGTTGTTCCCCCCCCCCCCCTTTAGTTTTATTTTATTTTATTAAAGTTAGCAAAACAAAATAGTAAGTTCTCTTCAAAATAATAGACCCCAAATAAAGTATTTATGAATATTTTTGCTTTAAAATGTCAATGTACTTTTAAAAACGACGTTTTTTGAAAAGAAACAAAAGTGTGACAACTGAAAACGTACACAAACTAAAATTTCAGAGTTTGATACCAAGTTATTTGGGGGAAACAGGACATTTTAGCACAATCGTGGCTATAATGAGATATACCTAAACTAGATAAAAACTAAACTAAAATAATTTTTAGAAACAACGATTTTTTTCTGTATATTTTTGTTAATTTTCGAGAGAATCCATTATTAGAATATTGTATTTGTCTGCAGAAGTTCGTCTAACGTCCACCATTTTGAAAGAACATAAATATTATTTTTATAAATATCAAAATGCCGTTATAACAAAATTGCTTAAATCAAATAATAGGTCCTTATTCATAAATAGAGATACATGCGAAATATGGCAGTCAAAAATAAATTAACAGGAAAACTTATGGATATACTTACTTATCAGTGAGAAATATTACTGTACACCAAAGATTATGGAAAATAAGCAGGTAGAATTTTAATAAAAAAATGAAATAAATTTACTATTCGGAGTCAACGAACTCTGAACCACAAGACTGTGTGGCGTTTTCATATTAGAAGAAGGGAGATAATCTTCCACAACGCACTGGCTTTGGCGCGAATGCCGTTCGGAGTTCGAATTGTAAATTAGTTTTATTAACACTGGAAACTCAGCCCGCAGCTCTAAAGCTACCGAATGTAACCGATTTTTTAGTCGATGTTTTGATAGCGTGCATATATATATATATATATATATATATATATATATATATATATATATATATATATATATATATATATTTTTTGATTTTATTCCATTCCAAAAAAATATATATTTTGCTCTGAATTTTCATTGAGCACTTTCATAAACCCGGTTTCAACTTCCTTCGGATTCATACCCCCTGGATATTTGTAACAAGTTAATTATATATATATATATATATATATATATATATATATAAGAAATATTTGTTATTGTTTATTATCTATGTATGTATACATTTCGTCCTTTTTAATAATCGGGACTCATCAGCGTAGAGATATGACTATTCACTACCGGTCATGCGATTCGAAACCCCGGATTACAAGTATTTTGCAACTCAAACCCGACGCCTTAACCACACGGTCAATTTTAAATAGCGAATAAACGGTGATAATTTTAACACATTATCAGCGGCTTAACGTCTAGAGCGTTCTACTTTCTTAATGGAAGGAACGATGCATTTAAAGCTAGTGACGTCATATATATATATATATATATATATATATATATAATATATATATATATACTCTGCAATACTCTAGGCCCCGCCTATTGAGTTCTTTTGACGGCTTGCTGATATGGCCACTGAATTTGCCATTTCGACGTTAATTTACTCTCCCATTTGTAGGCATTGCGTGGTGGACACATCGGTACGCGCTTCGACTACTGAGTCAATTATGACTTTCGTATTGGGGTTTGAACCATGCGACCAGCAAGGATTGTCTCCTCCCATATTGAGTTTTCCTTTAGTCATTGGAATGCACCTATAATATATATGCTCTGAAGCTTGTAATACAACTTCATTGAGCTTACAATTTGGAATATTTTCGGATATTATAGAGAGTATATATTTAAACATATTTTTTGTAAGGACCCATATATATATATATATATATATATATATATATATATATATATATATATATATAGTGTGTAGATTTCAATTTTGTGTAGAGAATCTGAATAACAGAGCTCAATGTAATTTAAACAGAGCAAAATAGAGTTATAAAAAGAAAAACTATACACACATTAAGGTTCTTTTTATAACTCTCTCTCTCTCTATATATATATATATATATATATATATATATAGAGAGAGAGAGAGAGAGAGATAGATAGATAGAGTGAAGATAGTACTATCTGTCATGTAGGACAGAAAAAAATGTTATATTTTTTGGGGAATATTTTTTTTTTAATTTCATAATTTTTATATATATATATATATATATATATATATATATATATATATATATATATATATATAATAGAGAATGGTAGTTTGCTTGAAGCATTGCTGGGTATAGTAGTAGTATGTTTTTAAAGGCTGTGGGCAATGCAAATTCCGGGTAAGATAACTACTTTTAATATGAAGATGGTTCTGTGATTTTTGTTTTTTTGCTTGATACATAAGTATTTCAAAGAGTTTTCCGGTTAATTTAATTGCAACTGCGATTTTCAGCGTCTTTCATATGTTCGCTTCTCTGTACAAGCACCCATTTTTCAATCAAAAAAAAAAAAAAGTTTTGGAAAAAATTTTATGAACAATTTTTTCTAAGATTAGCACTTATATGAACAAGTCAAAAATACATTTAATAAAATATTACAGTTTTTCTCCCCAAGTAGTTACTATAGATGCCACAAATACGTCCGTACCACGCATACTCCATCGCTAGGTGTGGGACAAGGCTTCACTCTTTCCGCACTGTTGTCACAACTTTCGTTTACCCAATGTAAAAACTGTAATATGTTATTAAATCAAGGGAAGCGCGAGAGCGCTCTATCCCATAATAAACCTCACAAATGGCCTATGCTGGAAATCTCATTTCTTTGATCAATCATAACTCAATAAACCAATAAACCAAATTAGTTAAAACTTTGCACAAAATTTTTATTTGATAGGTTCTATAAGTGTGTAGAATTTCAGCATCATTAGTCAAGGCAACCCAGAGATCCAGAAAGTTCAATCATGAAATCATGTTATCTGCGTGTACGTACATACGTATGTGCCACCCTGTATCTCATCAACTATTTGATGGATTCAGCTGATTTTTGGCAGAGATAGAGGTTCTAGGGTCTAGTTGATGGCATTTTAATTTCAGTTTACCATATACCTTAGTTTTCCAGAAAATTCCAAAAAACCTTATGAGAAGACATTGTATTGAGGCATAGCCTTTACAAAAGTAGTGACATTCCATGAAAAATGCCAGTATACTGAAATCATATGCCCTTAATAGGGTTAAGATGAAAATTCATATACGCTAAATGTACAAAAGCAAGGAAATTCCCAAATTTCTATACTTTTATTGTCATTAAGGGTATGACTACATATCAACCAAACCATTTCATTATCACATCACTACAGTATACATCTCTATGCATGAGTGGATGAAGTGTGTGAGGTGCGCTGAAGAAAAATTCCTACCAGTAAAATACATAGCCCTGTTGTGCTCGCATACCCTTAATGACAATAAAAGTGTAACAATTTGGGAATTTCCTTGCTTTTGTACATTTAGTGTATATGAATTTTCATCTTAACCCTATTAAGGGCATATGATTTCAGTATACTGGCATTTTTCATGGAATGTAATTTTTACTTGTTCATATAAATGCTGATCTTAGAAAAAATTTAAAAATTAAAAAAAAAAATGTTTTTATGGAATATGATTCACTATCGTTCAAAATGTTGTCTCGTGAAAATTTTTTATTAATTTTTGACAGTGCTTTGAGTTTTTCTGTAGAATTAATTTTTTTTTCTTTTTAGCTATTTCAATGTCCTTATTTACTTGCCTCCACCACGAGGGCAAAGTTGTTTTTTATGTGGAGGATTTCCAGCAACCTAAAAAGTGACATTCTTGATGGGACAAAAATAAAAAATTGTCCCAGTCAAGAAGTAATTTTATGACCGAGGACAGAACAGATACTACACTTTGATTTATTTATTCGCAAATAAAATTAAAATATTAATTTACAAATTAGGCACAAGGCCATACTAAAGTGTGGAGAGTAGGGAGGGGTCATCTTCTGTCTATCTTACATTCTAGATCCATTCGTCCATCATTTTCACTTCACCATTTCACCATAATACCACATTTACTCTATGGATTGCCCTACTTTAAATATTCCCTATAGTTTGTATTTGTTTAATACACTTTGATCTCAAACTGAAGGCCAGGGACAATTAGCTGTTTCAATATCCCTGGATTATTTGGTAAATGTTTACTTTAGGGTCCTAAATTCCATATTACCAAAAAAACCAAAAAGTTAACATTAACTTGGTAAAGATCTATTAGGTTGCCGTAACACCAGATTTGGAATCGGTATAATTTGTGCCATTTTGAAATAAAACGGAAACTTTTTAATTTTATTTTTTCTTTAGCAAAAATAAAATAAATTTCATTAACTCAACCACTAAGTCCGGAGTGATAATACAGCAACCCGGACTTAGGGTTAGTGGTTGGGTTAATGAAGGGTGCTAATTATACCGATCGTCTGCTTTTTAACATTTTTTTTTTTTCGTGGCTTTTAAATCGTAAATTGCTTCGGCCATTTCCGGGAGTAACTCGGGACTTGAGCACTGAAATCTTCTGGATACCTATTCCTCACAAGTATCCGTTTTTTTTTTTTTTTCATTTCATTTGAAAAAAAATGGTGGTTTTCTTTGTTGTGTCTAGCATGTTTAGTAATCGGATCGCTGTGGTGTAAGTTGGGGAAAGGGGGGGGGTATCGATGACATCTGGAAATGATCCCCCACTTTATGACCTCCACCCCGACCCTTTCTTCCCCTCTGTGAAACGTTGGAGGAGAAAAGGGGACAACAGAAAACAACAAGGGAAACTATGTCGAACTCTCCGGTTGTTATTTGTTGAGAAGAAGGGAAATAGTGATTTTTTTTTGTCTCCTCCTGCTCCGCTTCTAAACTGCAGTTATTTTATTATTATTATTATATTTTTCTCTCTTTCTCGGTCGTTTGGTTTCTTGGCTTCTTCTTGGAAGGACACCACCCACTCTCCAAACTCCATCCCCCACTTTCTGTTTTCTCCCACTTAGATCCCACTCCCATTTAGAGACGAACCTGCTTGTTTTTGGTTCGGAACAAACCGGAAAACAGTGGGCAGTCTAATATTTAGAAAGGGTTAGGAGGGTCTTACTAACTGGGTTTTGCTTTTCTCCCCTCCCCCATTATACTCCAATGAATTTCTGTAAATATAACCGTATTTATTTATTTATTTTAATTTAAAAAAAACAAAAACCTAAGGAGCAATTTTAAGATTGCCAACTTATTTTATAATAGCCTAAGTAGGCCGGCCCCTAGAGTAAATGTGGTATTGTGGTGACTCAGATGATTCTAGTTAAGAGTAGGATAGACAATTTGATTACCTTAGACAAAAGATGACCAACGACACCTCCCCTCTCCACACTTTTGATGGCCTTGTGCCTAATTTGTTTTGAATATAAATATGTATTTTCTGCAAATAAATATTTCAAAGTGTAGTATCTGTTCTGATGGATACTACACCCTATAGACTGGTATTGTCTTGGCCTTCGGACTTGATTTACGCCATTCTATGGGTTTGTCCTGTGCAGTTCTAGGAGGTCTACCCTCCCAGGCTTTACCTCCCCTCTTTGGGGAGGAGTAAGTTTATTGCTTACTGCCTGAGGCGTTCCTACCAGGGAATGCCGACGGGGCTGCCCAGGCAATTTTTAATGGCCAGAGTGTTCACCTTCTCGAGTGCTGGTTTATCAAATCCCACTTTCCCGACCTTGTGTCACATCTTACCGCTGTGGGAGGTAGATAAATAACCTCGGTCGTTGGCGGAGGTTCGGAATAAAGGCCGCATTTTTTTGTGGGGTAGGGGCATTTCTTTACCCTCTCCCATGCATATTATTGTTCTATTATTGAAAAGGAAAAAAAAATGGTAATCAGAGCAGCACTTTTTATACCCGCCGGAGGCGCCAGTAGGCGTGACTCAAATGAACCAATCAATCGCAATCATTTAAAAATAGATATTTCCCCTTCGTTATTACGTGACCCCTTATTAAATCAACAGAGGTAGCATGCTCTAGTTCCGTTCTTCAGTAATTCGGAATTCTTCGTATCGCCCGCACTGAGGATTGAACCTTCAACTTTCAGATGACTGTAATTTATAACTGAATTTTACTTAGTACTATATCCACTACGCCACGGGTCTGCCAAGTTGGAGGCTTCATCGGCTAAAACGTTGTTGAGAATAGCACCCAAAATGAGAACAGTAGTCTGAATATTCAAAATTATACAAATTATCAATCCTCATCTCAAAAATTCAGAAATATAATTTTTTTAAAGGGAATTATTTTATCTAAAAGAAAAGGCTACAGAAAAACAAAATAGGGATCCTTGAATTTAAACACCTTAAAACGATTAAAAAAAAAAAAAGAAATGCCAAATTCTTCATTTTTAGTGTAATAAATAAAACAAAAACGATAATTTATAAAATATAAATAATAAAATAAACAAATAAACTTATACAGGTAGGTAGAAGAAGAATTTATCTTGCCTTTGGTAACATTTATTTGTTGCCTATGATTTGTTTAATATAACTCTAAGATTATGACATGCTGAATGTGTTGGCATTAAAATCAATTTAGTATTACGCATGAAATAGAAAAAAAAAAAAAACACTTTTTAAATTATTAAATTAGCCGACATACTGGCATAGATCAAACGAAAATAATTAAATTCTTTTAGTGAATTATATAAAAAATAATTTATTTAAAAAATTAAAATATTTATAATTTTGTTTGCGCAACAATCCATTTGCTTTGTCTTAACCATTCTCCGTAAAACAGACCCTGACTTTATAGCCGGTCTTACTGAATCCTTTATTTAGACTTGGTTGGGTGCTTCTCCAGTATTACGCCTAGATGAAGTGTGGCTGTTAAACAAAAAAAATAGTGAGAATGTATGATGTACTTACTTGTGAGGGTAAAAAAATACCGTCCATCAAAATTTACGTAAATTGATCCAGTAGTTTTGTTTTCATAAAATAAATTCAACTTTTATCCGTAGCCACAAATTCGCTAGCATTGTCGGAATCATTATGAAAGTCAAGGGAGATCTTCATAAATAGAGATTCAGAATGAGGTCAAACGCTAAAAAAAATGAATTATCTCCCTTGAATATCATGATAATGGCATTGAATTTGCGCTAGTCTACTTGTGTACGCGTGAGAGAGAGAGAGAGAAAAACGGATAGACGGACAGTTTGTCTCGCTACACCCAACCACACTGTACGTGCTGCCCCTATCGGGGACAGCACCTAGACATGTCTTTTCTGCTTGAAGTCTCGCCAGCCAAAGGGAAAGAAAATCAATTTAATTTAGAGAAACATCTAATTACCGACGGGTATATAAATGATTATACACCTGTGTCGTCGTTGTGAACACAGGTTGTTGATTATTTGTGGATCCAATCACTCGGACGCCTGTGTTGTTATGAAAAGTTTATTTTTAAAAAAATGACAAGGAATAGATTACTGAGCTTTCAGTGACTTCACGTTGAATAATTGGCTGAAGTGTTGCACGGTCTCTTTTTTCTAACGTTAGTGTTAGGGTTAAGTATTATGTTTTAGGGTTAGGGTTCCAGGCTCTAACCAACACATACCTTCAGAACTCTTTAGGAGAAATGTTTTCCTTGCTTTTCTACCGCGTTGATTGCAATATGAGGTGTAGATCGCATACCAAAGGAGATTCATGAAATGAAATTAATAGTACGTAGATAACAAGTCAAAGTAACACCCATCTTTATTTCTTTAAGATCGTACAGATATTTGATTTCGCCTGACGAGATCAGTAACACGAACACCATTCTCACGTTTATTGACATAAAGATTCCCGAGTCCGACATAAAGATTCCCGAGTCCGACATAAAGATTCTCGAGTTCGACATAAAGATTCCTGAGTTCGACATAAAGATTCCCGCGTTCCACATAAAGATTCCCGAGTCCGACATAAAGATTCCCGAGTTTGACATAAAGATTCCCGAGTTCATCATAAAGATCCCCGAGTCCGACATAAAGATTCTCGAGTCCGACATAAAGATTCCCGAGTTCGACATAAAGATTCCTCGAGTCCGACATAAAGATTCCTAGAGTCCGACATAAAGATTCCTCGAGTCCGACATAAAGATTCCCGAGTTCGTCATAAAGATTCCCGAGTTCGACATAAAGATTCCCGAGTCCGACATAAAGATTCCTAGAGTCCGACATAAAGATTCCTAGAGTCCGACATAAAGATTCCCGAGTTCGTCATAAAGATTCCCGAGTTCGTCATAAAGATTCCCGAGTTCGACATAAAGATTCCCGAGTCCGACATAAAGATTCCCGAGTCCGACATAAAGATTCCCGAGTTCGACAAGTTTGACCTGAACAAAGTCGGAGGTCATAAATTTATAAAGAAGCAATACACCATGTTTAGAAACTACAATGTTTTGTTTTTTTACCATAGTTCACCCCAAACAAGGCACAACGCCATTGAGACGTAAGGGGTTACTGTGAAGAAGTGATGAGTTATGCAGCGAGATGTTTGTTCACATTACATTTAAACTTGTGCATGTTGTTATAGTCAGGGAAACAGGAAGCAGGAAGGGAGTTCCAAAGGCTAGCAGTTTGAGGAAAGAAGCTATTAGAGTAAAAATCCTTTCGGCATCTGGGGACCTTTACAGTGAAGGGGTGGGACTTTGCTGACTGACTGGTTGATCGGGTGTATTTACGTAGAAGGAGCACCAGTGCAGCACACTCGTCGGAGCACATTCGATTAAAGTACTTCTACAACAAGCACAGGGGTGCAACATTGCGGCGATGGGACAGGGGCTGCAGCTTGATAGACAGTGTGGGACCTATTAGATTAGAGACTCTTTTTTTGGACCCTGTCTAAGAGGAGGAGGCTAGTGGTTGGTGCACCAGCCCAAATGTGTTAACAATACTCCATGGGTGAATGTTGGCTTTGTAGAGATATAGGATACTGTCACGTGTGAGAGGTTTTCTAGCTTGGTAGAGGGAGCCAACCTTCGTTGGTAATGTCTTCTATGTATTCGATCCAAGTCATGTTATCTGTGAATGCTTGGCCGCATATGGTGCTATTAGTCATGGCAATCAGTGGTTGAGAAGGTTTCTTATGAAGGTCTATGTGCATTTGGTCTTCATGTCTAGGAGGAATGGTGGAAGGATGCAGAAAAAGAGATCAATCCGTCACCTAAACGACATGAGATGATTTTATTTATCTTTTAAATTTTACATAAAAGTTCATAGTATAGTAAATTTTCTTTATAAAATAAGATGTGGCATAAGGCCAATATTGGGTGCAGTGTGATAGGAGTCGGGTGTCGCCTTCTTGGTCTATTCTCTAAACTAGTTTCAGTCACCAAAATACCACATTCACTCTATGGGTAAAACCTACCTAACATTATCCCCAATGGTTTGGCCGTTTCTTATTTAAAAAAAATATATGTACAAATTCATTGGTTGGGATGGGGGGTTAAAAAAAAACAACAGAGATTGCTGAACAATAAAATGATAAGTGGGGTGGTTAGTAAGACCCTTCCCAATTCTATCTAGGTATGAGCTGTTCACTGTTTTCCGGGTTTTTATGATGATAGATCGTAATCTGCATGATGATGAAGAAGAAGAAGAAGATGATGGAGATGATGAAGACGGTGGTGGTGGTGATAATGATGCATTTTATTCTTGGAGACAGCTAATACATGAAAGATCCTTTGGATTATTCAGACTACTGTTCTTCATCTTGTATGTTATTCTTACAACGTTTCGGCCGATGTAACCTCCGTCCTTCTTCAGGTATACCTTGTACAAACTCGGGAGTCTCTATGTGAAACTTGTGAATCTGTACGGAATTTTTAATTTAATCCACGAGAGTAGATTATTCTTGTTCCATCAGCCACGACATTATGTGAAGGTCTACGTGCATTTGGTCTTCTATCTAGGAGGAATGGTGGAAGGATGCAGAAAAATAAAAAGATCTTTGCAAATCCATGGATTAAGGATATGAGGCCCCTTTGCTCTGAACTCTTGATGTTTTAATAAATATTGTATCTTTACATTTCTTTATTCTCATCTTTCACCTCTAAAACAACAATATTCCATGCATGGGCGGATGGTGGCTTTGTAGAGATATAGGATACTGGCAAGTGTGAGAAGTTTTCTTTGCAGCAGATTTGGCAGTATCTTCTATGTAGTTTTTCCAATGTTAGACTGAGTTTGAATCTGGAACTCTTAGATAGGACATTTATATAGAGATTTGGGCATGTTATGTCAATGGCATGTGGGTGGGTGGGTGGGTTTCACCCTAAAACTTCTTTAATCCTTATCTTGATCCTCACTGGCAGGTGTGAGAAGTTTTCTAGCTTGGTAGAGGGAGACCACCTTCTTTGCAGCAGACTTGGCAGTATCTTCTATGTATTTGTTCTGAAGCATGTTACTTGTGAATGTTAGAAAGAGAAAGAGAGAGAGAGGGAGAAAGAAAGAGAGAAAGAGAGAGAGAAAGAGAGAGAAAGAGAGAGAAAGAAAGAAAGAGAGAAAGACAGAGAGAGGGAGAAAGAGAAAGAAAGAGAGAGAGAGAAAGTGTTCGTTGCACCATCCCATATGTCATGGGAGAGTGGTAGCTTTGTAGAGATAGAGGCTACTGGCAGGTGTGAGAAGTTTTCTAGCTTGGTAGAGGGAGTCCACCTTCTTTGCAGCAGACTTGGCAGTATCTTCTATGTAGTTTTCCAACTTCTTTAATCCTTATAATGCTAAGTGTTTAACAAGGGGGCGTTAAGTACCCTTTTTTTTGTCTTTTGTATGACTCGATCGAGAATTGAACCCCGGTCTTCTGACTCGTTAGTGAACACGCTAACCATTACGCCAAATGGTCTGGTGTTTATGTATAGAGATAGACTATAAATATAGATAGTGTTGTGAAATGGTTTGTGGGTGGTAAGACACAAATATGAAGAAATAAATTGGATGAAAACGATTCTGTGTCGATCAACAATAATAACTGATTACAACATACTCGTTGATAATTTTAAATTAATAAGTTATCAAAATGAAAATCATCATCATCATCTTTGGTTTAACGTCCTTTTACATGCTTGCATGTGTTGGATGGCCTTAAGAAATTGAATTTCGAACTAACCTATCTCTGACCAGGTCTTTATTTATCCCTCTTTCTCTCAAATCCATCCTTATCACCCCCCCCATCTTTTCCTTGGCCTTCCCCTGCCAACTGACCCAGCTACCTCAACTGTTCTACATTTACTGACCTAAGGCTTCTCACCCATTCTTTCATCATCATATTTAGTTTAACGTCTGTTTTAGATGTTCACATGCATTGAACAGCTTTAAGAAATTGACTTCCAAGCTAACCTATCTCTGACCAGTTCTTTATTTATCCCTCTTTCCCTTAGGTACATTTTTATCACTTCTTCCCATGTTTTCCTTGGCCTTCCCCTTCTTCCCCTGCCAAATGATCTGCTACCGCAACTGTTCTACATCTACTAACCCAAGAACTGTCATCCATTTTTTTTAACGTGGCCATACGTGTATAGGTAAAGGAGTTATTTACTCCTGTGCTAAGATAGTAAACGAGAGTTATCTGCCCATGGTACAGGAAGTACCACGAGTTATCTGCCCCTTATTACTATATAAGAAACTGTGGGGGCAGCTATTTGCAACTGAGTAGTGAATAGTGACAGACGTTGGAAGGGTCATTTTTCATACTTTACAATACCATCGAAACCTACTCTTCTGCACTCATCTCTTTATACTGTCCAAATTTTATCTCTCTCTGAGGTCATCAGATCTAAGCCTGTGTTTAAGACACACATTACACATCCATCATATCATTCTCATATCATTTCCACCCATGCAACGCATGTCCTCAACCCTCACTGGCTAAATTTCACCCCCATACATCATCACACTGCGTAAACGATAAAAGTTCAAATTTATTGGTGTTAAAAAGTAAATCACAATTTTATTTAGGGAGAAAAATACGATTTTTATATAACACTACCGTGCTAAACTAAAATTTTAAATAATAAACATTTTATTCATGAGTTTCTTGTAAACATGAGACAAAAGACATTGACTTTATTCACATAAATAGATAAATATAAACATTTTGGTTATTTTTATACAAATTTATTTATCCGTAATGCAATGGAGACGAAGAAGAAATACAATTCGTCTTAGCAATTGTGCGTGTGGGTGAGTAAAGAGAGAAAGAAAGCAAGCAGTCACCCTCTCCCCCTTCTCGATAAAATCTTTCTTTATAGCCAGCAATGTTAATTTTATTTAAATTACCTCCCTTGAAAAATTATGAACAAATATTTTAAGAAAGGTTTTCGTAAGTTATCTTTTTTTATTAAATCACTTCAATTAATTGCTGTTAATATGGACAAAATTATTGCATATATATAGAAAAAACTAGGACAATAAAATGCCAAATGAATAACACCAAATATTAATTTACTATGAACTGTTTAGAAATAGTTATGCAAATCAAGCATTCAAGGTGCTGCCTTTAGGTCTTTCATTCATACTATATATACAGTGTTTCAAAATATCATGTATTATTGATTTAAATGACAGTAACCCGTTTTAATGGTAATATAGGAGTGATAAATGAAAAGAGATTTTTGCAGTTGTTCATCTAGAAGATAGCAGAATGACCCGACGTTGCTCGGGATTCGCCGAGGAATGCTATGTCTGTTAACACCGTATTACTTTCTTTTTTTCTAATTATCCCCATTTTGCCCTCTGATATAGTCGGAAAAAAATGAAATTCTGGAAAATTCTGAATTAGTGTCTTACAGGTATGATTTAAATTTCATTCACATCAGATATGCATATTTGAAGTTTTTAGGGGGTTAGAAAGGGCACATAGAGATTCGGCACATCCGTGAATATCGGATCTGAGTGGAGTAGCCATTTTTGTTTATGTTACTAACTGACTAAACAAAGGTGACTACTTTCCTCAATACTGATATTTACAGAACTTAAAGGCTTATCATCATCAGGGTCTTTTTTTATTTCACTCCTGGTAGAGGAACCTCGTCCTTGTTTATTTCCATCTTGTTTTATCCCTAGTAGGACTTGGCTATCAAGGTTGTCTCTCCGCAGGGTTTTCAGCCTTCCTCTAGATCTTTTCCATTGCCCTGGGATCCGTTCTGTCGCTCTATATGTCCACCTGTTGTCTGTACATCTCGAAAAGTGACCTGCCCATCTATGTTTAGCCGTTCGTATAAAGGCTTATAACTTTCGTTTAAAATAATTTATGTCGCCAATAGTAACATTTACCAAAAATTAAATATTTTAGATTTTAGAGTGGGGGATCACTTTACTGTATGAATTGAATGTAATGATTACCCACACAGACATTGACATTTATATATCGAGAGATTTGGGCCTGTTATGTCAATGGCACGATGGTGGGTTTTACCCTAAAAGCTCAAATAAAATAAAATCTACAGAGTGTTGTAGCAAACGCCGAAGCCAGAGCTACGC
>OY744553.1:41393963-41448963 GCA_963556195.1 Sepiola atlantica | reverse complement strand
AAAAATAAAAATAAAAGTCAAACTTAAAAAGCATATATATATATATTTATATATATATATATATATATATATATATATTTATATATATATATATATATATATATATATATATATATATATTTATATATATATATATATATATTTATATATATATATATATGTGTGTGTGTGTGTGAAAAGACAAACGGAAAAAACAAATTTTTAATACAGTGAAAAAAATGTGTGAAACAAAAAGACAAACAGACAAAAGAAATTTAATACAGGAAAAAATCATCAAAAAAAAGCGAGAGATTTTACCGGTTTCGTTCGAGTCAACGAACGTCTTCAGAAAAAGTGGAGATTTAAAATTTATTCGAAAACTGTAAAAACATAGGAAAAATAAGAACGCACAAAGCGACGTCATTGGCACGTGTTTAACTATTTGAAAAAGGAAAGAATAGTTAGGCAAAGACAACAAGGTGTGTTTAGGGATGTAGTTTGTCTAATAATATTCCACTTAACTGTTGGTGTTCCATTATTTGTGGTTAGGTACCAGAAATGTTGGGCAAGTGAAGTTTTGCTTTTATAATTAATATTATTAAAGAAACAGCCTTGTTTGTTGAATCTTTCTTTAAAGGTATTTCATGCAATACCTATATCACATTTATTTTCAGTTGTATAAGGATAACTAAGTAAACGTCAGAGGATGATAAACACTTTTGTAGTGGGCAATTTATTTTATTTTTACAGTTACAGGTATTTTTTGCCTTAACTTATGAATTGAGATAAGTATAATCTATAGACCTCCCCCCCCCCCACAAGTGTATGTTTACGTTTTTGAAAATATATGCACATATTACATGTATGTTTACGGTAATCTGAAAATTTAAAAACAACAACAAATCTATAGCTATATATATATTTAGAGATTTAAAAAGAATCGGAATCAGGAATTTAGAACGGAATCGATAATTGTATCGGAATCAGGAAAAATATTTGAATCGTCCCATCACTAATATGTATTTATATTTGTCTGCATGTTTTTTAGAAGTATTATTTTTTATTAGAAATATTGTTTATTAGAAGTATTATTTTTTTAAAAAGTATTCTATTTGTCTGAAAGTTTTTTAGAAGTATTATTTTTTATTAGAAATATTGTTTATTAGAAGTATTATTTTTTTAGAAGTATTATATTTGTCTGAAAGTTTTTTAGAAGTATTATTTTTTATTAGAAATATTGTTTATTAGAAGTATTATTTTTTTAAAAAGTATTCTATTTGTCTGAAAGTTTTTTAGAAGTATTATTTTTTTAGAAGTATTATATTTGTCTGAAAGTTTTTTAGAAGTATTATTTTTTATTAGAAATATTGTTTATTAAAAGTATTATTTTTTTTAGAAGTATTATTTTTTATTAGAAATATTGTTTATTAGAAGTATAATTTTTTTTCGAAGTATTATATTTGTCTGAAAGTTTTTTAGAAGTGTTATTGTTTATTAGAAATATTGTTTATAAGAAGTATCATTTTTTAGAAGTATTATATTTGAAAGTTTTTTAGAAGTATTATTTTTTATTAGAAATATTGTTTATAAGAAGTATTATTTTTTTAAAAAGTATTCTATTTGTCTGAAAGTTTTTTAGAGGTATTATTTTTTATTAGAAATATTGTTTATTAGAAGTATTATTTTTTTTAGAAGTATTATATTTGTCTGAAAGTTTTTTAGAAGTATTATTTTTTATTAGAAATATTGTTTATTAGAAGTATTATTTTTTTTTAGAAGTATTATATTTGTCTGAAAATTTTTTAGAAGTAATATTTTTTATTAGAAATATTGTTTATTAGAAGTATTATTTTTTTTAGAAGTATTATATTTGTCTGAAAGTTTTTTAGAAGTATTATTTTTTATTAGAAATATTGTTTATTAGAAGTATTATTTTTTATTAGAAATATTGTTTATTAGAAGTATTATTTTTTTTAGAAGTATTATATTTGTCTGAAAGTTTTTTAGAAGTATTATTTTTTATTAGAAATATTGTTTATTAGAAGTATTATTTTTTTTAGAAGTATTATTTTTTAGAAGTATTATATTTGTCTGAAAGTTTTTTAGAAGTATTATTTTTTATTAGAAATATTGTTTATTAGAAGTATTATTTTTTTTAGAAGTATTATTTTTTAGAAGTATTATATTTGTCTGAAAGTTTTTTAGAAGTATTATTTTTTATTAGAAATATTGTTTATTAGAAGTATTATTTTTTTTAGAAGTATTATATTTGTCTGAAAGTTTTTTAGAAGTATTATTTTTTATTAGAAATATTGTTTATTAGAAGTATTATTTTTTATTAGAAATATTGTTTATTAGAAGTATTATTTTTTTTAGAAGTATTATATTTGTCTGAAAGTTTTTTAGAAGTATTATTTTTTATTAGAAATATTGTTTATTAGAAGTATTATTTTTTTTAGAAGTATTATATTTGTCTGAAAGTTTTTTAGAAGTATTATTTTTTATTAGAAATATTGTTTATTAGAAGTATTATTTTTTATTAGAAATATTGTTTATTAGAAGTATTATTTTTTTTAGAAGTATTATATTTGTCTGAAAGTTTTTTAGAAGTATTATTTTTTATTAGAAATATTGTTTATTAGAAGTATTATTTTTTTTAGAAGTATTATATTTGTCTGAAAGTTTTTTAGAAGTATTATTTTTTATTAGAAATATTGTTTATTAGAAGTATTATTTTTTTTAGAAGTATTATTTTTTAGAAGTATTATATTTGTCTGAAAGTTTTTTAGAAGTATTATTTTTTATTAGAAATATTGTTTATTAGAAGTATTATTTTTTTTAGAAGTATTATTTTTTAGAAGTATTATATTTGTCTGAAAGTTTTTTAGAAGTATTATTTTTTATTAGAAATATTGTTTATTAGAAGTATTATTTTTTTTAGAAGTATTATTTTTTAGAAGTATTATATTTGTCTGAAAGTTTTTTAGAAGTATTATTTTTTATTAGAAATATTGTTTATTAGAAGTATTATTTTTTTAGAAGTATTATATTTGTCTGAAAGTTTTTTAGAAGTATTATTTTTTATTAGAAATATTGTTTATTAGAAGTATTATTTTTTTAGAAGTATTATATTTGTCTGAAAGTTTTTTAGAAGTATTATTTTTTATGAGAAATATTGATTGTTTATTAGAAGTATTATTTTTTTTAGAAGTATTATTTTTTAGAAGTATTATATTTGTCTGAAAGTTTTTTAGAAGTATTATTGTTTATTAGAAATATTGTTTAGTAGAAGTATTATTTTTTTTAGAAGTATTATATTTGTCTGAAAGTTTTTTAGAAGTATTATTTTTTATTAGAAATATTGTTTATTAGAAGTATTATTTTTTATTAGAAATATTGTTTATTAGAAGTATTATTTTTTTTAGAAGTATTATATTTGTCTGAAAGTTTTTTAGAAGTATTATTTTTTATTAGAAATATTGTTTATTAGAAGTATTATTTTTTTTAGAAGTATTATTTTTTAGAAGTATTATATTTGTCTGAAAGTTTTTTAGAAGTATTATTTTTTATTAGAAATATTGTTTATTAGAAGTATTATTTTTTTTAGAAGTATTATTTTTTAGAAGTATTATATTTGTCTGAAAGTTTTTTAGAAGTATTATTTTTTATTAGAAATATTGTTTATTAGAAGTATTATTTTTTTTAGAAGTATTATATTTGTCTGAAAGTTTTTTAGAAGTATTATTTTTTATTAGAAATATTGTTTATTAGAAGTATTATTTTTTATTAGAAATATTGTTTATTAGAAGTATTATTTTTTTTAGAAGTATTATATTTGTCTGAAAGTTTTTTAGAAGTATTATTTTTTATTAGAAATATTGTTTATTAGAAGTATTATTTTTTTTAGAAGTATTATATTTGTCTGAAAGTTTTTTAGAAGTATTATTTTTTATTAGAAATATTGTTTATTAGAAGTATTATTTTTTATTAGAAATATTGTTTATTAGAAGTATTATTTTTTTTAGAAG
Organism: Sepiola atlantica; assembly: GCA_963556195.1. NCBI lineage: Eukaryota > Metazoa > Mollusca > Cephalopoda > Sepiida > Sepiolidae > Sepiola > Sepiola atlantica. Next base: position 41,444,956 of record OY744553.1, on the reverse strand, counting down.
TATTATATTTGTCTGAAAGTTTTTTAGAAGTATTATTTTTTATTAGAAATATTGTTTATTAGAAGTATTATTTTTTTTAGAAGTATTATATTTGTCTGAAAGTTTTTTAGAAGTATTATTTTTTATTAGAAATATTGTTTATTAGAAGTATTATTTTTTTTAGAAGTATTATTTTTTAGAAGTATTATATTTGTCTGAAAGTTTTTTAGAAGTATTATTTTTTATTAGAAATATTGTTTATTAGAAGTATTATTTTTTTTAGAAGTATTATTTTTTAGAAGTATTATATTTGTCTGAAAGTTTTTTAGAAGTATTATTTTTTATTAGAAATATTGTTTATTAGAAGTATTATTTTTTTTAGAAGTATTATTTTTTAGAAGTATTATATTTGTCTGAAAGTTTTTTAGAAGTATTATTTTTTATTAGAAATATTGTTTATTAGAAGTATTATTTTTTTAGAAGTATTATATTTGTCTGAAAGTTTTTTAGAAGTATTATTTTTTATTAGAAATATTGTTTATTAGAAGTATTATTTTTTTAGAAGTATTATATTTGTCTGAAAGTTTTTTAGAAGTATTATTTTTTATGAGAAATATTGATTGTTTATTAGAAGTATTATTTTTTTTAGAAGTATTATTTTTTAGAAGTATTATATTTGTCTGAAAGTTTTTTAGAAGTATTATTGTTTATTAGAAATATTGTTTAGTAGAAGTATTATTTTTTTTAGAAGTATTATATTTGTCTGAAAGTTTTTTAGAAGTATTATTTTTTATTAGAAATATTGTTTATTAGAAGTATTATTTTTTTTAGAAGTATTATTTTTTAGAAGTATTATATTTGTCTGAAAGTTTTTTAGAAATATTATTTTTTATTAGAAATATTGTTTATTAGAAGTATTATTTTTTTTAGAAGTATTATTTTTTAGAAGTATTATATTTGTCTGAAAGTTTTTTAGAAGTATTATTGTTTATTAGAAATATTGTTTATTAGAAGTATTATTTTTTTTTTAAAGTATTCTATTTGTCTGAAAGTTTTTTAGAAGTATTATTTTTTATTAGAAATATTGTTTATTAGAGATATTATATTTTTTTAGAAGTATCATTTTTTATTAGAAATATTGTTTATTAGAAGTATTATTTTTTTAAAAAGTATTCTATTTGTCTGAAAGTTTTTTAGAAGTATTATTTTTTATTAGAAATATTGTTTATTAGAAGTATTATTTTTTTTTAAAGTATTCTATTTGTCTGAAAGTTTTTTAGAAGTATTATTTTTTATTAGAAATATTGTTTATTAGAAGTATTATTTTTTTAGAAGTATTATATTTGTCTGAAAGTTTTTTAGAAGTATTATTTTTTATTAGAAATATTGTTTATTAGAAGTATTATTTTTTTAGAAGTATTATATTTGTCTGAAAGTTTTTTAGAAGTATTATTTTTTATGAGAAATATTGATTGTTTATTAGAAGTATTATTTTTTTTAGAAGTATTATTTTTTAGAAGTATTATATTTGTCTGAAAGTTTTTTAGAAGTATTATTGTTTATTAGAAATATTGTTTAGTAGAAGTATTATTTTTTTTAGAAGTATTATATTTGTCTGAAAGTTTTTTAGAAGTATTATTTTTTATTAGAAATATTGTTTATTAGAAGTATTATTTTTTTTAGAAGTATTATTTTTTAGAAGTATTATATTTGTCTGAAAGTTTTTTAGAAGTATTATTTTTTATTAGAAATATTGTTTATTAGAAGTATTATTTTTTTTAGAAGTATTATATTTGTCTGAAAGTTTTTTAGAAGTATTATTTTTTATTAGAAATATTGTTTATTAGAAGTATTATTTTTTTTAGAAGTATTATATTTGTCTGAAAGTTTTTTAGAAGTATTATTTTTTATTAGAAATATTGTTTATTAGAAGTATTATTTTTTATTAGAAATATTGTTTATTAGAAGTATTATTTTTTTTAGAAGTATTATATTTGTCTGAAAGTTTTTTAGAAGTATTATTTTTTATTAGAAATATTGTTTATTAGAAGTATTATTTTTTTTAGAAGTATTATTTTTTAGAAGTATTATATTTGTCTGAAAGTTTTTTAGAAGTATTATTTTTTATTAGAAATATTGTTTATTAGAAGTATTATTTTTTTTAGAAGTATTATTTTTTAGAAGTATTATATTTGTCTGAAAGTTTTTTAGAAGTATTATTTTTTATTAGAAATATTGTTTATTAGAAGTATTATTTTTTTTAGAAGTATTATATTTGTCTGAAAGTTTTTTAGAAGTATTATTTTTTATTAGAAATATTGTTTATTAGAAGTATTATTTTTTATTAGAAATATTGTTTATTAGAAGTATTATTTTTTTTAGAAGTATTATATTTGTCTGAAAGTTTTTTAGAAGTATTATTTTTTATTAGAAATATTGTTTATTAGAAGTATTATTTTTTTTAGAAGTATTATATTTGTCTGAAAGTTTTTTAGAAGTATTATTTTTTATTAGAAATATTGTTTATTAGAAGTATTATTTTTTATTAGAAATATTGTTTATTAGAAGTATTATTTTTTTTAGAAGTATTATATTTGTCTGAAAGTTTTTTAGAAGTATTATTTTTTATTAGAAATATTGTTTATTAGAAGTATTCTTTTTTTTAGAAATATAATTTTTTAGAAGTATTATATTTGTCTGAAAGTTTTTTAGAAGTATTATTTTTTATTAGAAATATTGTTTATTAGAAGTATTATTTTTTTTAGAAGTATTATTTTTTAGAAGTATTATATTTGTCTGAAAGTTTTTTAGAAGTATTATTTTTTATTAGAAATATTGTTTATTAGAAGTATTATTTTTTTTAGAAGTATTATTTTTTTTAGAAGTATTATATTTGTCTGAAAGTTTTTTAGAAGTATTATTTTTTATTAGAAATATTGTTTATTAGAAGTATTATTTTTTTTAGAAGTATTATTTTTTTTAGAAGTATTATATTTGTCTGAAAGTTTTTTTACACATATTATTTTAAAAATGCTATTTTATTGAACTTAATTTAATTTAAATTTATTTAATCTTTTGGCTTGGAGATTATGTATTCCTATGCAAATGTTATTTGTGCTTGCGTCTATGCCTATAAAGATGAGTGTTTTATATACGTTTGTCATATTAGGCCCAGATAGTTGAACATATGCTTTCCTTCGTGTCAACTTATAGAGATGCAAAAATATATAATCCTCTCATAATATTCTTCATCATTCAACTGACAATCCATCCATCTCATTAACCCTTATCCTCGAGTGGCTTTTAGCCTTGATAAGTGGTCGCTCATTAGTATTAAAAATCCTCTCATCATATTCTTCATCATTCAACTGACAATCCATCCATCTCATTAACCCTTATCCTCGAGTGGCTTTTAGCCTTGATAAGTGGTGGCTCATTAGTATAAAAAATCCTCATAATATTCTTCATCATTCAACTGACAATCCATCCATCTCATTAACACTTATCCTCGAGTGGCTTTTAGCCTTGATAAGTGGTGGCTCATTAGTATAAAAAATCCTCTCATAATATTCTTCATCATTCAACTGACAATCCATCCATCTCATTAACACTTATCCTCGAGTGGCTTTTAGCCTTGATAAGTGGTGGCTCATTAGTATAAAAAAGCCTCTCCTAATATTCTTCATCATTCAACCGACAATCCATCTATCTCATTAACCCTTATCCTTGAGTTGCTTTTAGCCTTGATAAGTGGTGGCTCATTAGTATAAAAAAGCCTCTCATAATATTCTTCATCATTCAACCGACAATCCATCCATCTCATTAACCCTTATCCTCGAGTGGCTTTTAGCCTTGATAAGTGGTGACTCATTAGTATAAAAAATCCTCTTATAATATTCTTCATCATTCAACTGATAATCCATCCATCTCATTAACCCTTATTCTCTAGTGGCTTTTAGCCTTGATAAGTGGTGGCTCATTAGTATAAAAAATCCTCTTATAATATTCTTCATCATTCAACTGACAATCAATCCATCTCCTTAACCCTTATCCTTGAGTGGCTTTTAGCCTTGATAAGTAGTGGCTCATTAGTATAAAAAAGCCTCTCATAATATTCTTCATCATTCAACTGACAATCCATCCATCTCCTTAACCCTTATCCTTGAGTGGCTTTTAGCCTTGATAAGTGGTGACTCATTAGTATAAAAAATCCTCTCATAATATTCTTCATCATTCAACTGACAATCCATCCATCTCATTAACCCTTATCCTCGAGTGGCTTTTAGCCTTGATAAGTGGTGACTCATTAGTATAAAAAATCCTCTCATAATATTCTTCATCATTCAACTGACAATCCATCCATCTCATTAACCCTTATCCTCAAGTGGCTTTTAGCCTTGATAATTGGTGACTCATTAGTATAAAAAATCCTCTCATCATATTCTTCATCATTCAACTGACAATCCATCCATCTCATTAACCCTTATCCTCGAGTGGCTTTTAGCCTTGATAAGTGGTGGCTCATTAGTATAAAAAATCCTCTCATCATATTCATCATTCAACTGACAATCCATCCATCTCATTAACCCTTATCCTCGAGTGGCTTTTAGCCTTGATAAGTGGTGGCTCATTAGTATAAAAAATCTTCTCATAATATTCTTCATCATTCAACATGACAATCCATCTATCTCATTAACCCTTATCCTCGAGTGGCTTTTAGCCTTGATAAGTGGTGACTCATTAGTATAAAAAATCCTCTCATAATATTCTTCATCATTCAACCGACAATCCATCCATCTCATTAACCCTTATCCTCGAGTTGCTTTTAGCCTTGATAAGTGGTGACTCATTAGTATAAAAAATCCTCTCATAATATTCATCATCATTCAACTGACAATCCATCCATCTCATTAACCCTTATCCTTGAGTGGCTTTTAGCCTTGATAAGTGGTGGCTCATTAGTTTTAAAAAATAAAAGAATTGAGGAGTGCTTGTATCATTAGACCTTGCAAAAATATATAAGGCGGGAACTAGAGTTTTCCTTTGTTATTTTCGAAACCCGAAAAAAAGTAATTAGATATGGGATATTGAAAAATCAATTTGTTGCAGTTAATTGGTTGAATACTTTTTTTTTTTTTTGATCAGATTACGAGCGGTGCAGATGGTAACGAAAACCCCTGTAACCCTAGAAGGTCTGACTTTGTGGAACTGGGAGAAACAACTTGAGAGTTGGGAGAAAATTCTCATCAGAGTTTTTCCATATCGTTTAGGAGGGGGGGGTTAATATAACGGAAATTTATTTAAATTATATTGATTATTCAGACGGCTGTTCTCATCTTGAATGTTATTCTCACAACGTTTCGGCCGATGTAACCTCCAATCTTCTTTAGGCATATTTTTTGGCGCAGTGGATATAGTACTAAGGAAAAATTCAGTTCTAAGTGATAGTTATCTGAAGGTTGAAGGTTCAATCCTCTGTGCGGGCGATACAAAGAATTGCGAATCACTGAAGACTTCTTCCAGTCATGTCTGACTGAACAAGAGCATGCTACCCTCGTGGATTAAATAAAGGGTTCCGTCGAAATTCCGTCCAGAAATATTTCCGAGTTTGAAGAGATACACCTGAAGAAGGCCGGAGGTTACAGCGGCCGAAACATTGTGAGGATAACACGCAAGATGAGAACAGTAGTCCGAATAACCCAAATCATACAAATTTTCCTCATTTAAAAACAAAACAAAAAAGAAATCTTGAAAAATAAACGGAAATCTTTTACAAGCGTAAAAATCCACAATCAGACCATGTATGGAGTACTGTTGTCATATTTGTCCTGGTGAATCTCTGTCCCATTTGAGGGTTTTTTATAAGGTGCAGAAATGTATCTGCAATTTGATTGGCCACACCCTCTCTCTCACAGACGTGATGTTGCTAGTCTCAGTCTTTTCTATAAATATTATTATGGCATGTGTTCTTCAGAATTATGTGATCTATTCCCTGCTTTTTTTGTTCCAGTTCGTTGGTTTAGTGGTCTCCATCAATTCGCTGTTTTGATACCTCATTGTAATACAGCTTCCTATTTCAATAGCTTCTTTCCAAGAACTGCATGCTTGTGTAGCTCTCTTACTGCTGACTGTTTTCCTCCTACCTATAGCCTTGGTCGTTTCAATGCCAATAGGCATCTTCTGTCTTTGTGATAATCATCTTTTGTTCTTGTTAGCTCCTTACATCAAGTGGCTTCATGCCATGTCTGGAGCGATTTCTATTAAAAAATTTTTTTAAAACTGAGATGGGTTATCTCCCTTACTTTGCCATCTCCACTGTCTTCCACTTCTTGTACAGAAACTGCAGTAACAACGATAAATATGAAAAACGAGGCGGTAATTTTTGTGAAAGGCAAACAAATGCGTAAAAAGCACAAATTAACTCGGAACGAACAGCAGTCTTGCAAGCACGGCTAGAAGGATCCAAATATCGTCATCTAGAATGTGGTGCTATCAAATATGCTGCAAGAATATTAATTATTGCAGAATTAGGTAAGAAAGTCAGTCGGATTGACGGTTGCAACAAATATAAGCTCCAGTATAAGTTAGATTTGCTGATTATCTCCCCTTTTCTGTAACTCTTCTAATATAAAGACGTTTCGATTTTTTATCATAGGAAAATGGAAAGATGTCCCGTCGGGTTCCCAATAGTTTCCATATTTTCCTCTTTCCGTGTGACCACAAACCTTCATTTAAAATTGAAACATTTGTTTAATAATTAAAAAAATTTTTTTTTTAAACTGAGTTCACCCCAAACAAGGCAAGTTGCCACTGCAGACGTAAGGGGGTTACTGAGAATTAGGGTGAAAGTTTAGGGGGGGGGGGGTCATCCTAAATTGGGAGCTTTGTATTGATTTACTCCTCTCCAGGAGTTAGGCACAAGGCCAGTTTTTATCTTACTCCCACAAGTAAGATGTGACCCAAGGTCGGGTCGGGAAAGTGGGGTTTAAAAATTGCCTGGGCAGCCCCGTCGGCATTCCCCGGTAGGGGCGCCTCAGGCAGTAAGCAATAAACTTACTCCTCCCCAAAGAGGGGAGGCGAAGCCTGAGAGGGTGGACCTCTTAGAACTGCACAGGACAGACCCATACACCGGCGTAAATCAAGACCCGAAGGCCAAGACAATACCAGTCTATGGGGTGAAGTATCCATCGGAACAGATACTACACTTTGATCTTAGCCAAAACGCTGAAAGCGAGATGTTTGTTCAGATTAGTTTTAAATTTCTGCATGTCGGTACGGTAGGGGGAAACACGAAGCAGAGAGGGATTTCCAAGGGCCGGCAGCTCGAGGAAAGAAGCTATTGGAGTAGAAGGCTCTCCAGCATCTGAAGACCTCTACAGTGGATGGATGGGATTTAGCTGATTGTCGGGTTGATCGAGTGTATTTACGTCGAGGGGGCACCAGAGCAGCAAGTTCATCGGAGCACATTCCATTGAAGTAGTTGTAAAAAAAAGCACAAAATGGTTCATAATCAGTTATTAATTTAGTTTTTTTTAACTGTGTTCGCCCCAAACAAGGCAGGCCGCCACTGTAGACGTAAGGGGCTACTAACAATTAGGGTGAAAGTTTAGGGGATCATTCTAAATTGGGAGCTGTGCAGCTAGATGTTTTGTTCACATTAGTTTTAAATTTCTGCATATCAGTATAGTCGGGGAAACAGGGAGCAGGGAGGGAGTTCCGGAGGCCGGCAGCACGAGGAATGAAGCTATTGGAGTAGAAGGCTCTCCGGCATTAAATGTTTTAATTAGGAAGACCCGACGTTGCCCGGGATTGAATGAGGATCACTACTATGTATTTTTTCACTGTGCTCATAACGCAATATTACTTTCGTTGTTTTTACTGCTCTTTCTTGCCCGTCGGAATAAGCTGAAATGTTGGAAAACTCTCTGAATTAGTGTCTTATACATATGGTTTGAATTTCATTAAAATCGGATGTACGTATTCGAAGTTTTAAGGGGATTCTATCCCCATGGGTCACTTAGAAGTGGGGGTTCGTCGATATTCGGCACAAAGAGGGTAACATAGAGATTCAGGACCACTTCCATTGTCTTCCTCAGATAATTTTATACATATGATATAAATTGCACCAAAATAGGATTTATTCGAAGTTTTAAAGGGTTATGCCCTCGTAACCACTTAAGGGGTGCACTTAGAGATTCCGAAACACTTCCATTGTTTTCCCCGGTAAATTTTACATAAGAATACATTTTTAGATTTTATGTAGATTCTCTAACCTTTCTTTCTATAGGGAACAGAACACACAAACATCACACACGCACAAACACGCAGACATTGCGTTTATAGATGTATATATAGAAGATGACAAATAGATTTACGATTTTTTAACCCCCCCCTCCCTTTAACATTGAAAAGTATTTCTTCCTACCCCTCTGACGCAAAAATATATTGGTAAAAGAGAAAGTATTCACTTCATCATGGCTGCCATATATTAAATCAGAAATTGCAAACTGATGTTAATCAAAGAAAAAAAAAAAAATCCACAATTATATTTTAGGCTGGACTTTTTTTTTTTTTAGGAAATAATAATTTGTTTGCAACAATTAATTATCAACAAATAATCAAATCATATAATTGGATTTTTTAAAAATGTTGGTATGGTATGACGACATGAAAGAGTTCTTGGGTCAGTAGATGTAGAACAGTTGAGGTAGCAGCACAGTGGGCTGGGGGGTGGACATTAGGCAAAAAAGAATGTCGGAGGAATTGCTGATGTTTGGTGTTTTTATAAACTACTCTATATTCCTGATTCAACAAAAAAAAAAGTAAGTCAAATCGTTAAACGGTTGAAAAAATATGCAACATTGAATTCGCGATATTTCGCATTTTTCTCCAGCTCACGTGAAACATCCACGATTTTTCCCCCCAAAATTATAATTTTCAGATTTCCATGATTAAATTAAAAAAATCAGTGTGGAATTACTTATTATTGCATATTTTTTTAGTTTATTGATAACCATTTGTGAAAATGCAAAAATAGACCACGTTGGGACCCAATTTGTCGATTTTTAGCTCTTTTTATGAAAGAAATTAGGAAAATTTGAGCTAAATTTCCCTCTTTTTTGGCTCAAATTAGCGATAAAATTCTATATTCATCAGAAAATAACTTGTAAACCGGGATAGGGCACATACCAAACCATATATGTTTCTGAAAGCTATGGAGGTATAGATTATGAAAAACCAAGCAGATCTATGTGCCCTATCCCGGATTTTTCAAAAAACAAGCCGGAAGTTTCTCGCTTGTGTCACGTGTGGACTTGCTCCAAAAAGCATTACCAAAATCTCTCGACTCCTGATCAGGGCAACGAGTAAGGAGTAACCCCATCAATTGGGAAGAAGTCACTTTCTCCTCTGCAGCCACTGCCTGAATTTTTGCCCAGATATTGGTTCTTCTCAACAACTGTTTGCGGCTGCCCAACTCTTCAGGGGGCCTTTTCCTGGATGCAGTTTGCGTCGAGGGGTTCTTGTAATAGCGGAACACAACATTTTCAACTTCACCTAGTGAACTCAGCTCATCCCAGTTAACAGCAATCCGTTTATCTGTATATCGTCGTTTCTTCAGCGAATGGTATCTTTTGAGCGACTTCTTGACCTCGTCTTTCTGCTCCTCTGTTAACTGGATGAGATACTTTTGCTCCAGCAATTGAACACATGCGGTGATGGATAGATGGTCTCTAGTTTTTGCATCTTCTACAGTAAACACTTGGAAAAGTGCGTTATCGCTGACCGCTTCCATTTTTGATAGTAACTCTATCAAACAAAGATTTGAAAATTCTGTAGTGATTTCCTGTAAAATGCTTTGACAGGAAATTAAAGTGTGTAAAAAGGTGTGCAAATGAAAGAAAAGAAGTGTGTCAAATACTACTTCATGTCACATGTTACCAGATTTTTTTTGATTTTTTAGAAAGGCCCTCAGATTTCGCTTCTAACGAGCCCTCACTGAGCTTCTATGATCAATTTTGTGCCAAGATATGGCCAAAAATATGATTTTGGGCCGTTATGCCCAAATATGGAAATTCGGCCCCAGACCCCCGAAAAATGGATTTTATGAATTTTTTTTGATTTTTCCGAAAAGCTCTTGAAATTTCGCTTCTAACGAGCTCTCAAACAGTTTATATGGACAAGTAAAACTAAAGTTATGCCCAAATGTCCTCCAAAAACCTGTTTTGGCCCACTGTGAGCAGGTCCAGTTCACAGGCAACGACCAAGGAAAACATGGGAAAATGTGATAAAAATGGACTTGAGAGAAAGAGGGATAAATAAAGACCTAGCCAGAGATAGGTGAGTTTGGGAGTCAATTTCTTAAAGCCGTCCAACAGATGCCAACCATATTTGATACTGTTATGGCCTAGGCCGGTAATAATCAAGACAAACACGGTATGATTAACAAAAGTATGTTACAGAAAGTATACGTTAGATTCTGTGGCTATAACTGCCATACATAACGGTATTAAATTTCTTTCCACCGCAGGAATATGTGACACAATGTTGGAAGGTGGGGGAAGAGTCAAGCCAGCGCCCCTAAAGAAGGAGCACTCTGGCCTAGCAAAAATAGCCTGGGCAGCCCCGTCGGCATTCCCCGGTCAGAGTGCCTCAGGCAGTAAGCGATAAACTTACTCCACACCAAAGAGGGGAGGCAAGGCCTGGGAGGGTGCACCTCCTAGGACTACCCAGGACCAATACTTCAGCCCGGCAGGTAAAAGGCCACCGAAATGGCCCAGTTCCTGCCGGACTGATTGTCGAGAACGAATCTTCGAAGTTACTGAAAGCCTGAACGGGCTGGCGTTGTTGCAACCATCAATAACTGCCACGACGTTTAGTCGTAACTGTATTTATTGTCTGGGTAGGTCCATTTATTCTCGAAATAGATAGATCAACTTACACCATGACACTTTCTCATAATATTTCTCAGTACTAGGACTTATACTTGGGTCTTTAGGGGAATACAATCAAGGAGTTGGCCTTGGGTATCACCGGACCTCTGCACGCAACTGTCACACACTCACCTATGAAATCGTTTATAAACCCACAATCATTTTTGAAATACAACCATATTTGGTACAAATAAACTTAAATCTATGCCTGAATTGTCCACCAAGTTTCAGTCATGAATCTCCAACAGTCTTTTTTTTTTATCCTCAGAGATACTAAAAGCATTGAATATCAATTAGTTCTAAGTGACAGTCTTACAGCATAATATCCCTCTTTTAAGCCTTGCTTCGTATGGAGTCAATACCATTTTCCTCTCGGGGTTGACTTCCATGAAGTCAATATTTTTTTCTTTTTTTTAGATGTTCGCTTTTGGGAAACTACTTGCGGAACTAGTAATTTGAACGTGTCAAACACGACGCCCATCAATTCTTCTGTAGTATTGTCCTCTACAACATCGGAATATCTTTTCCTGATTTGGTTCAAATGTCTCTTGTGGGTAAATGTGGGTCCCTTCACCATGTAGAGCAAAATTCCCAATTCTTTTATCCACAATCACGATTTCCTTAAAATGATTTGTTGTTCTTAAACATTCGGAAAAAAAAACTTTTCTCCGATTTTTTAAAAATGTCCTTTTTCGACATTTATTTTTCGTTCCGGTTTCTTATGAGTTGGTAAGTTTGTCGAAAATCGTCTTCATATTTCTTGTGAACATAGCTTCCGCTGGTGACATGCAACATGGAACGTTATTATTCGGGGTCATTCTATACATTTGTAGAAACTCCCGTATGGCTTTCTTCGTAGGAGTACCCGTCGCTTTTTTTAGCGCTCTTTTAAAAGTACTGATAAATCGCTCCGTTTGACTATTGCTTCTTGCACGATACAACGCGATTGTGAGAGGTTCCACTAAAAACGATTGATAAAACATTTTTAATTCACTGGACATGAATTGAGTACCATTATTTGATACTACACAATCCACGACTCCAAAGTATTTTTATTTTTAACGCCTACTTTTTCAGGTTGTTTACATGAGATCGCCCAAAAAAAAAAAAAAGTAGAATCGCATTTTACTGTTTGGGGGAACTAGCATAGATAGGGTCCTAATGTACAATTATACAAGAAAATACATTGGAAGCATTACAGGCTCTGGATTCTTGCATTTATTTAGGGGTCAAAGGGAGTATTATGAACCCATCCATCCTGGGTATTCGATGGTGGAATCAGGATTGGATGGCCATATTGTGCAACCTTGCTCAGTACCGCCGAAGCAGGCTCAACCTGACCAGGGTGAACATTGTTGCAACCACAACAACATCCTGGGCATTTCCGTTATATTAACCCCCCCCCCCCCCCCCATCCCCCCCCCCCCCCCCCAAATATTTAAAAAAATTTTTGCTAAACGATACGGAAAAACTGAATTTTTCCTTAGTACTATATCACTGCGCCAAAAGATATGCCTAAAGAAGATCGGAGGTTACATCGGCCGAAACGTTGTGAGAATAACATTCAAGATGAGAACAGCAGTCCGAGTAATCCAAATTATTTAAATAAATTTCCGTTATATTAACCCCACCCCCTCCCCCTTAAACGATATGGAAAAACTCTGATGAGAATTTTCTCCCAACTCTCAAGTTGTTTCTACCCTGCTCCACAAAGTCAGACCTTCTAGGGTTACAGGGGTTTTCGTTACCATCTGCACCGCTCGTAATCTGATCTAAAAAAAAAAAAAGTATTCAACGAATTAACTGCAACAAATTGATTTTTCAATATCCCATATCTAATTACCTTTTTTCGGGTTTCGAAAATAACAAAGGAAAACTCCAGTTTCCGCCTTATATATTTTTGCAAGGTCTCATGATACAAGCACTCCTCAATTCTTTTATTTTTTAAAACTAATGAGCCACCACTTATCAAGGCTAAAAGCCACTCGAGGATAAGGGTTAATGAGATGGATGGATTGTCAGTTGAATGATGAAGAATATTATGAGAGGACTTTTTATACTAATGAGTCACCACTTATCAAGGCTAAAAGTCACTCGAGGATAAGGGTTAATGAGATGGATGGATTGTCAGTTGAAGGATGAAGAATATTATGAGAGGATTTTTTATACTAATGAGTCACCACTTATCAAGGCCAAAATCCACTAGAGGATAAGGGTTAATGAGATGGATGGATTGTCAGTTGAATGATGAAGAATATTATGAGAGGATTTTTTATACTAATGAGTCACCACTTATCAAGGCCAAAATCCACTAGAGGATAAGGGTTAATGAGATGGATGGATTGTCGGTTGAATGATGATGAATATTATGAGAGGATTTTTTATACTAATGAGTCACCACTTATCAAGGCTAAAAGCCACTCGAGGATAAGGGTTAATGAGATGGATGGATTGTCGGTTGAATGATGAAGAATATTATGAGAGGATTTTTTATACTAATGAGTCACCATTTATCAAGGCTAAAAGCCACTCGAGGATAAGGGTTAATGAGATGGATGGATTGTCGGTTGAATGATGAAGAATATTATGAGAGGATTTTTTATACTAATGAGTCACCATTTATCAAGGCTAAAAGCCACTCGAGGATAAGGGTTAATGAGATGGATGGATTGTCGGTTGAATGATGAAGAATATTATGAGAGGACTTTTTATACTAATGAGTCACCACTTATCAAGGCTAAAAGTCACTCGAGGATAAGGGTTAATGAGATGGATGGATTGTCGGTTGAATGATGAAGAATATTAGGAGAGGATTTTTTATACTAATGAGTCACCACTTATCAAGGCCAAAATCCACTAGAGGATAAGGGTTAATGAGATGGATGGATTGTCAGTTGAATGATGAAGAATATTATGAGAGGATTTTTTATACTAATGAGTCACCACTTATCAAGGCCAAAATCCACTAGAGGATAAGGGTTAATGAGATGGATGGATTGTCGGTTGAATGATGATGAATATTATGAGAGGATTTTTTATACTAATGAGTCACCATTTATCAAGGCTAAAAGCCACTCGAGGATAAGGGTTAATGAGATGGATGGATTGTCGGTTGAATGATGAAGAATATTATGAGAGGACTTTTTATACTAATGAGTCACCACTTATCAAGGCTAAAAGTCACTCGAGGATAAGGGTTAATGAGATGGATGGATTGTCAGTTGAATGATGAAGAATATTATGAGAGGATTTTTTATACTAATGAGTCATCATTTATCAAGGCTAAAAGCCACTCGAGGATAAGGGTTAATGAGATGGATGGATTGTCAGTTGAATGATGAAGAATATTATGAGAGGACTTTTTATACTAATGAGTCACCACTTATCAAGGCTAAAAGCCACTCGAGGATAAGGGTTAATGAGATGGATGGATTGTCAGTTGAATGATGAAGAATATTATGAGAGGATTTTTTATACTAATGAGTCACCACTTATCAAGGGTAAAAGCCACTCGAGGATAAGGGTTAATGAGATGGATGGATTGTCAGTTGAATGATGAAGAATATTATGAGGCTTTTTTATACTAATGAGCCACCACTTATCAAGGCTAAAAGCCACTCGAGGATAAGGGTTAATGAGATGGATGGATTGTCAGTTGAATGATGAAGAATATTATGAGAGGATTTTTTTATATTAATGAGTCACCACTTATCAAGGCTAAAAGTCACTCGAGGATAAGGGTTAAAGAGATGGATGGATTGTCGGTTGAATGATGAAGAATATTATGAGAGGATTTTTTTATATTAATGAGTCACCACTTATCGAGGCTAAAAGTCACTCGAGGATAAGGGTTAATGAGATGGATGGATTGTCAGTTGAATGATGAAGAATATTATGAGAGGATTTTTTTATATTAATGAGTCACCACTTATCAAGGCTAAAAGTCACTCGAGGATAAGGGTTAAAGAGATGAATGGATTGTCAGTTGAATGATGAAGAATATTATGAGAGGATTGAAAGTGATGAATCGAATGGACAAAATTTGATTATTTATGCGGATGATTAATGGCAAGTATTTGCTGACATTGGACTTGAAGACGACCATGTTGTAGTCTGCAGGGAAGCAGTCCAGTGGTAATTGTGTTCCACAGACGAGAAGCATGTGCAAAGCTCTGTTCGTGGGAATTTTGCCTGACACTCGGCACGCAAAGGAAGAAAGAAACATTTTTTTTTTTTCATCATGGTAAAATTTGCTGTGAATGTCTTACAAGGAGGAACCAGTTATGTTGCATAGCCCCTTGCTTGGGCTGCAGCAGTACGCATTTCGTACACTCGTCCCTGAAAGGGCCGTGGCAGTTCACATTTAATACTCGTCATTTTTAAAACATCGTAAATCACATAGTTCCTATATTGTTTGCATGCCTTTAGATTTCTCCCTCGCCGTGTAGAGGGTCGTCGTCTAGTGGATGAATTCTTTCTTTCCTTCCTGCCGTGAACCACGCCATCCGTTGTCTGCAACAAAAGCTTCCTGACCGACTCACCAAACAACAATCCTTTTAACTTTCAATTATTTTTATTACAAGCGTTCGTTATTTATCGGCTTGGAGACATTCAGTACGTCGAGAGAGAGAGAGCAAATCACTACTTTATCGTAGTTACTTAACAATTATTTCCTAAACCATTCCTGGAGGGGAGAAAGGATATCTCTCGCCTGTATTTTCTTAAGGAAATATTTCCCTTATCTGTTGTAGTTTACATGGTAATAATCACGTCTCATCGGTTCGCCTCCAAAACCCAGACTGACTAAAACTCGCTTCTCACGAAGAATGAGTGACGTCACGGATCCCTCTGTTTCCCACGCAAAAGCCTGTGACGTCACAGAATTTCTCGCAGGTGCACACTGACCCTTGATCTGGGGTTTCGTCACGCGGTGACCTTGTCACGTCTGTGGTTTCCGACTGTGAGAACAGGCCCTATTCTGCACTTGACTGCCGGGTCCACCCCGTGTTAATTTGCGCAACTCAAACCAACGATTTCCAACAGATACGTCCATTCCCATAGGGCCATTATCCAACAGTTATTCTGGCACAAAGGCATCGCAGGCAGCGATTCAGGCTCAGAGAATGGCAAAGTTTACGCATTCTTGTAAAACAATGAAGACAAAATCTTTTTGTTCGTCTGATTAATCCCAAATTCCGGTTGCAAAGGAAATAATCCAATTCACTTACGCGTTGCGTTCGATATGGGCCGCTCGTTCCATGCTCAGTTCCTGTCTGTTGATGGCGACGGGTTGTCGGCTTACCTGTCAGCCATCTTTAATTCGAAGAGTGTCTCGTCGATCACGCTGAAAAAAATGGAAAATTGTCCGAAAACAAACCACAGTGCGGCACGAATATATTCACATAGTTTATTGGCTTCTCCGGAAAAGTCAATCTCTGTGAACTGTAGTTGGTTATAAGTACCCCGGGATGGGGTGGCCACCCACCAGTTGCTTAGACACCAGCCGCCGTCCAATACAGACGAAATACCAAATAAAATAAAAAATGACATCACCCTTTCCTTTCACGGTTTCCGGTGGGCAACTCGCGCCCATCCCCCCTTTTACGGACTTAAAACCAAAAACAAATGCATATATTCTCAAAAAGTGGCAGGAATCATGGAACTCCTGTATAGAAAATAAATTATACCAAGTGACACAGACCATCGGAATAAGAGACACCAATACGGGAATTTAGAACAGAATTGGTAATTGTATCGGAATCGGGAATTTAGAACAGAATCAGTAATTGTATAAGAATGAGGATTTTTGAACAGAATCAGTAATTGTATCGGAATCAGGAATTTAGAACAGAATCGGTAATTGTATTGGAATCGGGGGAAAATATTTGAATTGTCCTATCACTACTCTGGTACTGCAGCAGCCCACCCAGTTGACCTGATTGTCGATGACGTATCTTTGACTGTTTTTCCATCAGCCCTTATCGTGTAGAAGCGTCAATTAATTATTTTATTTTATTGCCTATAGTAATGGTACCATTGGAGCACAGGGCGGAGCAGGTGCTAATATGATTGCAAGAGTTAGGAGTGGATGGAGTAAGTTTAGGGAACCCATGCCATTACTAACCAGCAGAGCGTTACCACTGTCAACCAAGGGAAAAGTCTAACAGACATTTGTACGCAGTGTGATGATGTATGGAAGTAAAACCTGGCAAGTGAGGATTGAGGATATGCGTTGCATGGAGAGGAATGATATGAGAATGATATGATGGGTGCATAATGTTAGTCTTAAAGACAGGCTTAGAACTGATGACCTCAGAGGAAGATTGAATTTGGTCAGTCGAGGGAGATGTGTGCAGAACAGGAGACTTTGATGATATGGAAACAAATATATAACAGATAACTGTTAGCAAATGATAGAAAATTTAATTTTCCATCGACCTGCATAGTTTTAAACTTTTGAAACTGTTTGTAAGTTTTGTTATTTCAAAATTTGTTTCATTACTTTTAATTCACCGATTTAATTAATCAAACATGGCCGTCGATTTTATTTGGAGGTGGTCGCTAATTTCAGGCTAAAAATATATTTAGAAAAAAAAAAAAAATTAATCACTAACCCTAAGTCTTGGGTGGTTTCCAGTAGGATTAGGGTAAGCTTCTTTCTTTTCTTTTAAATTTTTTAAGCCTGAAATTAGCGAACACCTTAGTGAGCACTCTGACCATTTAAAAATTGCCTGGGCAGCCCCGTCGGCATTCCCCGGTAGGGGCGCCTCAGACAGTAAGCAATAAACTTACTCCTCCCCAAAGAGGGGAGGCAAAGCCTGGGAGGGTGGACCTCCTAGAACTGCACAGGACAGGCGTGCAGTATCCATCGGAACAGATACTACACTTTGATCTTAGCCAAAAGCCAAGAAGGTCAGAGGTTACATCGGCCGAAACATTGTGAGAATAACAACCAAGATGAGAACAGTAGTCCGAATAATCCAAATCATCAATCCTCATCTCAAAAATTCTGAAATAAGTAACATCGTTAATTTTAATTGTTTAAGTGACAGTGGATACTTCTGCCTTCGTCTTTAAACATAAACTTAAACTATCTGTTCGATTATCAAGGTCATGGTCAAATGAAAAATTAAGGTCAAGGTTAAGTGAGAGCGACCAATGGACAAAACCAGTTATAAAGATGTGATGTCCGCATCCAGTTTATAAAACAATGCAAGGATTTCTTTTCAGATGAGCTTAAAATCGAAATGGTTCAAGGGAAGCAACCAAGTTTTAATATTTTCACGTTATTAAATTACAGACACTTTTTATTTTTTTAAAAAATTTATCGAAAGATGAATTACGAATTAAGGCAATGTTCAAGTACGACTAACTCTAAGCAAAGTTGTTTCCAACCGGAAACGGTGTCCGTTCGAAATTGGTTCCGATAATAAAAACTTCCTGTTTTGGTTAGTTTTGTACTGAATTTTATTTTAAATAATTTATTTGACAAAAATAAATAATCACAGTTACTGAAAATAAATAATCACAGAGGGAAAATAATAAAATAGGTTGTTTCAGAAATCATAGTACTATTATTATATGGCCGAAGTAATTTACTTTTACTTGTCGACGCCAGAGAAACTCCTGCAGGTAGCTGTTGAAATTATACGTGTGGTTTACCACATCATGGTTAGGTAGGGCATTGTAGGCGCTGCCAACCATTCCAACGTTTTCTTTTCTCCATTTGTGTCCATAAGTAACACTTGCAAGGAGATGGTGCGCAACCGACATTCATCTGCGGTTAGTACGTCTTGTACGATATAATTCATTATCATAAAATACAAAAGAAATTAAACCAGAAAATTGACTACCAGAAACTAGAGAAAATTAAACTAAAGAATACCGGAAGTTCTTAAGTACGAGGTTTATTATCGGGTACGGATGGCGGTGTAACACCGTAGCAGCGCCGCAGAAACAGTTAGTCGTAATTGAACATTGCCATCTAAAGATGAATTACGAATTAAATATGAATTATTTATTAATAATAAAAAAAATCGGTAATTTGTTAAATTCTTCCCTTATTGTGGCTTCCGGTTTCTGCGGGGCGGATTTGAGCGGATTGAAAACCGGTGCACCGTTACAAAAGGTTCCTTTTGAGTTTAAACAAATATTCAGAAAGTTTTCATTTTTAATAAAATATGATAAATAATTCACAAGTAATCAATCGAATGTTGGTTAAATTGTCGTTTTCCAACCAAAATGGCGGACAATGAATTGTCTGAAGTTTTCTGATATTTTTTTTTTCCGACCTCACAAATGAGTAAGTAAACCCAAATAAATTGTTTGGGACTAATTTCAAATTTACCTTAAATTATTTTAAAGGAAATGCAATTGGGAAATTAGTCCAAAACAATTTATTTGGGTTTACTTACTCATTTGTGAGGTCGGAAAAAAAATCGGAAAACTTCAGACAATTCATTGTCCGCCATTTTGGCTAGGAAACGACAATTTAAACCGAATGTTTTATTTTTATATTGTAATAAATAGATAATCAACATAACACTGAACCGAGTTACGCCGTTCCGAATGTTACCGAATGGGCTTCTAAGGGTGGCACTTTCTATACCCGCCACACCCTGCCACAATGCATTTGGCTCACGTGACTCAATCGCAGTCATTTAAAAATAGGGAATCGTCTTCTTTATTAAAAATAAACATGTAATTGTCATTTTATTGCCCCCTCCACCAAATACAATTTTTTTTTTGGTTTACTTTTATTTTGTTACTTTTCGAAATCAAGGGAGGCGTGAGAGCGCTCTATCCCTTAATAGACGACACGAATGGCCTATGCTGAAAATCTCATTTCTTTGATCAATCATAACTCAAAAACCAATGAACCAAATTAGTTAAAACTTTGCACAAAATTTTTATTTGATAGGTTCTATAAGTGTGTAGAATTTCAGCATAATTAGTCAAGGTAACCCAGAGATCCAGAAAGTTCAATCATGAAATCATGTTATCTGTGTGTACGTACGTATGTATGTGCCACCCTGTATCGCATCAACTATTTGATGGATTCAGCTGATTTTTGGCAGAGATAGAGATTCTAGGGTCTAGTTGGTGCCATTTTAATTTCAGTTTACCATATACCTTAGTTTTCCAGAAAATTCCAAAAAACCTTATGAGAAGGCATTGTATTGAGGCATAGCCTTTACAAAAGGTTCTGTTATAGTATGTGGCCTAACATTTTTAATTCTGTGAATGTGGCCTTCCGGTTTGAATGTGGCCAACCTGTCACTTTCACAACTTGTAACTAAACACACTAAAACAGCAGTGGTGCTTTTACTAGTAGACACACGAGAGTGAAATGTGGCTGTTAAAAATAAAATAACGGAAAATAATCAAGTAGAATTTCAATAAAAAATAAAATGAAGTTACGTATAAGATTAGAGATTTTACGTTGGATTGACACCATTTGTCGTCTTTATTTAAAGAGTTAGATCAAAGGGGAGACAATCAGACGAATTACTCCGAAAATGGACACCAATGAGTTAAATGGTGAGATCGCCGTCCTAAACAGTTTCTTCGAAAATGCGAGTAAAAATAGTGGGTAAATGATGCGTTCGAAGGGGTAAACATAATGCGATAAAAAAAAAAATACCGTATAGGCACTAAAAATGGTTTTATGTTGTTTTGTTTCTTTGTAATATTTAATGAGGGACCATTTCTACTTAAAATCTATTTAATACAGTGCATGGAATGTAAAAACGGTTTTATGTTGTTTTTTTTTTGTTTTGCTTTTTAATAGTTAGAAGCCCGGCAGCACTTTTTATACCCGCCGCCAGGCATTTGGCTCACGTGACTCAATCGGGGTCATTTAAAAATAGAGAATCGTCCTCGTTATTAAAAATAAGCGTATAATTGTCATTTTATTCCCCCCCCCCTCCCAATAATTTTTTTTTCCTGTTTTTTTATTTTTATTTTGTTACTTTTCAAAATAGAACCGCCACACGCCGCCAGGCATTTGGCTCACGTGACTTAATTGCAGTCATTTAAAAATAGAGAATCATCTTCATTATTTAAAATAAGCATATGATTGTCATTTTATTGCCCCCCCCCCCCCGTTTTTTTTTTGGTTTATTTTGATTTTGTTACTTTTCAAAATAGAACCGCCACACACCGGCAGTCATTCGGCTCACGTGACTCAATCGGAGTCATTTAAAAATAAAGAATCGTCTTCATTATTAAAAATAAGCATATAATTGTCATTTTATTCCCCCCCCCCCCCATCGAATACAATTTTTTTTTTCGGTTTATTTTATATATATATATATATATATATATATACACAGCATATTCACTGTGTACACACCGGTTCCCGTTTGATCACTGAAGTTAAGTGACGTTGAGCCTGGACAGTACTAAAATGGGTGACCATTTGGAAATGCCAGGTGCTGTATGTGCTCTCCGCTTATCTCGGCATTGTTTCAGGTCGTCCTGGACCTCTCTTTGCCATTAGAATCAGGCAATGTCGACTCCGGAGATGAATCGATTGTGATTATGCCACCCTGACCTCACTTTTACACGCACATACACCCTTACAGGGGGTATCCATTGCCTTTCAAGACCGAATGGAGGACATTGTATATATATATATATATATATATATATATATATATATATATATAGGTATTATTATTATTATTATTATTATTATTATTTCATGTATCCACATAAAATGTTATAAGGAGATATAATCTTTTATGTATCAATTTTCAGTATTTTAGCCTGACGATTCCCTACGGGGATTAAACGCGGAAGTCTCTGTGTAACTTAATTGCCATAAATATATTTTCATAACTTACGCGGAAGTCTCTGTGTAGCTTAATTGCCATAAATATATTTTCATAACTTACGCGGAAGTCTCTGTGTAGCTTAATTGCCATAAATATATTTTCATAACTTACTATATATATACAGGGTGGGCCAAAATAAGGGTCCTATCTTTAAATTTGAATAACTTGAATTTGAATAACTTCCACAAAATAAAAGTTAAACTCACCAAACTTTATGTGTGTGTAGACTGACCCTTCCGAGATTTTTTGAAATAAACAAAACAAATTTTAGCCGAAAAACACTTCTTAAAACTTACAAAAACTAAAGTATTGTTTTTTACACTGTTTTGAGTTTTTTAAGCAAAAATAATGTTTTCTAAATGAGGGTACGTTCCTTAGGGCTAATACGGATCATGCTTGCTTCGGAAGAGGTCCTTTACTTATTCTGAAAAAAAAAAAAAAAAAAATCAATAAATAAAAAAGTTATGAATTTTTAAAAATAGGACCCTTATTTTTGCCCACCCTGTATATATATATATATATATATATATATATATATGAGGGTGAAATGCACAATATATCAAAAATGAAATGCCATGAAAGACAAGATGTGTGAAAAAAGACAAATGGAGAAAAAAAATTTTAAATACAAGAAAAAATTTTACTGGTTTCGTTCGGATCAACGAGCGTCTTCAAAAAAAGACGTTCGTTGATCCGAACGAAACCGGTAAAATCTCTCGTTTTCTTTGATGATTTTTTCATGTATTTTAAATTTGTTTTTTCTGTTTGCCTTTTTTCACACATAACAAATTCCCCTCAAATATTTCATCAGATAGACCCCAACAATGTGCTTGTAAATTTACTCTTTTACCAATATTTCTGAATTCATTGAGTTTATTATTAAAATCTGTTGTTAGATTTTTTTATTTTTCTTTAATTCATTTATTTTTTTACTTTCAAGGTGTTGTTTTGGGAAAACAGTAAAACTGAAGTTGGAGGGCGTAAATTTCGCACCAAACGGCATGCCTGTGCAACCCATTCCAGCACCCCTGGATCGGGAACATGGGATTGCGTAAGTAATTTTTGTTATTTATTCTTGACCGGGTGTTGTTCTTTTTTATCCTTTACTAGTGCTTTTTTTCCCCCACCTTTGTTATGTAAGTAATTCATATTTATTCTATGGGAGTGGGTGGATATGTATGTTGGGCCCTTTTGTGTCGCTTGTGATCTGGGGTCGACAGATCGCCCATCTTGTGGTCAGTCTATTACTTTTCTTTTTCGAGAAGTATATCACCTCTTGACAAAGGAAACTAGTGGACTAGTTGGATGATCTGTGACTCGGTAAGAAACCGGAAGCCCTCCCCCTCCCCCTTCCCCCTAGAGCAGGGGCGACAACCTTTTCAGAGTGAGGGCCAGATGAGACTTTTGGAAGGAGATCGCGGGCCGGAGTGAAAAACGAAATCTCAGATTTACTATATTTTGTTTACATGAATAAATTGTACAAAAATATTTTTTCTCAATAGACTTCTGTATGTGATGTTATAAAAGGCGCCGACGAAGAGCCATTTTGGAATCATAAAAAATAATGACGGGGGAAGTAGCAAGTTGATCCAGCATTCGTTTTGACACACCTCACATAAGTTCTATGTTTCATGCCCTTTCCTCGTCTCTCGTTTCCTCTTTGCCTCTCTCTTTCTCTTTTTCTATTTTTATCTCAGGCCAAGGATTTGAAATTAATAGTTAAAGAAAAACAAAATATACATGCATCATCGCTCGCTGATATTTATACATTTTTATCCCACTGTAAATCTTAATTGAAACCTACTTTTACGTCTATGTCACAAAATGATATGAGTTTTACTGGGAGGTCTGCGGGCTGGATTGCAATAATAAAGTCTAGCAGGGTGGCGGGCTGGACGCTAAGCCTTGGCGGGCCGGATGTGGCTCGCCCCTGCCCTAGAGTTATCAGCGATGAAAGTGTTTCGGAATTTCAGATTTTAGCATGTGGGAGATATAATCGAAAGTTTCAAATTGGAAGAGAAAAGAAGCTGACGAAAGCAGAAGACTTGAAGATCAAAGAGACTCTCGCGAAGTCAACTAAGATAGCAATTTACTATCCAACACAAAAGATGAAAAAGAAATGCTGAAGCAGCAAAAACGCAAACTATCAGAAGTCTACGGGCTTTTGGCTAAGATCAAAGTGTAGTATCTGTTCTGATGGATACTACACCCCATAGACCGGTATTGTCTTTGCCTTCGGGGCTTGATTTACGCCGGTCTATGGGTCTGTCCTGTGCAGTTCTAGGAGGACCACCCTCCCAGGCTTTGCCTTCTCACCCTTTGAGAAGGGGTTAGTTTATTGCTAATAGCCTGAGGCGCCCCTACTGGGGAATGCCGACGGGGCTGCCCAGGCATTTTTTAAAGGTCATAAGTTCTCTCCCTCTAGGGTACTGACTTATCAAATCCCACTTTTCGACCTTGTGTCACATCTTACTGCTGTGGGAGGTAGATAAATAACCAGAAGTGTACAGGCTGAATAAATTAAAAAAAAACAAAAGTCAAACGTGTGTAGGGTGAACTAAAGTTGCACTTTTTCCAAAAAAATGTAATTTCATAAACAGTTTTATTTTAATATTTTATATTGAATCTTTTTGAAGTTATTTTTATAGTTTCAACCTCGATCATCATATTACAAATGATCTTCATTTTTAGTTTATATATCGGCGCTTGTTCGTAATACTCAACCACCTGTTTTTCTCAACTTTTTTATTGACCAATTTTTAAAAATTTTTTCTGTGTAAAATTACCTATCATGTCGCTAGAGAAATCCGTGTTTTTTGGAAAAAATTTTCAAATAGTTTAGATTTTAGCAGGGGGGATCAGTTTACTATATAAATTTAACGTAAACTGGTCCCCCACTTTTTGACCATCATAAATTAAAAAAAAAACATTTTCTGTATAAAATTACTTATCATGTCGATAGAGAATCCCGTGTTTTTTGGGGAAAAAAATTCAAATAGTTTAGATGTTAGAAGGGGGGATCAGTTTCCTACATAAATTTAATATAAACTGATCCCCCACTTTTTGACCATCACAAATTAAAAAAAAATTTTTTTCTGTGTACATCACAAAGTTGTCGTCAAATTTCCAAACGACCCAGAATTCTTTAGTGGCATGATAGGTAATTGTACACAGAAAAAAGAAAAAAATTTGGTCCGTAAAAACGGTGAAAAAAAAATGAGTTAATTAACAGCAACGAGCAACATGGTCAAAAAGTGGGTGATCAGTTTATGTTAAATTTATATAGAAAACTGAACCCCCCTCCTAAAATCTAAAAGTTGTGAAAAAAAAAAATTCCAAAAAGCACGGAATTCTCTAGTGACATGATAGCTAATTATACACTGAAAAAAATTTGTTCAGTAAAAAAGGGGGTGGTTGAACAAGCGCCAATATTTTTACTGATTTCACAAAAAAATAGTTTTGTGACTAAAAAGATTTTTTTTCTTCTTCCAAATTGAAATTTATGTGAAATTTGAAGCTTAGATATCACCAGAACTCACCATAGCCTTCTGGATTTGGGGGGGGGGGGTATCGGATCCCTCTAGTAAAGTTTCACATGATCATCACTTTAATATCAATACAAAATATTTTCAGGGTTTTTGGAAAAAAATGGCACTTTCATCTATGAGTTATATAGAAAGAATCCAAACAGATCTCTCTCTCTCTCTCTCTCTCTCTTACACTCCCTTCCACACTCATGGCACGAAATGACCCTTAGGGTTGATGTGCCGTAAAGCAACATCTTACCTTACCTTAGTCTCTTTCGCTCTCTTTCTCTTTCACACTCTCTTTCTCTCTCTTTTTCTCTCTCTCTTTGTCTCTTTCTCTCGCTCTCTTTCTCCCTCTCTTTCTCTCTCTCTTTGTCTCTTTCTCTCGCTCTCTTTCTCCCTCTCTTTCTCTCTCTCTTTCTCTCTCTCTTTCTCTCTTCCTCTCTTTCTCTCTCTTTCTCCCTCTCTTTCTCTCTATTTTTCTCTCTCTCTTTGTCTCTTTCTCTCGCTCTCTTTCTCTCTCTCTTTCTCTCTCTCTTTCTCTCTTCCTCTCTCTTTCTCCCTCTCTTTCTCTCTCTCTCTCTCTCTTTCTCTCTCTCTCGATTGTTGATTGCACCAATACAGCGAAAAACTGTCAACAATTCAAAAAGAATTAAAAAAACTGGCTGAAATTAAAGTGTAGTCTCTGTGCTCAAATCTTATCGTGTTTCTTTAAAAAAAAATGTTATTAATTTATTTTTTAATCATCATCATCATCAGCATCATCATCATCATCATCATCACCACCACCCCCATCATCATCATCATCATCATCATCATCATCATCATCATCGGTTTAACAGCTGTTTTACATGCTGGCATGTGTTGGACGGCTTTTAGAAATTGACTTCCAAACTTATCTCTGGTCAGGTTTCTTTGGAAGTCATTTCTTTAATTGAGGCAAGAAAAAAAAATTTTATAGGCCAGATGCTCTTCCCGATGCCAAACCTGTGAGGTGATGGGGACCAGTGTTTTTACCGAGACATCATCTCTAGGTAATTATCCACCAAAATAATAATACGTGTGTAAAATAATTAAATAAAAATGACTATCATCGATGTTTGTCACACATAATGCAGGTCATTTTTGTCACACATAATGCAGGTCATTTTTGTCACACATAATGCAGGTCATTTTTGTCACACATAATGCAGGCCATTTTTGTCACACATAAATAAATAAGGCCATTTTTAAGATGGAGGTGTCATGTCGTTTTTTGCTATTTTTTTGACTAATGCTTTATGGGCTTGTTTTTTTTATATATTTTTTTACATCAAGAAACAGAAAGAGAGAGAGAGAGAAAGAAAGAACAAGAGTCACTTGTTGTATTCTATCAACAGGTCTACACACCCGCCCCCTTCGCCCGTAGCTCTTGACCTTTCCAGTTGCTTAACAACCCTGGGTATTAAAAACAACTGTTTTTCTTTTAGTCAAGAGAAATTTGATTGACGCAGCGCTCTGTTAATGGTGATTGCAACGACGTCCCTATTTACTTGCCTCCCCGCCAGTTCAAAGTTAGGCACATTTAATTTTCTATCGCCTCTTTTTTTAATGAAAATTGCTCCAGACAAGACATGAAGCCACTTGATGTTAGGAGCTAAAAAAAAAATACTATTTCAAGGTCAAAAACATCCAATGATAAGTGTTAGATGGATAGATTCCGACCCAGAAAAGAGCAATTCGTCCCCCTTTGTCAAAATATCCCTCATGGAATGTGAGGACTAAAGGACAAAATAAGGGAAGCAAGAGTTAAGAGTTGTAAGTGTTTTTTTTTTTTTTTTTCAGATTTTGTATCGTTGCTGCAGAGGCTTGTAAAAATATAGATTCAAGATAGCGCCGTATTTCACTTGATGGTTGTGCCATCTTGAATCCGTTTTTTTACAAGCCTCCTGAAAACGATAAAAACCTGAAAACACTTACAAAAATATGTAAAAACTATGCAGATTGATAGAAGATTAAATTTTCTTGCGTTTGGTAAAAGTTATTTGTTGTCAATTTTGGGGGCATTTTCAACAGAACAAAACAGGGGTGAAAAAACAAATGTGCAACAAATAAATGTTACCAAAGGCAAGATAAGTTACTCTTCTACCTACCTGGATAAGTTTATTTGTGTTTTAACTTATTTTAAAAAGTTTTTTTTTTTTGTAAAAATAAACAGTGTTTAGTTAGAACGAAAAAAAAAGATGGCATCGATAAGCAATGCACGCTTAAAAATCGAAAAGTAAACAAAATACTGGCAGAAACACATCCAATAAATGTCACCAAGCGTGTGAAAATGTGATGTTCTAACAGTATTTTGTTTAATTTTCGATTTTTGAGCGATTCTCAGGACACCAGGGGTACACGTGCATTGCTTATCGACGCCATCTTCTTTTTCCTTCTAACTGAACACTATGTTTGTTTTTTTTACTAAAAAGAAACGTTTTAAAATAAGTTGAAACACAAATAAACTTATCCGGGTAGGCAGAATAGTGACTTATCTTGGCTTAAGTAACATTTATTTGTTGCACATTTGTTTTTGTTTTTTCATCCCTGTTTTGTTCTGTTAACTACACTTGAAAATGAATCTTTTTTTCTTCCCCCCCCCCTTTTTGCCGGCAAGTGAATAGGGACATAAAAATGCCTCTCACTCAGAGATAAAATAATCCAGCAAAATATTAATTAGTGATTTATCTCCCTTTAATAGTAAATATTCTCGGTTACTTCCCTTGGATTATCAAATTTCTTTTGTTCTTGGTCTTAATTGCGTTTCAAATTAAGTTGGCCAGATTTTAGTCAAAAGTCATCGATCGCATTGCTTTCGCAAGTAAACACGCGTGCACGCATACACACATATAAGTTAAAGAGAAGATTGGGTCATTTTGGTGCTCTTATCGATCCTGAACCAGTTTTCGTGACGTTCGACTCGGAAGCGTTCGGCTGTTAGTGTTCTACGTAAACGCCCGAGAGTTGACGAGCCGATTTGTACAAGACGACATTTTTGATACGGTGCTGCGTCCTATGATCATAATGGTTTTTTTTTTTGGTTTTTTTGTTAGGATTAGGGTTAGGGTTTAGGAATTTCTTTAAAGAAACAAACAAAGAAAATTAAACATATTTACATGAATTTTTTTGAAAGAAACAACAGGAAAAAAAAAACATAGCGATGTTACTGTTATAAAATGAATACTGTATTTTTATTTACAAGGAATTTTTTTGAAGGAAAAAAAAAAAAAACGTACCAAAATTACTTTCATCACGACATATTTTTTAAATTGTATTGTTTATTCTTACTTGCTCGCGATGATACTGCATGCGCACAGGTGGTTTATCGGGGGCCCCTCACGTATACTCTTACCCAAATCTGTTCGTAATTCATTTTGGGTTTATTTTCTTCAAAAAAACTTCTTGACAAAAAATCCGTCTTTGTTACAAAGTTATCGGCTGCTCGCTGCTTCGGCTCGTCAACACTCGGCCGTTTGCGTAGGACAGCCGAACGATTCCGAGTGGAACGTCACGACAGCTGGTTCAGGATCGATAACAGTACCGTCATTTTTTCCGAGAACCGCAGGCTTGTGGAACTCTCTTCCTGCTGACTGTTTTCCTTCTACCTATAACCTTGATCTTTTCAAGACTAAGGCCAATAGCCATCTCCTGTCTTTGTAATAATCATATTTCGTTCTTGCTAGCTCTTTACATCAAGTGGCTTCATGCCTTGTCTGGAGCGATTTCCATAAATAAAAAAATATATACGTCGCATAAGCAAGATTTCAAAAAATGGAGAGGATGACTGACTGACAACTCTCTCTCCATTTCTAACCCTAACCCTTTCTCTCTCTCTCTCTTTCTTTCTCTCCCTCTCTCTCCCTCTCTCTCTCTCTCTTTCTCTCTCCCTTTCTCTCTCTCTCTTTCTTTCTCTCCCTCTCTCTCTCTCTCTCTCTTTCTCTCTCCCTTTCTCTCTCTCTCCCTTTCTCTCTCTCTCCCTTTCTCTCTCTCTCCCTTTTTCTCTCTCTCTCCCTTTTTCTCTCTCTCTCCCTTTCTCTCTCCCCTTCTCTCTCCCTTTCTCTCTCTCCTTTTTTTTCTCTCTCCCTTTATCTATCTCTATCTCGTCTCTCCCTTTCTCTCTCTCCCTCTCCTTCTCCCTTTCTCCTCTTTCCCTTTCTCTATCTATCTATCTATCTATCTATCTATCTATCTATCTATCTATCTATCTATCTATCTATCTATCTATCTATCTATCTATCTATCTATCCCTTTTCATTTCTTTACGATCTTAATTAAAAGATAAAATAAAATAGCGAACAACAAGTGTTTTAAAAAGATATTTTTTTAACAAAACCAGTGAAAATAAAGTTCATATTTTGTCTTAGGCGTAAAGTTCGAATTGTTTTTTTACAGTTTTTCAGAAACTTGAGACTTAACCTACACTAGACACTCTCACCAAAATACCACATTCACTCTATGGGTTGATCCTACTGAAAAACATCCCCAAGTGGTTTCAATGAAATTTTATTTACAAAAATGAGCAATGAGTGATGATAGGGAGTCGGACAAACACCCCAAAAACAAAGAAAAATAATGAACAAAATAAAATTATAATGACGGTTAGTGATCTCCTGTTCTCCAAGTGATCCGAAAACAAGCAGATCGGTCTCTCAATGGGAGTGGGAGGTAAGTGGGATGTCGAAAATAAAACAGATCTAGGCGGAATATAGAAAAAGATGGTGTACTCCGAAGATATGAGGCAAGAGGGGTGACCGGAGGAAAAATGAATGTGGGAAGTGAGCATCTTTGAATGATCTCTAAGGACCAAAAACCAAAACAGGGTAAAGACTCATTTACTCTACTAGCTACGGATCTTTTTAAATTGAGGAATAACTTCCGCAGAAACCGAAGCAGGGAACACAAGTTCATGCCAGCTAGTATTGCAATACGATAGCGAACTTTAAAGCCAACTAGTTATAATATAAAAACGAATAAGGTGGTACTGAATAGTGTTTAGGGTTACCAAATAGTAGTAAGGATTATCAAATAGTGTTTAGAGTTACGGTTACCAAATAATGTTAAGAGTTACGGTTACCGAATAGTGTTTAGGGTTAGGGTTACCAAATAGTGGTTAGGATTATCAAATAGTGTTTAGAGTTACGGTTACCGAATAGTGGTTACGGTTACCAAATAGTGTTTAGGGTTACCAAATAGTGGTTAGGATTATCAAATAGTGTTTAGAGTTACGGTTACCGAATAGTGGTTACGGTTACCAAATAGTGTTTAGGGTTACCAAATAGTGGTTACGGTTACCAAATAGTGTTTATGGTTACCAAATAGTGCTTACTGTTACCAAATAGTGGTAAGGGTTACCAAATAGTGGTTAGAGTTATCAAATAGTGTTTAGGGTTAGGGTTACCAAATAGTGTTTAGGGTTAGGGTTACCAAATAGTGGTTACGGTTACCAAATAGTGTTTAGGGTTACCAAATAGTGTTTAGGGTTATCAAATAGTGCTTACGGTTACCAAATAGTGGTAAGGGTTACCAAATAGTGGTTAGGATTATCAAATAGTGTTTAGAGTTACGGTTACCAAATAGTGTTTAGGGTTAGGGTTACCAAATAGGGTTAGGGTTACAAAATAGTGGTTACGGTTACCAAATAGTGTTTAGGGTTACCAAATAGTGGTTAGGGTTACCAAATAGTGGTTAGGGTTATCAAATAGTGTTTAGAGTTACGGTTACAAAATAGTGTTTAGTGTTACCAAATAGTGTTTAGGGTTAGGGTTACCAAATAGTGTTTAGAGTTATGGTTACCAAATAGTGTTTAGAGTTACAGTTACCGAATAGTGTTTAGGGTCAGGGTTACCACATAGTGGTTAGGATTATCAAATAGTGTTTAGAGTTACGGTTACCAAATAGTGTTTAGGGTTATGGTTACCAAATAGTGTTTAGGGTTACCAAATAGTGCTTACGGTTACCAAATAGTGGTTAGGGTAATCAAATAGTGTTTAGGGTTAGGGTTACCAAATAGTGTTTAGGGTTAGGGTTACCAAATAGTGTTTAGGGTTACCAAATAGTGGTTACGGTTACCAAATAGTGTTTAGAGTTACGGTTACCAAATAGTGTTTAGGATTATCAAATAGTGTTTAGGGTTACCAAATAGTTGTTAGGATTATCAAATAGTGTTTAGAGTTACGGTTACCAAATAGTGTTTAGAGTTACGGTTACCGAATAGTGTTTAGGGTTACCAAATAGTGGTTACGGTACCAAATAGTGTTTAGTTTTAGGGTTACCAAATAGTGTTTAGGATTATCAAATAGTGTTTAGGGTTAGGGTTACCAAATAGTGTTTAGGGTTAGGGTTACCAAATAGTGTTTAGGGTTAGGGTTACCAAATAGTGTTTAGGGTTAGGGTTATCAAATAGTGGTTAGGTTAGGGTTATCAAATAGTATTTAAGGTGAGAGTTACCAAATAATGTTTATGGGGAGGGTTGGAGTTACCGAATAGTGTTTAAGGTAGTAAATTAGATGCAACTTATTACAAAGTATCTAATAATTTGGTTATTGTATATTACGGCATATCAACCCTTTTCAGATTATTTAATGCAGGGGTCCCAACGTTATTTCTCTTGTAAACTCTGTGAGAGTTATTTTACCATTTGTGGACACCATAAATACATATATATATTTTAATCAAACATTTGTTTCTAGGTTAGGGTTAAGATTAGTAAAAACTAACAATGAATTAATTTCGTTATATTCATAACATAAAATCAAAATCAAAATGTTTGTAGGGACGACAAAGTTATCTGCTTTTCAAGTTATTTTCTTTTGGGGATACAGAGCTGTGGCCCCTTAGAAAAAGGGTCAAGTCCTGAAATCTCATTAGGACGTGTGACCTAGTCCGGGCTCCTGCGATGTCCGAGAATCTTAATGTTTTTCCGTCTCGTTTTGCTGGCTCTTGATCAAGTGAAGCAGACTTGTCGAGTCTCGGGTCTGCTCCTACCAGGAAGCTCCCATGTGTCGATTTTTTTTTAATCAAATATTTGTTTCTAGGTTAGGGTTAAGGTTAGTAAAACTAACAATGAATCAATTTCGTTATATTCTTAACATATAATAGTATTTTCCATTAAAAGGTTTTTCCTAATATGAATATATCGGTCAAAGATCAGACTTTTTTCCACCTGATGAGATCTTAGTTTCTAATAACTATTGATCGATAACATTAACATGCCAGTACTATATCAGATTTAACCATCGATATCCATTCATAGCTTTTGAGGATGTTTTAGCAATGTCGCATGAAACCACTTT
This sequence comes from Sepiola atlantica, assembly GCA_963556195.1. Classification (NCBI taxonomy): domain Eukaryota; kingdom Metazoa; phylum Mollusca; class Cephalopoda; order Sepiida; family Sepiolidae; genus Sepiola; species Sepiola atlantica. The sequence continues at coordinate 41,412,365 of OY744553.1, read as the reverse complement.
TTCACTGAAAAATGATGGATTTTGAGTCCCGTGGAGCCCTAACGGCTATTTTTAGCCTGCACCTTCTGAACTTTGCAAAATTTTCAAAATGTTTGATTGTTTAGTGTTATTTATGTATAAATGAACACAAAAAAAATACTACTTGCATGAATCTGAAATTTTCACCCATTACTTCCCACCCCTAGTGTCATCGAAGCAACAAATCCCGATCTTCAAAAATGATATCGTATAGCTGGAGCGTGTTGAACGTTTGGCAACCAGGATGGTGACGTGATTCTTCATGCTTACCTACAAAGAACCGCTTCAAAGACTAAATCTGTCCTCACTTGAGTCACGAAGGATGCGAGGAGACCTGATTCTGGCATAAAGAATCATCAACAGGAATGCAAATCTTCCTTTGTACAGTCACCCGCAGAAGATTTATGATAATATCTTCCGTCTCAATACGGGAAAAGAATCATTCTCTGTCCATGTTTCTGCCTAAGGAGGTTGTGGTGATGCATACCATATCCAGGTTTAAAGTCGCCTTGGACAAACATTCAGATGGTATATAGATGCAATATCTTCTTTTACATGGCTTACTGCACTTTGCTATTTGTTGCCAATGAAATTGATTGTTTATTTTTGCATCGTCACTTTCGTCTCAACAGAAGAAATGCAGCATTCTGGAATAGCCTGTCAGACGGTACATGGATGCAATATTTTCTGTCTTTTTACATGGCTTGCTGCACTTTGCTATTTGTTGCCAGTAAAATTGATTGATTGATTGATTAAAAACAAAACAACAATGATTCGCTCCTTGAAGACGTCCCTTTTAGTAGACGGGACAAAATAATTCGATCTTTGAACAATTCATTTTAAAATGGTTAAAGTCGGAATTATTTACCTTAGCGACATCAGAATAATCACCAATCATCATCTTTGCTGATCAGACGATCTCACTTCATAAAATGTGTGTGAAATGTTGTAAGTTATGTACAAACACAAAATGCGTTAGTGTATTGTAATACGGATAATATTAGACATGTCTACTTACTATTGGCCTTCATTTTTCCTGAACGGAGGATCACCAGAAAGGGACTTCACATCTGCGTTACAGAAACGAAAATCAAAGAATTAGTGATTACGAGCTGGTTACCCGCAGAAGGTGTAGCATCGTCGCTTTCTTCTAAACAGAAGATAGGCAGTATTCTCTGTTCAAAACAGCCTTCCTTAGGAGGTCGTGGTGATGCCTACCGTATTGAGGTTTAAAGTCGCCTTGGACAAACATTCAGACGGTATATTGATGCAATATCTTCTGTCTTTTTACATGGCTTATTGCACTTTGCTATTTTTTGTCAATGAAATTGATTGTTTATTTTTGCATCGTCACTTTCGTCTCGGCAGCACTAAGAAAGAAGTTATTTGAGTAGAAGGCTCTCCGACATCTGGGGACCTCCACAGTGAATGGATGGGATTTAGCTGATTGTCGAGTTGGTCTAGTGTATTTACGTCGAGGGGGCACCAGAGTAGCCAGTTTATCGGAGCACAACCCATTGAAGTATTTGTAAAACAAGCACAAGGATGCTACATTGCGGCGATGGGACAGGGGCTGGAGCTTGGTTGATAGTGAGGGACTTATTAAGTTGGCGACTCTTTTTTGGACCTTGTCTAAGAGGGAGAGACTAGTGGATGATGCACCAGCCCAGATGTGACAACAATACTCCATGCATGGGCAGGTGGTGGCTTTGTAGAGATACAGGATAATGTCAGGTGTGAGAACTGTCGACTTCTCTCACTCACTCTCTCTTTGAGCCATGTGACGTCACATCAGCTTCTATCAATTCCCACAGTCCTTTGAGTCAGCAAGTTGATCTCGACTGAACTTTCATTTCCTGATATTTTCAACTAACCAAATTATATACTGTCTGTGTTTCTGCTTCCTGAAACAACCTGCCAGAGGAGGTCGTGATAATGCCTATCATATCCCAGTTTGAAGTCACCTTGGACAAACATTCAGACCGTACATGGATGCAATATCTTCTGTCTTTTTACATGGCTTGCTGCACTTTGCTAAATTTTGGCAATTAATGTGATTTGTTAATTGGAATCATATCAAAAGATAATTTGAATTAAAGTGTGAAGCCAAAAGTCAAGTATTCTGGTTACTTTGTGCCTTTAAACCAAAGGAAAGCACAAAGAAGAAGCAGAAGAAGAAGCTAGGTATTCTTCAAATCAATAAAAGGCAGCATTCTTTGTCCGTATTTCTGCTCCCTGGAACAGTCTGTCAGAGGAGGCTGTGATGGTGCCTACCATATCCAGGTTTAAAGTTTCCTTGGACAAACATTCAGACGGTATATTGATGCAATATCTTCTGTCTTTTTACATGGCTTGTTGCACTTTGCTAATTTTTGTCGATAAAATGTGATTTGTTAATTGAAATCATGTCGAACGAAGCTCCAGCTAGATCTTCCGGTCCAGAAACATGTTCATCTGGCAAGCTGGAAGACCGAGGCTTTCTTAGGATGAGCTGTGTAAATGTGACCGTGCAGCCCTGGGGATTACAAACTTAGATCCTCGCGACCGCCGAGCCTGGAGTGGAAGACTTTGATCAAGACTGATAGGGAGGTACCACCCTCTTATAAAGGACTAATCAAAGAGCCTGTTCAAAAATAAATCGGATGATGAAGAAGAAGAAGAACTCACCCCTGAGGTACACTTGGCGTTTCCCTGAAATCAACGAGGACCTCTGTGCACTCCTGCTCAAAACCTCAAATGCATTGAGCATGACAAATACCTTCAGGAATGAAACACAAACATATCTATGACGCTTACTTGCCATAAGTATGTTTTTTTTCTACTGCTGTATCCTCCGCTTTATAATAAAGACCAACGTATATGTATTTGTAAATAAATAAATTAATAAGTATATATCCACCAGATAACCAAAAAAAAAAACGAGTAAAAAAAAAAATGCCAGACAAAAGCATTTTAAGTGTTTAGAGCAGTGGTTCTCAACCAGGGGGGGAATTTTCCTCTGAGGTCATCAGATCTAAGCCTCACATTACACATCCATCATATAATTCTCGTATCATTTCTCTCCATGCAACACATGTCCTCAACCCTCAGTGGGCAGGTTTCACTTTGTTTCTGCTATGAGGTTATTTAAATTCCACATGGCCTAATGGTTAACAGCGTTGATTAACAATCAGTTATGAGCGACACTTTTGCCCAGTCATGGTTGATGGGATGAGAACAATCTATCTCTGTGGATTAAATGAAATGGGGACAGTTTGAAATTCCCTACAGATTCACAGAGTTCGACATAAAGATCCCCAAGTTTGCCAAAAAAAAAAAATGCACCTGAAAAAGGTCTGAGGTTACATCGGCCGAAACGTTGTGAATATAAAAACCAAGATGAGAATCATCATCATCATCATCATCATCATCATCATCATCATCATCATCATCATCATCATCATCGTCGTCGTAGTAGTAGTAGTAGTAGTAGTCTAAATAATATCATCTACTAATTGTACTTATGTGGCATTGACCGAGAATGTATTTACTTTTTTTAATTTTTTTTCTTTTTAACGTAGTTCACCCTAAACAAGGCAAGTTGGCACTGTAGATGATGATGATGATGATGATGATGATGATATTTTTTTTTTATATAGTAGTCTCAACTTTTGGATGCTTTTATTTGGAGTTTTCTTTTTTTGAACATCAAGTTAATTTCCTTGACTTTCGACATTCAAGCTGTACCTTAACACTTTCGCCGTTTCTAACAGGCCAGGCTTTTGCAGAATTGGAAATTAAATTGTCTCGTCATTCTGTTTAAGCCATTTATGGTGGCTTTTCATTATGGTTCCAAGCGTTCCAATTACAACGGCAATCACCTTTACTTCTTTACATTTCCATAGTCTGACTAATTCCCATTTTTTAATTATTATTATTATTATTATTATGATGATGATGATGATGATGATGATATAAAAGTATCATATCCAATTATTATTATTTACTCACTAGGAGTTATCACACTGGTCATCGTCAGTGATCGCCCACTGCCGACAACCTGTGGTATTCCCTGGAGTCTGAGTGACAACAAGTCTCCTCAGACTTCCAGTATGCTCCACCTCTTTTCGTTCATCACCGCTGATGACCTTGCGGTAATCGCAACAGCCACCTACCAACGATTTCCCGCTGATAAGGGCCATTGGTCCCCTCTGGGGCCCGAGTGGCAACAAGCCTCCCCAAGGTCCCAGAGCTGTCCGCGCTCTTCCAGTGGAGGTCTGGTTTTGCGCTTTCCCTCCTCGACCCTCTGTCCATAATTTTCGTGGCGTCAGCCTATGCTTGCGCCTCTCTCGTGCGGTTGTATTTTCCCCGGTTCTGTTGTCTTGTGCTTCCATGTGTTTGTTCTCCATTCGTTGCTTATGTGGGTTGGTTTCCGCATTCGGGGACATTTCTCAGGATTGTAGCTGTTTTGATCATTACTGTCCTTTGTATGGTCTCAGTTATCCCTTTGATTCTTATTTCTCCTCGTCTTTATTATTATTATTATTATTATTATTTAGAATTATCATATTCAACACATGCCAGCGTGTAAAACAGACGTTGAACTGATCACGATGCCGTCAGTGATCATGATGTTTTTGTTGAGATCTTTTTGCCATCTAATTTACATATGTGTTTCTGGTGTGTACTGTCACACTTATGTAAATTAGAAAGCGACGCTGGTAAACAAGAGTCACTCTTTCACTGAATGCTCACAGAGGCATTAAGAAATATCAGAGAGTGGTTGAATGAATATTGAGTGAGAGAGGGCGAGAGAAATACATAGGTAGCTAAGACAGAGATGGATGACTTGTTCAGTCAATTATAAAATACTGCTAATTAGAACAATTAGAAAGATGGTTTTTTTTTTCAAACATAACTCAACCCCAGAACTAAGTAATATGTTTTGTTATTAAAGTATGTAGGTAAAGGCTTTAAGAAGTAAACGTTGATTAACTCGCATTTAGTATAATGATAGATTAGACTAAAGCTACTAAAATATTACTTAGTTTTGGGATTGAGTTATGTTTGAAAAGAACTACCATTTTAAATGATAATGAAAGTGTTGATATGCCATAAAAAAAAATACGATGAATAAATATTAAAAGGTATTAAGAACTTTAAAAAAATACTCTTACCAAATTATTTTATTTGGCACTAAATGACCCCAAAAGAGTTGATATGCCGTAAAATAAAACTAAATACCATGAATAGATATTTGAGGGTATTCAGAAATCAAACCATAAATACTTTTACCAAAATGATTGGATTTGGAATTAAATGATCCAAAAAAGTTGATATGCCGTAAAACTAAATACAATGAATAAGTATTTGAAGATATTAAGAACTTAGAAACAAATACTTTTACCAAAATGATTGGATTTGGAATTAAATGACCCAAAAAGTGTTGATATGCCGTAAAACTAAATACAATGAATAAGTATTTGAAGATATTAAGAACTTAGAAACAAATACTTTTACCAAAATGATTGGATTTGGAATTAAATGACCCAAAAAGTGTTGATATGCCGCAAAACAAAACTAAATATAATGAATAAATATTTGAAGATATTAAGAACTTAGAAACAAATACTTTTACAAAAATTATTGGATTTGGAATTAAATGACACAAAAAGTGTTGATATGCCGTAAAACAAAACTAAATACCATGAATAAATATTAGAAGATATTAAGAACTTAGAAATAAATACTTTTACCAAAATTATTGGATTTGGAATTAAATGACCCAAAAAAAGGTTGATATGCCGTAAAACAGAACTAAATACCATGAATAAATATTTGAAGATATTAAGAACTTAGAAACAAATACTTTTACCAAAATGATTGGATTTGGAATTAAATGACCCAAAAAGTGTTGATATGCCGTAAAACAAAACTAAATACAATGAATAAATATTTGAAGATATTAAGAACTTAGAAACAAATACTTTTACCAAAATGATTGGATTTGGAATTAAATGACCCAAAAAGTGTTGATATGCCGTAAAACAAAACTAAATACAATGAATAAATATTTGAAGATATTAAGAACTTAGAAACAAATACTTTTACCAAAATGATTGGATTTGGAATTAAATGACCCAAAAAGTGTTGATACGCCGTAAAACAAAACTAAATACCATGAATAAGTATTTCAAGATATTAAGAACTTAGAAACAAATACTTTTACCAAAATGAATGGATTTGGAATTAAATAACTAAAAAAGAGTTGATATGCCGTAAAACAAAACTAAATACCATGAATAAATATTTGAAGATATTAAGAACTTAGAAACAAATACTTTTACCAAAATGATTGGATTTGGAATTGAATGACACAAAAAGAGTTGATATGCCGTAAAATAAAACTAAATACCATGAATAAATATTTGAAGATAAAGACTTAGAAATAAATACTTTTACTAAAATGATTGGATTTGGAATTAAATGACCCAAAAAGAGTTGATATGCCGTAAAATAAAACTAAATACCATGAATAAATATTTGAAGATAAAGACTTAGAAATAAATACTTTTACCAAAATGATTGGATTTGGAATTGAATGACCCAAAAAGAGTTGATATGCCGTAAAACAAAACTAAATACAATGAATAAATATTTGAAGATATTAAGAACTTAGAAACAAATACTTTTACGAAAATGATTGGATTTGGAATTAAATGACCCAAAAAGTGTTGATATGCTGTAAAACAAAACTAAATATAATGAATAAATATTTGAAGATATTAAGAACTTAGAAACAAATACTTTTACGAAAATGATTGGATTTGGAATTAAATAACCCAAAAAGTGTTGATATGCCGTAAAATAAAACTAAATACCATGAATAAATATTTGAAGATATTAAGAACTTAGAAACAAATACTTTTACCAAAATGATTGGATTTGGAATTAAATGACCCAAAAAGTGTTGATATGCTGTAAAACAAAACTAAATACAATGAATAAATATTTGAAGATATTAAGAACTTAGAAACAAATACTTTTACGAAAATGATTGGATTTGGAATTAAATGACCCAAAAAGTGTTAATATGCCATAAAACAAAACTAAATACCATGAATAAATATTTGAAGATATTAAGAACTTAGAAACAAATACTTTTACGAAAATTATTGGATTTGGAATTAAATGACACAAAAAGTGTTGATACGCCGTAAAATAAAACTAAATACCATGAATAAATATTTGAAGATAAAGACTTAGAAATAAATACTTTTACCAAAATGATTGGATTTGGAATTAAATGACCCAAAAAGTGTTGGTATGCCGTAAAACAAAACTAAATACAATGAATAAGTATTTGAAGATATTAAGAACTTAGAAACAAATACTTTAACCAAAATTATTGGATTTAGAATTAAATGATCCAAAAGTGTTGATATGCCGTAAAACAAAACTAAATACCATGAATAAGTATTTGAAGATATTAAGAACTTAGAAACAAATACTTTTACCAAAATGATTGGATTTGGAATTAAATGACCCAAAAAGAGTTGATACGCCGTAAAACAAAACTAAATACCATGAATAAATATTTGAAGATATTAAGAAGTTAGAAACAAATACTTTTACCAAAATGATTGGATTTGGAATTAAATGACCCAAAAAGTGTTGATATGCCGTAAAACAAAACTAAATACAATGAATAAATATTTGAAGATATTAAGAACTTAGAAACAAATACTTTTACCAAAATGATTGGATTTGGAATTAAATGACCCAAAAAGTGTTGATATGCCGTAAAACAAAACTAAATACCATGAATAAATATTTGAAGATATTAAGAACTTAGAAACAAATACTTTTACCAAAATGATTGGATTTGGAATTAAATGACCCAAAAAGTGTTGATATGCCGTAAAACAAAACTAAATACAATGAATAAATATTTGAAGATATTAAGAACTTAGAAACAAATACTTTTACCAAAATGATTGGATTTGGAATTAAATGACCCAAAAAGTGTTGATATGCCGTAAAACAAAACTAAATACAATGAATAAATATTTGAAGATATTAAGAACTTAGAAACAAATACTTTTACCAAAATGATTGGATTTGGAATTAAATGACCCAAAAAGTGTTGATACGCCGTAAAACAAAACTAAATACCATGAATAAGTATTTCAAGATATTAAGAACTTAGAAACAAATACTTTTACCAAAATGAATGGATTTGGAATTAAATAACTAAAAAAGAGTTGATATGCCGTAAAACAAAACTAAATACCATGAATAAATATTTGAAGATATTAAGAACTTAGAAACAAATACTTTTACCAAAATGATTGGATTTGGAATTGAATGACACAAAAAGAGTTGATATGCCGTAAAATAAAACTAAATACCATGAATAAATATTTGAAGATAAAGACTTAGAAATAAATACTTTTACTAAAATGATTGGATTTGGAATTAAATGACCCAAAAAGAGTTGATATGCCGTAAAATAAAACTAAATACCATGAATAAATATTTGAAGATAAAGACTTAGAAATAAATACTTTTACCAAAATGATTGGATTTGGAATTGAATGACCCAAAAAGAGTTGATATGCCGTAAAACAAAACTAAATACAATGAATAAATATTTGAAGATATTAAGAACTTAGAAACAAATACTTTTACGAAAATGATTGGATTTGGAATTAAATGACCCAAAAAGTGTTGATATGCTGTAAAACAAAACTAAATATAATGAATAAATATTTGAAGATATTAAGAACTTAGAAACAAATACTTTTACGAAAATGATTGGATTTGGAATTAAATAACCCAAAAAGTGTTGATATGCCGTAAAATAAAACTAAATACCATGAATAAATATTTGAAGATATTAAGAACTTAGAAACAAATACTTTTACCAAAATGATTGGATTTGGAATTAAATGACCCAAAAAGTGTTGATATGCTGTAAAACAAAACTAAATACAATGAATAAATATTTGAAGATATTAAGAACTTAGAAACAAATACTTTTACGAAAATGATTGGATTTGGAATTAAATGACCCAAAAAGTGTTAATATGCCATAAAACAAAACTAAATACCATGAATAAATATTTGAAGATATTAAGAACTTAGAAACAAATACTTTTACGAAAATTATTGGATTTGGAATTAAATGACACAAAAAGTGTTGATACGCCGTAAAATAAAACTAAATACCATGAATAAATATTTGAAGATAAAGACTTAGAAATAAATACTTTTACCAAAATGATTGGATTTGGAATTAAATGACCCAAAAAGTGTTGGTATGCCGTAAAACAAAACTAAATACAATGAATAAGTATTTGAAGATATTAAGAACTTAGAAACAAATACTTTAACCAAAATTATTGGATTTAGAATTAAATGATCCAAAAGTGTTGATATGCCGTAAAACAAAACTAAATACCATGAATAAGTATTTGAAGATATTAAGAACTTAGAAACAAATACTTTTACCAAAATGATTGGATTTGGAATTAAATGACCCAAAAAGAGTTGATACGCCGTAAAACAAAACTAAATACCATGAATAAATATTTGAAGATATTAAGAAGTTAGAAACAAATACTTTTACCAAAATGATTGGATTTGGAATTAAATGACCCAAAAAGAGTTGATATTCTGTAAAACAAAACTAAATACCATGAATAAATATTTGAAGATATTAAGAACTTAGAAACAAATACTTTTACCAAAATGATTGGATTTGGAATTAAATGACCCAAAAAGAGTTGATACGCTGTAAAACAAAACTAAATACCATGAATAAATATTTGAAAATATTAAGAACTTAGAAACAAATACTTTTACCAAAATGATTGGATTTGGAATTAAATGACCCAAAAAGAGTTGATATGCCGTAAAACAAAACTAAATACCATGAATAAATATTTGAAGATATTAAGAACTTAGAAACAAATACTTTTACCAAAATGATTGGATTTGGAATTAAATGACCCAAAAAGTGTTGATACGCCATAAAACAAAACTAAATACCATGAATAAATATTTGAAGATATTAAGAACTTAGAAACAAATACTTTTACCAAAATGATTGGATTTGGAATTAAATGACCCAAAAAGTGTTGATACGCCATAAAACAAAACTAAATACCATGAATAAATATTTGAAAATATTAAGAACTTAGAAACAAATACTTTTACCAAAATGATTGGATTTGGAATTAAATGACCCAAAAAGTGTTGATATGCTGTAAAACAAAACTAAATACCATGAATAAGTATTTGAAGATATTAAGAACTTAGAAACAAATACTTTTACCAAAATGATTGGATTCGGAATTAAATAACTAAAAAAGAGTTGATATGCCGTAAAACAAAACTAAATACAATGAATAAATATTTGAAGATATTAAGAACTTAAAAACAAATACTTTTACCAAAATTATTGGATTTGGAATTAAATGACCCAAAAAGTGTTGGTATGCCGTAAAACAAAACTAAATACAATGAATAAGTATTTGAAGATATTAAGAACTTAGAAACAAATACTTTAACCAAAATTATTGGATTTAGAATTAAATGATCCAAAAGTGTTGATATGCCGTAAAACAAAACTAAATACAATGAATAAATATTTGAAGATATTAAGAACTTATAAATAAATACTTTTACCAAAATGATTGGATTTGGAATTAAATGACCCAAAAAGTGTTAATATGCCATAAAACAAAACTAAATACCATGAATTAATATTTGAAGATATTAAGAACTTAGAAACAAATACTTTTACCAAAATGATTGGATTTGGAATTAAATGACACAAAAAGTGTTGATATGCCGTAAAACAAGGCAACCAAACCAGACCTTTGTTATTATTTTCAAATTTCAGACTACCTTGATCATTTTAGTTGTAGTTTATTGCAACGTTTGTTTTAAACATTTTGTTTCATAACAAAAAAGAAAAAAAATACATCGAAAATCTTAAAAATAAAATCGGAAAAAAAAAAATGGTGAAATTCTTTCTTATTCCCATGTGTCTTTCTCCCCCCCCCCACTTCTCCTCCTACCGCTATCCTTCTCTCCTCCTCCTTCTACCTATAATCTTTTTCTACTCCCCCTCCTCCTTCGTCTATCGCTACCATTATCTACTCCTACCACTACCCGTCTCTCCTCTTCATCATGTATGGTGTGTCATGGACAAATCAATTAATCAATACTCTTAGTCCCCCCGTCCCCCTCCTTTCCCGTCCCCCTCCCACTTACCCAGTAGAAATGAACATCTCCTTGATTCAGTGTGTGTGTATATGTGTGTGTATGTGTGTGTGTGTGTTTTCTTTCTTCCTTCTTATTCTCCATTTTTCTCTCTTGCGGATTGGATTGGAAGCTAACTTGCAATCGAGCTGCTTACTACTCCTGCCATTGTTACCTTGCCTTTTTAACCGTGGCGGCCGCTGTGTGTTCTTGCAGCCCTAGCATTACTACTTCCCTTTCCACTCTGCCCTCATCTTCAGCAGGCGAGCCGAAAGAAAAGGACCAGTTGGGGGGGGGGGGGGGAGGGAGAAAGAAAGATTTTAAAAAAAGAAAGAAAGAAAAAAGAAAAGGCCGATCTGATAGAACTACTACTGCTACCCAGTGACAATGGCAAACTATACCAGCACACTTGTGAAGGAATCGGTAGAAGCAATAATTCCTTAGCTCACTTGCACAAAACACCGTTCTTAAAATTTGAAAAATCTACAACAATGTATCGATATAATAAAAACTAGACGTAGCCCTGACCCGTTGGGTCGTAACGACTACCACAATTCATTCTACTTTGATTTAATTAAAAAATTTCATGATAAATTTATAGAATTACTCCCGTCTCCAAGCGGGTGTTTTTTTGTTTTTTTTTGGGGGGGGGGGGGGCTATAAAAGGGTACTTCTCCAGATTAGGACCCAAGCTAACTCTGATCCTAACGACGCTAAGTCGATTTTAACTTGGGTCCTAATCTGGAGAAGCCCCTTAAAAACTCCCTTAACCCTACCACTAACTCTAAGTCCGAGTAGCTACCCCCCCCCCCCCAAAAAAAAACTCGGACTTAGGGTTAGTGGTAGGGTTAACATAGTTTTTTTTGTTTGTTTTTCGACAAAAAACACCCGATTCGAGACAGGAATTATTCTGTAAATCTACCAAATTTATAAACTTTACAAATTTTTTTAAGACATTATTCTTGCATAACTAAAAATAATAAGTGTTTTTGGTGCTACTGCAGTTTACCGGCCGGGCTATTTTTTTTTAGATAGGATTTTCAGGTTAAATTCCATTTTAACGGTATCTTTTGTTTATTAAATTGTTAGGTGAAAGTACAGAATAGTTCCCCCCCCCCCCCCCCGCACCTCTCAATGTTAAGAATGTGTTTCTAAATTATAACGTTATTTACTTCAGCCCGGTTCGTAAACTGCATAAGTACAGTCTTTTTACTTCTATATTATTATTATTCGTACTCGCTAGGAGTTCTCACACAGGTCATCATCAGTGATTGCTCACCGACAACAACCGGTGGTATTCCCTGGAGTCTGAGTGACAACAAGCCTCGCCAGATTTCCAGTATTCTTCACCTCTTTTCAATAGCCACCGCAAATAATCTTGCAGTATCGCAACAGCCGTTTACCATTGATTTCTCGCTGGTAAGGATTATTGGTCTTCTCTGGGATTTGGGTGGCAATAAGCCTCCCCAAGAAATTATTATTATTATTATTATTATTATTATTATTATTATTATTATTATTATCATTATTATTATTATTATCATTATTATTATTATTATTATTATTATATGGAAGTATTTTTTTTTTCTTATATAGAAATAAAAAGACTTATCATTTTTGCCATCTAATTTACATATGTGTTTGTGGTGCATACAGACACACGTATGTAAATTAGATGGCCATGTTGAAAAAACGAGTCGCACTTTCTCTAAATGCTCTCAGCAATGTTATTGAATCAACATAGAGTGAGAGAGCGCGAGAGAAATACATAGATGGTCAAACTTGCAATCAAGCTGCTTATTCTGCCGTTCTGACCATAAGAGAGAGATGAGTGAATTTTTCAGCTAATTATAAATTACGGCGAATTAATTAGAACACTTAAATAGAAGAATTTTGTTTTAAACGTAACTCAATTTCAGAACTAAGGTATATTTTAGCATGTATTTTGTGCTATTAAAGTACAGGCTAGCATAGCCAGCTCGCTATCGATTCGCAAAGTTCGTTACTTGAATTTAAAACCCATAAAAAAAAAGAAAATATGGCGTCGCTAATTAAGAGAAAGCGAGCAAGCCAGCTAGTCATCCTGTTTCTCCTTCCTCGTCGGTATCTTTCTTTCTAGCGAGCGATGTTAGTTTGATTTAAGAAAGGTTTAAGTAATTTATCTTTCTTTTTAATTTAATCACGTTAATTAATTACTGTTAGACCAACTCGACCATCAACTAAATCCCATCCATTCACTGTGGAGGTCCCCAGATGCCGGAGAGCTTTCTACTCCTATAGCTTCTTTCCTCGTGCTGCTGGCCTCTGGAACTCCCTCCCTGCTCCCTGTTTTCCCGACGATACTGACATGCAGAAATTTAAAACTAATGTAAACAGACATCTCGCTGCGCAGATCCCAATTTAGGTTGACCCCCCCCCCCCCCCCCCAAAAAAAAACCTTCTCCCTTTTTTTTTCTCAGTAGCCCCTTACGTCTACAGTGGCGGCCTACTTTGTTTGGGGTAAACTATGTTAAAGAAAAAAAATATCGACGAAACTATTGCAGATATTAAAAAAAAAATAGTACAATAAAATCACAAATGAATAACACCAGACGTTAATGTATGATGAATTGTTTAAAAAATAGTTACGCAAATTAGGCATTCAAATAACTGTCTTTGGGCCTTTTATCTGTACTATACATACAGTATTTAAAAATATGCTGTATTATTAATTTAAATAACGGTAATATAGGAGTAATAAATGAAATAATAAATAAATTGATGGTAATCTAGGAGTAATAAATGAAAATATTTTTCGCATTCATTCATTTAGTTATAGAAAAAAAAAACCTTAGAGAAACAAACGTTGATTAGCTCACATTAAGTATAGTAATAGATATGCTCCTCTTCTTGGGTTGAGCACTGTGGTAAGTGAAATCGCCAACTACCATTAGCGATAATGCAAATAAAATCTAAACCCTGTTGGTCAGATGTGGTTACATCATTAGACATTTATTTATTTGCTAATTTCTGTCTGTTCATGTCCTATCCTTTCTATAATTGAAAAAAAGTTTTTTTTTAAAGAGATATATATATATAACAAATATTTTTTTTTTTTTAAAGAGATATATATAACAAATAAATTTTTTTTTTTAAAGAGATATATATAACAAATATTTTTTTTAAAGAGATATATATAAAAATAAATATTTTTTTTAAAGAGATATATATAAAAATAAATATTTTTTTAAAGAGATATATATAAAAATAAATATTTTTTTTAAAGAGATATATATAAAAATAAATATTTTTTTAAAGAGATATATATAAAAATAAATATTTTTTTTAAAGAGATATATATAAAAATAAATATTTTTTTAAAGAGATATATATAAAAATAAATATTTTTTTTAAAGAGATATATATAAAAATAAATATTTTTTTTAAAGAGATATATATAAAAATAAATATTTTTTTTAAAGAGATATATATAAAAATAAATATTTTTTTTAAAGAGATATATATAAAAATAAATATTTTTTTAAAGAGATATATATAAAAATAAATATTTTTTTTAAAGAGATATATATAAAAATAAATATTTTTTTAAAGAGATATATATAAAAATAAATATTTTTTTTAAAGAGATATATATAAAAATAAATATTTTTTTTAAAGAGATATATATAAAAATAAATATTTTTTTTAAAGAGATATATATAAAAATAAATATTTTTTTTAAAGAGATATATATAAAAATAAATATTTTTTTAAAGAGATATATATAAAAATAAATATTTTTTTTAAAGAGATATATATAAAAATAAATATTTTTTTTAAAGAGATATATATAAAAATAAATATTTTTTTTAAAGAGATATATATAACAAATATTTTTTTTAAAGAGATATATATAACAAATATTTTTTTAAAGATATATATAACAAATATTTTTTTAAAGATATATATAACAAATATTTTTTTAAAGATATATATAAAAATAAATTTTTTTTTTAAAGATATATATATAAAAATAAATATTTTTTTTTAAAGAGATATATATATAACAAATATTTTTTTTTGACTCGTATTCTTACTTTGATGTGTTCTAAATGTAATTTGCCCAATTAACGTATTTACTATACCTCTCGTCTCTCCCCATAAAGTGGAGTTGATTTTTCCCCTCCCGAGTAGAAAGTAGACTTTGGGTTTACTTTTGGCAGCTTCCCTTATTTTGTCCTTTAGTCCTCACATTCCATGAGTGATTTTCTGGCAAAGGGGGAAGAATTGCTGTTTTCTGGGTCGAATTTATTCATTTAACATTTATCGTTGGCTAGTTTTTTTTTTTACCTTGAAGTAGTATTTTTTTTAGCTCCTTACATCAAGTGGATTTATGCCTTGTCTGGAGCGATTTTCCATAAACCCCCCCCCCCCCAAAAAAAACCCCAAAAAACCCCCCAAAAAAACCCCCCCAAAAAAACCCCCAAACCCCCCCCCCCAAAAAAAACCCCCAAAAACCCCCCCAAAAAAACCCCCCCAAAAAAACCCCAAAACCCCCCCCCAAAAAAACCCCAAAAAAACCCCCCAAAAAAAAACCAAAAAAAAAAACCCAAACCCCCCCCCCAAAAAAAAACCCAAACCCCCCCCCAAAAAAAACCCCCAAAAAACAACAAAAAAAACCAACAAAAAAAACTCCTCTAAATTCCATATCTTATATAATGATTATTATTTCTTCATTGATTAGGGAATTTTTTATAAAAACATTTTTATTAACTTCCAACCAAGTTGATTATTAGCTCTTCTGGCAGTTTTTTCTTGTGCAATGTTGTGCGTATTTTTCATGGCTTTACTTCATAAAACAAGATGGCTACTCTTTCTGGGTAGCAATTTTTACGTCTCTCCTTGAATGGAGATGAATTCAATGCGACTCGTTTGTTTGTTTTTTTTAATTTTTGTTTACTGCATCGCTATGTATTTCTCTGAATGAGAACTGTTTGGTTTTCTGATGAGTCCATGGAGGAAAGATCTGGGATTAACATACAAATATCGGTTGTTCTTCTATGAACGAAACGGTCCATAATTGTACCAAAGTGTTTTGTTTTAAAAAAAATGATTCGTAAAGTAAATGAAAATTTGGTCATTGGAATGTTGCAAAATATTGTTTATTTTTATATATGCTCTGTTGTTATGTTAACAATTATCGAACTTACACTGAAAAGGTTGGTATATATAATGAATAGAAAGTATATGCAAAACCATATATTTTCACACACACATTATGTATATATATATATGTCAGGTTCATATTATATTCGAATAACCATGTTTTTATTTTATTATTTTTATTTTTTCACAATTCCAAAAAACATAACATTTTTGTGAGATATATTTTTTACGGTCTGTTTCATTTGTCTTGTGCCACACAAGACAAATGAAACGGACCGTAAAAAATATATCTCACAAAAATGTTGTTTTTTGGAACTGTGAAAAAATAGAATTATAAAATAAAATAAAAACATGGTTATTCGAATATAATATGAACCTGACTTATATTTGCTCTGTTGTCACTAATTGACAATCATCGAGCTGAATCTTTTAAGGAGACTACAAAATAAAAGGGCACTGATAGTATATGCTAAAGCATATATTGTCATTAATAATTATATATATTATATATATATATATATATATATATATATATATATATATATATATATATATATATATATATATGTATAGAACTTCTTTGTAATATAGCAGGAAAAATCCCAGTGTGTGCGATTAATTGATTAATTAATTAATTGATTAATTAATTGATTAATTGATTAATTAATTGATTAATTGATTAATTAATTAATTAATTAATTGATTAATTAATTGATTAATTAATTGATTAATTAATTGATTAATTAATTAATTAATTGATCAATTAATTAATTGATTAATTAATTAATTGATTAATTAATTGATTAATTAATTGATTGATTAATTAATTGATTAATTAATTGATTAATTAATTAATTGATTAATTAATTGATTAATTAATTAATTGATTAATTAATTAATTAATTAATTGATTAATTAATTAATTAATTAATTAATTGATTAATTAATTGATTAATTAATTAATTGATTAATTAATTGATAAAGTTAAAACCTAAGAGCGTAATATTTATTTATTTATTTATTTATTTATTTTGGTACAGAAAAATTAGTACAACATTCGTACCGTCGGTTTCAAGCACAGAAGGACTTAGCCATCCGGCTCTCTTCAGCTTCTGTTGTCATCTGTTTCGGAAATGTGAAGTCACGTGTCACTCTCGTTTGGACGCGTTATTTGCTTAGAGTATGTTTGTTTAAATTTAGTGTAAGGAAGGTTTAATAAGGTTTGAAAAAAAGGGGAAGGGGTGAAAAGTAACAGTTGAGATTTAAACCGGAGAAGATTTAAAGAGATAAAAAAATATAAAAATATTTCTATATAAATCCCGTGAGCCAATTTTTTATCAATTTCTTTTACCAACTCCTTCAGGACATACTTCTGTATTTTTTTTGGTAATTCATTTCACGATCAACTGACTTTCACTTGGATTGAAATACCTCTATCTTCTAGAATGGAACCTTTCACATCTTCGGATGTCTGGATTACCTTCAATTTCTTACCCTACGCTTGTTTCATACTTTGAATCCTTGGATTTGATTTAACGAACTTCCTATGCTGATGATTTCTAATCACCCAAAATAGATACAAAAATATTGGTTAGTTTTGGGATTGAGTTATGTTTGAAAAAATCTTTCAGATATATGCGTATTTTTCATGGCTTTACTTCATAAAACAAGATGGTTGCTCTTTCTAGGTAGCGATTTCTAAGTCTCTCCTTGAATGTGAATGTGAGTTGTTTGTTTTGGGGATTTTTGTTTACTGCATCGCTATGTATTTTTTCTGAAGGAGAACTTTTTGGTTTCTGATGAGTCTATGGAGAAAAGATCCGGAGTTAACATACAAATACCGGATGTTCTTCTGTGAACGAAACGGTCCATAAATGTACCAAAGTTTTTTATTTGAAAAGATGATCAGTCAGGTGAATAAAATCTTGGTCATTGGAATGTAGCATAGTATTGTTTATTTATAAATGCTCTGTTGTTATATGTAAACAA
>OY744553.1:41326463-41391463 GCA_963556195.1 Sepiola atlantica | reverse complement strand
AATAAAAACTGTACAAAATACAATATCTATTAAGTCATCAGTTGTTCAAGACAATGCGTTGAAGTTGTGGAAAGGCAAAGACCATTACATGGCCCAGATGATCCGTCCAGTTGGAAAAAGTTGCAGTGTGTGAAAGTTTAGGATGTCAGTGATGTATTAAAAGCCATTAGGGAAACTTCCATTGACTTTGTAGAGAAAGGTTTTATGGCGTTATTCCATTCAAAGTGAAATGATAAACGGTAATTTCAATCCAAAAAGCAAGCCGTAAGAAAAGCCAACATCGAGACAAAAATAGAAGACAAAACTGGATCATCTGGGCCATTTAATGGTCTTTTTCAACGGATTTTTTCAATTTTTTCTTAAAATAGGACTTCGAACCTGCTTCTACAAACTCTCATGGTGCCGTCAACGGTGAATTTTTTTCCTCAATTTTCAACCGTTTCTTTTTACATTGTATATTATCTTTATTTTTATATCTTTTAAAATCTTGACTTTTGATAATTTTCCCTTACCAATATATATGTTTAGTTTGCCATCTACTGACGATAAGATATCATTCTTTGAAAATCCATGGCTTAAGGATGGAAAAATACAATTTCTGTATTTAAAACCCCTTGTCTTGAACAACTGATGACTTAATAGATATTATATTTTGTACAATTTTTATTCTCATCCCTTTCTTGTTTATATATATATTTGTAATGTTGCAGAGACGATATAAACATAAAAATGTTGTTTGGCACAAGACAAATGAAACGGACCGTAAAAATATATCTCACAGAAATGTTGTTTTTTGGAAATGTGAAAAAATAAAAATAATAAAAACATGGTTATTGGAATAAGATATGAACCTGACTTATAAATATATATATATATATATATATATATATATATATATATATATATATATATATATATATATATATATATATATATATATATATATATATATATATATTGTGTGTGTATTTAGGCAGCATATTTTCATTTACGCAAACATTTTTAAATTACACGGAGTGGTTTTGTTTGATGCGACTTTTTTTTTATTTTTTCAATTTTCCGAATTGTCCATCTAATGTTTCGGTCAAATTGATATAAATATGAATTGTTTCTTGTTCCATTCTTTTTTCTTTTTTGCAAGTACTTTCGATTTCAATCGTCAAATCATCTTCAAAATAAAAAAAAGTCGCATCAAACAAAACCACTCCGTGTTATTTAATAATGTTTGCCTAAATATATATATATATTAAATTCCCGAAACAGTTTTTCATGGTAAACAACTGATGATCCCTTAAAATAGTGTTAAAAACAAACTAATATAATAACTGTAAAAAATAAATTGACTTACATGAGTGATTTTCCACTGGAAGACTTGGGACTATAAGTTTTTTTGTTTTTTTTTTGTTTTTTTATATATAGTTTTAATGGTTGAGAAACTTCCGAGACTATATATATATATATATATATATATATATATATATATATATATATATATATATATATATATATATATATGTCTATCTCAAACTCTCGGGGGGAGTTCATCAACAATAAAACTTTTTATATAAAGAGATTTATTCAAGGTGTAGTATTGCACATAGTGTTTTTTTTTTATATAATAGTGCTCAATAACAAGTCAAGCGGTATATTAATATAGTATTTTATTTATACAAATATATCTGGCTACATAAATGCACACATATTTCGACCAAAGCCCCAAACGGCTAAATTCTCATCAAGCCAAGAATTCCATCGAAAAGCTAGACATGTTGGTGTAAAACCCAAATAAATAGGGGAGATATTTCAATGGTCCCTATACTACAATTGAACCAAATGTAATTTTTGTATTTTGAGTCTAGTGATTGCTGAGAGGTTTCTGTCCGTGTTTCAACTTTTCTGGTGAGCTTTTGTCCGGCTACTACTACTACTACTACTACTACTACTACTGAGTAATAGTGGTAGTAGTATGTCAACCTTACTAAGACCCTTTCTTTAAATCCATGGAATACTTCCACTATTTTGGAAGCTGGCCAACCTCTTCATCAACCTTTTCCAACCTTCATTCCCCCACCCCTTTACCTGCAGCCACCTACATTCAGACTTTTCTTAACCCCTTCCCCCTCTGTATTCCCTTCTTTTCCCCTCCACCACCCTGTCTTAATTTTTATCTTCCCCTCCCCTCCCCTCCCTCACCCTTCTACTTCCCTAATTTTCTCCCCTCCCTCACACCACCCCTCTTAATTTTCTTCCCTTTCTCTACTGTTCTTCTGCTTCCCATTCCCTCCAGTTCTGCTTCCCGTTCTGCTGTTCTCCTGCTTCCCATTCCCAACCCCTGCTGTTCCCCTACTTCTCACCCCTCTACCCGCTGCTGTTATCCTACTTCTCAGGCCTCTCTCTTTACTTTTCTGCTACTTCTCATCCCCCTCTCTCTACTCTTCTTCGACTTCTCACTCTCCTCTTCCCGTTGCCTTCCACTTTGCAACTCCCTCAATCCTTCACACACACACTGCATTCTTACGCCAGTCTCTATTTAAAAAAAAAAATATTAATCTTCCTTTTCTTTTTACCTCAACTTATAAAATCCCATTTTTTATATCCTTTTTGTTCAACTTTTCTTTCTATTAAAACAAATAACGGTTCAATGATACGACAGGGGCGCCGTCAAAAAATAACATTTCACTCTGATTTCGGAGCACAAATAATGCTTGACTCTTGTCTTTAAACTTTAATTTAAGGCAGAAATTAATTTCTATTATTCACTAGTTTAAAGGCTTCAAAATCATTGTTCATTTTTTTTTTACGAGTGAGTCACCACTTATCAAGGCCAAAAGCCACTCTAGGATAGCGGTTTATGAGCTGAGTTGAAATGATTGTCAGTTAGAAATTTAAACTAGGAGAGGATTGAAAATTATTACTGTATCAACTACGAAAAACACTGTTCAAATGGGTTAAATAGAAACTTCCCACTCTGTCATGGCCACCAAATCTAAAATCGAAACTTTCGACCGGTGTTAATAAAAAAAATCCCTAATATATTATTTCTTCGGCAATATTCTGTATTGGATACGCCATATTTTTTAGTCTATTATATAAAAATGTGAATTTGTAAAATATTCAAATTTTGTTAACAAAAAGTTCAATTTATTAAAAAAACAACAAAAAAAACAGTTTGAATTTATTATTTGTGGTGATTGTCAAGAATAGGGTGAAAAAGGGTAAAAAAAACAAACAAATAAATACGCAACAAATAACTGTTACCAAAGACAATAACACTTACTTTTCTACTTACCTGCCTAATTTTTTTTGTTTGTTTTAAAGTATTTTAAAGCGCTTTTATGTAAAAAAAAATAATAAAAAAATATCGTTGCCTTCGGAGTCTTGTAAACCCGACGAATTCTAACATGGTGCCGGATTTTACTCGATAAACAACTCCAAAAACGAAAATTAAAAAAAACAAAAAAAATGCAGCTATTAATGGTCACCAATCGGTCGAAAATTTAATTTTCAACCGATCTGTATATTTTTATTGGCTGCATTTTTGTTTAATTTTCGATTTTGTAGCGATTATCGAGGCTTCACATCAAAATCCTTTTTAAATGCCCCCCCCTCCCTTCACACACACAAGCTCTGTTATCAATTAGCTGGTATTCACTCATAACACAGCTTGCTTTTTTTTTTATTAAAAAAAAAAATTAAACCGTGACTCATGATTTTGTGGGTTTATTTTTTTTTTAAGTTCTTGGTTTTTTATTTTATTTTTTTTATTTTTTATCTTAATTTTTTTAATTTTTATTATTGCTACCTGGAATAATCATTTTAATTCAAATTATATTTTTCCATACTTTTTTTTGTTGAAATATTTTATTTTTATGACTTCATTTAAGCTGCATTGTTTCCTTGTCTCTTATTAATAAAAAATTATGCGTGTGTGTGTGTTTCTCACGTCATTGTAACTTTTATAATTACACCACATTCAATTTAAGTTCAGGGAACTTCTGTCATTACTAACCAGCAGAGCATTACCACTGTCGACCGAGGGAAAGAGTCCATCAGGCATGTGTACGCAGTGTAATCATGTATGGAAGTAAAACTTGGTCAGTGAGGGTTGAGGACATGCGTTGCATGGAGAGAAATGATATGAGAATGATACGATGGATGTGTAATGTGAGTCTTAAAGATAGGCTTAGATCTGATGACCTCAGAGGAAGATTAAATCTGGAAAGTATAAGGTCATGTGTGCAGAAGAGGAGACTTCGATGGTATGACCATGTTGAAAGAATGGATGAGAGTTCTTGGGTTAGTAGATGTAGAACAGTTGAGGTAGCATGTTTAGTTCACAGGAGAACGCCAAGGAAAACATAGGAGAAAGCGATAAAAATGGGGCTGATGGAAAGAGGGATAAATAAAGACTTGGCTAGAGATAGGTTAGTTTCTAAAAACCGTCCAACACATGTCAGCATATAAAACGGACGTTAAACTGAATATGATGGTGAAAAAATGGATGAGAGTTCTGGGGTTAGTAGATGTAGAACAATTGAGGTAGCAGAGTCAGTTCACGGAAAACATGACAGGAACAAATACTTGTTGAGCCGTCATCTTCGATAATCAATTCCTCTTAAGAAATTTTATGCCCGTTCCACGAAGAGAGAGAGAGAGAGAGAGAGGGAGGGAGAGAGAGAGGGAGATAATGAAGATGATGACAGACCAAAGAAAATGTTATTTCAAATTTAGACATGACAGACCAAAGAAAATGTTATTTCAAATTTAGACATGACAGACCAAAGAAAATGTTATTTCAAATTTAGACATGACAGACCAAAGAAAATGTTATTTCAAATTTAGACATGACAGACCAAAGAAAATGTTATTTCAAATTTAGACATGACAGACCAAATAAAATCCTATTTCAAATTTAGACATGACAGACCAAAGAAAATGTTATTTCAAATTTAGTCATGACAGACCAAAGAAAATGTTATTTCAAATTTAGACATGACAGACCAAATAAAATCCTATTTCAATTTTAGACATGACAGACCAAAGAAAATGTTATTTCAAATTTAGACATGACAGACTAAAGAAAATGTTATTTCAAATTTAGACATGACAGACCAAAGAAAATGTTATTTCAAATTTAGACATGACAGACCAAAGAAAATGTTATTTCAAATTTAGACATGACAGACCAAATAAAATCCTATTTCAAATTTAGACATGACAGACCAAAGAAAATGTTATTTCAAATTTAGACATGACAGACCAAAGAAAATGTTATTTCAAATTTAGACATGACAGACCAAATAAAATCCTATTTCAAATTTAGACATGACAGACCAAAGAAAATGTTATTTCAAATTTAGACATGACAGACCAAAGAAAATGTTATTTCAAATTTAGACATGACAGACCAAATAAAATCCTATTTCAAATTTAGACATGACAGACCAAAGAAAATGTTATTTCAGACCAAAGAAATGCGACAGACCAAATAAAATGCTATTTCAAACATCAGCGTGATGAACCAACCGACGGACAACACCTCTTAAAGAAATGCTCAGACGCATTTTATATTAGACTCACAGTAAACTCCGATATAGTGCAGGTTTGAAAGAGGAACTCTATCTCCTCCTGTATCAATCCATAGCGCCATATCACCCCCTTTTTATGCTTCCCTGCAGACTACAACATGGTAGTCTTCAAATCTAATGTCAACAAATACTCGTCAAAACCGTCCTTATAAGTAATCAAATTTTGTTAATTCCGGTCATCATTTTCAATCCTCTCATAATATTCATCATTGTGGATCATGAGTTATTTCTCTTGGACCATTTTGGAGATAAGAGTGATCTCCCTTGATTCAGTGTTTTTGACTATTTAGGTTGAGTATGATAGACAGTGGACCTCTTCGGTGTCTAAGACCAAAAGAGATTGTGTTGTTGGATTGAGGATATAGACGAACATGGTACGCTTTGACAATTGGTAGCAGAACGAGACCCAGTGTGGGATATGTTTTGAGGCATTTCCGTCCGTCCGTCCGGATTTTTCTCCGCAACCATCCATTGAATTTCTCTGAAATTTTGCATGAAGTTGTAACCTTGGTCAGGTTAGAAAGTGACATTCTCCTATTTATGAAAAAAAATCTGGTTAGCCCCCCAGGGGGTCAAAAGGCCCCGAAATGGCAAAAAATGTAATTTTTTGCCCCATAACTTTTCATCCATTCATTTAATTTCTCTGAAACTTGGCCAAAATGTGGAGACAATTGTTCCTAATAGAAAATAAGTATCGTGGACCTTAGAAAAAATCTGGTTCGCACCCCCAAGGGGTCAAAAGCCCCCAAAATGGCAAAAAATGACCCTTTTTTCCCATAACGTTTGATCCATCCATTCAATTTTTCTGAAACTTGGCCAAAATGTAGAGGCAATTGTTCTGGATATAAAATGAGCATCCTTGACCTCAGAAAAATTCTGGTTCGCGCCCCTAGGGGGTCAAAAATGCCCCTAATTGCCCAAATTTATTGCATTTTACACTCGCCACATTGAGTCACATACAGAGGGGGACCACGTATGCGCGGCTTGTTAATATTGTTTTGTGTTCTGCACATTGCCAAATATACTGCGTCTCAAATATGAAAAGTCAAGCTTTAAAATTGCCGCCAGTCTTGGAAAGCTTTGAAAATCATCATTCAACTGTCAATCAATCCATCGCATTAACCGTTGTAGTAGCAGGCTACAAGTTACGACAGCACGCGGTTTACGATTTTGTAATCTGATTAACTCATAAGATTGGCGCTGATTGATGCAGGCATTTGACTTCCCTTCCAGCTTGTCCAATCAGAGACCATCTCTCATGTGAGCTAACCACATGACAAGAGACTATAAAAGAGATCGCACAGCGTTCACTTTCTTTTTTTTTCTTTGGCACTGCCAACGACACTCACGTTGCTCTGATCAGCCCACCTCCCCCGATTCCTCTCTGGAGATGCAACAGACATCTTCCAGGGCCTTTAGCCCTGGGTTCTGCTTCGACAAGAAGACAAGGATCCAAAATGCCTCATACACGTGGAATTGATATAACACACACACATACTTACATACACACACACATACTTACATACACACGCACATACTTACATACACACATGGACGCGTCCTGACACCGTTGCCGGTGTACAAACATTCAATATTGTGAACTATTCTCTCCTTTTGGCTAAGATCAAAGTGTAGTATCTGTTCAGATGGATACTGCAACCCATAGACTGGTATTGTCTTGGCCTTCGGGGCTTGATTTACACCAGTCTATGGGTCTGTCCTGTGCAGTTCTAGGAGGCCCACCCTCCCAGGCTTCGCCTCTCCTCTTTGGGGAGGAGTAAGTTTATTGCTTACTGCCTGAGGCGCCCCTACCGGGGAATGCCGACGGGGCTGCCCAGGCAATTTTTAATCGCCAGAGTGGTCACCTCTCGGGCGCTGGCTTTGCAAACCCCACTTTCCCGACCCGACCCGACCTTGGGTCACATCTTACTTGTGGGAGTAAGATAAAAGTGGCCTTGTGCCTAACTCCTGGAGAGGAGTAAATAAATACTCATGGGAAATTATATCTATAGATTTCCTTTACTTTTGTTTTCGTCCATACTTACGGACATACTAACCCCTTTCCCTTTTTGTTCACGTACTAACGAAGAGGACCCAATAAAGTTGTTATTAAATGTTAGAACGAGAGTTTGTCTCTTCTATTGTACACCCTTATCCTCGAGTGGCTTTTTTTTCTTCCTTCGTAATTTATGGAAATTAGGATTCCGGGCGACACAATGTAACATTTTTATTTATCTACCTCCCACAAGGTAAGATGTGACACAAGGTCGGGAAAGTGGGATTAGATAAGCCAGCGCTCGAGAGGTGAGCACTCTGGCCATTTAAAAATTGCCTGGGCAGACCCGTCGGCATTCCCCGGTAGGGGCGCCTCAGGCAGTAAGCAATAAACTTACTCCTCCCCAAAGAGGGGAGGCAAAGCTTGGGAGGGTGCACTTCCTAGAACTGCACAGGACCGGCAACTCCCAATAGACCGGCGTAAATCCAGACGATACCGAAATAAATGTAATTTTTATTGGTAATATGAATTATTAAAAATAAGAACGCCATACAATGCATTTTAATTTTATTAACTTCTTTTCAATTTTTTTTTTTCAATAAAATTTTCGAAGATATACTTCATCATTAGAATTTAAAAAAAAAAAGAAAAAAAAATTAGATATATTAAATACCCTTTTTTTTTCTTTTTTTTCTCATCGTTTTTTGGTGCGTTTTCAATTCGTCTGTTGTTGAAGCGAATGTGATCAAGAACATGGCACGTGGCGGTGCAAATGTGATTTTTATTAATTTTTCGAAAGTATTTCCCTCGGTTGACTGTGAAATCCCAGATTAAGTGCATTTGTACTTGAACTGTCCGTGCTGAGAAGACCTGTTTGCGAAAGAATCATTGAAAGCCAAAGACTATTATTTAAAAAAAAAAAGAGAGAAGGAAAGGGTCGGCTAAATATGGGGTTGTCGGGGGGGGGGGGGTAGTGCATCTGCAGAGATTAGAAACGTGGACCCGTGTAGCTGGGCGGAGCTGAATTGAGTCACCAAATTATAACATGTCATTTGTTAGTATTCAGTATTTATTTTATTTATTTTTTAATTTTTGTTATGGATATCGCTCCAGACAAGGCATGAAGCCACTTGATGAGCTAACAAAAACAAATATGGTTATCGCAAAGACAAGAGATGCCTATTGGCCATAGTCTTGAAAAGACCAAGATTATAGGGTTAGAATATATATATATATATATATATATATATATATAAATGGAAATCGCTCCAGACAAGGCATGAAGCCACTTGATGTAAGGAGCTAACAAGAACGAAATATGATTATCGCAAAGACAGAAGATGCCTATTTGCCGTAGTCTTGAAAAGACCAAGGCTATAGGTAGGAGGAAAACAGTCAGCAGGAAGAGAGTTCCACAAGCTTACGGTTCTTGGAAAGAATCTACTGGAATAGGAAGCTGTATTACAATGAGGTATCAAAACTGCGAATTGGTTACATGTCTCCATTCACAGCTAAGTGTCCAGGAAGTGGGTGCTCATTTTACGTTAAATTTATATAGGAAAGTGATCCCCCTACTCTAGAATCAAAATTATTTTTTTTTAAAATGTAATTCTTTCTTTGCGGATATTTTTTCAGATTGTTTACGTGTGATTGCCCCAAATCAGTCGAATTTGATTTTTTTTTTTTAGGGGGGAAAACTATGATGGGTGTGATAGTAAAAATTTACCAAGGTTTTCAGGGGAACTTTCCTCTTTTTTATGGAGTTTTCCACGGATGCTTCTAGTACATCTTCAATGCTGTACTTTTTAAGGATACATGAAGTGTTTTATTTGAATGGATAAATACAAATAGTCACATCAAAGCAGCTTATGATTAGTTAATTTTTTAATGGAAATCGCTCCAGACAAGGCATGAAGCCACTTGATGTAAGGGGCTAACAAGAACGAAATATGATTATCGCAAAGATAGGAGATGCCCATTGACCTTAGTCTTGAAAAGACCAAGGCTCTAGATAGGAAGAAAAACAGTCAGCAGGAAGAGAGTTCCACAAGCCTGCAGTTCTTGGAAAGAAGCTATTGGAATAAGCTGTATTACAATGAGGTATCAAAACAGCGAATTGATGGAGACCACTAGACCAACGAGTCAAACGAGCTGGAACAAAAGAAGCAGGGAATAGATAACACAATTCTGAAGAACACATGCCACCACCATCATCATCATCATCATCATCATCACTACCACCACCACCACCACCATCATCATCATCATCATCATCATCGGTTTAACATCCATTTTCCATGTTGGCATGTGTTGAACGGTTTTCAGAAATTTTCATCGAAATTAACTTATTTCTGGCCAGGGCTTTATTTATCCCTCTTTCTCAAATCCATCCATATCATTTTCTCCCATGTTTTCCTTGGCCTTCCCCTGCCAACTGACCCTGCTACCTCAACTGTTCTACATCTACTAACACAATAACTCTTATCCATTCGTTCAAGGTGACCATACCAACAAAGTCTCCTGTTCTACTCACACCTCGTTGTAGTACCATCCAGAATTAATCTTCTTTTAAATAATAGGTTGTTACAAAAATAATGGCTGATTTCAGAAACGCACATTTATTCATGAAAAATCTTTTCAACTTTGCAATAGTCTGTAAATGACGTGAAACTGCTGAAGTGCTGACAGCAAGTGTCTGAGACATTTCTTGGACACTTTGGCATGGATTTTGCTCAACAAGTTCTTGCAATTGTTCATTGTCAAGATTACACGGCCGTCCTCTACCTTCTTCATCTTCAAGGCTCTCATCTCCACTACGGAATTTCTGGAACCACTTTCGTAATGTCCGATCGGTTAAATGTAATGTGAACAAATATCGCTTGTGGATCCATCTCCACATACTCTATTGATATTGGCAGAAGTTTCGGAGGCATTGTGCCCAAGTTCGAACTCGTGCAACATAAGAAGGCGAAGGTCATGTTTTGGCATGTTAATCATCTTCTATGCTTCAAAAATACTTTCTATCTGAAAAGAAAGTTACAAATTATTATTGAGGACACATTAATTATTATACATGTTAAAATTTACCAGAAATAAACTACAAATTCTGTGTTAAAAATGACTTTTTTAAAAGCCAGCATTTCAGGCGGCCATTATTTTTGTAGTGACCTAATAACAAAAGATTTGTCATTATTTAGACTTACTTTTGGAATGGCTCTGTCCTACGATGAGGTCCTGGGTACGACCTTAAAAAACATCCAATGGTGACGCCTCCATTTGGGAGGTGTGGGGACTTGATCGAACATTTTATGTCATTTTTTTTGGAGGGGGGGGGGGCTGTAGTTTAAAAGAGAGAATAATCTCCTATACTTGATTGTTGATAAAGTCAAAGACAAGTGTATAGATGAATAATTTTCTATTTATTGTCGAGCATTTCGTAATTTATAAAATAATTATTTCAAGTAATTTCGAAGATTACGTAAAGGAGTTTGTTTTTTGAAATCAAATTAACAGAGGCGTTGTGCCCAAGTTTGAACTCATGCAACATAAGAAAGCGAAGGTCATGCTTTGGCATGTTCATCATTGAGGGTCTTCTATGCTTCAAAAATACTTTCTATCTGAAAAAAGTTACAAATTATCATTGAGAACACATTAATTATTATATGTTGTTAAAATTGACCAGAAATAAACTACAAATTCTGTGTTAAAATGACTTTTTTAAACCCAGCGTTTCAAGCGGCCATTATTTTGTACCGTTGTATAGAAGAACTAAAAAGACCTGCTTGAGAAAGAATCTTTGAAAGCGAAACCTAAATTTAAAATGAATGTTCTTTCTCTTTCTTCCTCTCTCTCTCTCTCTTGTTTTCCTTTCTTTTCCCTCTTTTTTCTCTCTTCCTCTTCCTCTCTCCGTCTTGTACCTTGCCTTCCTTCTCCCTTTTAGGAGAGTTCTCTCTAAAAACTGAAAATGTTAATTTTACCTTGAACACTAAGATTTCAAACAATTCATCAGAAGGGTAGGGGAGTTAGATGACTTTTGTTTAGGCAAAGAATGACTTCCTGTCTCCTTCCCGCACTCTGTGTTTTTCTCTTAATTTTGACTTTTCAAGTTGAAACTTCTCTGTCAACTCAATTAATCTGATGATTAACTGATTTTTAAATTTACCTGTTTTTTTTTTTTTTTACTAAAATTGATATTTCACTAATTAAAAATTTTTCAAACTATTTTAAATGTGTGTTTACCTCCTGCCAGTATCCTATATCTCTACAAAACCACTATTCGCCCACGCGTGGAGTATTGTTGCCATATCTGGTCCGGTGTACCTACCACTAGTCTCTCCCTCTTCGACAATGTCCCATCGCCGCAATGTTGCGCCTCTGTGCTTGTTTTACAAGTACTTCAATGGAATGTGCTTCCACAAACTTGCTTCACTTGTGCCCCCTTAACGTAAATACCCCCCCCCGCCCAACCCGACAAGCAGCAAAATCCCACCCCTTCACTGTAGAGGTCCTAAAATGCAGGAAAGCTTTCTTTTTTTTTCTTTTTTTTAATGGAAATCGCTCCAGACAAGGCATGAAACCACTTTATGTAAGGAGCTAAAAAAAAACAACTAAAAAGAAATACTACTTCAAAAAAAATATGTTTATTAAATATGAAAAAAAATTTTAAAAAATAAAAAATTAATAAAAAATTAATAAAAAATTAATAAATTAAATTTTATTGAATTTATTTAATATATTTTAATATATATATATTTTAAATATATTTAAATTTATTTTTAAATTAAATTAAATATAATTAATTATATACAATTAAATATATTTAAATATATTTTAAATTTTATTAAATTAAATTAATAAATTAAATTTTTAAAAATTAATAAAAAAATTAATAAAATTAAAAAAAAAAAAATACTACTTCAAGGCCAAAAACTAGCCAACGATAAGTGTTATATGGATAGATTCCGACCCCGAAAACAGCAATTCTTCCCTCTTTGTCAGAAACATTGCTGATGGAATGTGAGGACTAAAGGACAAAATAAGGGAAGCAAGACTTACGAGGCTGCCGAAAGTAAACCCAAGTTAGTCACTTTCTACTCTCCTAGATTACTTTAATAGCTTATTTCCTCGAACTGCTTGCATTTGGAATTCCTTCCCTGCTCCCTGTTTCTCCCCACCGTATCAACATGCAGACATTTAAATGTAATGTGAACAAACATCTTGCTGCACAACTCCCCACTTAGGCTGCCCCCATATTAATCTGGCCCCTAATTCACGTTGCTAATAGAAAACGTGCCTTGTTTGGTTCGAATAATAGAAGAAAAAACATTTTGGGTATATGTTACGACGCTCAGCAGAGGCGCGAACGGGGTCCAAAAAAAGAACGAGAAAGGGTTTAAAAACATAAATTTGCAACAAGTGAAGTTGACCTGTAACGAGGATAGATATTTTTCTATTTACCTATGTAATTTGTTTTTATTTTTACGTATTATAAATGGGTTTTTATTAGATGTAAAAAAAAAATGTATTTTTTTTTTTTACCAAAGGCTCGCACAAAATTCAAGATGGCGATTTACGTGCTTCCTTACCAAATGCCCCCCCAAAAGCAGCCATGTTTTTCCCAACTTACGGTGGCAAAACTATTGATTTCTAATAAATAGCGGTTGTAACGGTCTAAAAATACAAACAAATGCCACAGGCAAGTTTCAAAATAACTTTTACAGCTTACAGTTACTTTTATTTGTTGTATATTGTTTTTTTTAGCGTTTTTACTCTGCTGAGTCTCGTAAAAGATGCCCAACATTTTTTTAAATATATATATAAAAAAGTGTGGCAATGTTCAAGTACCACTAACTGTAAGAGCAGTTTCTGCGGCGCTGCTACGGTGTTACGCCGCCATTCGTACCCGATAATAAACTTCGTACTTAACAACTTCCGGTATTCTTTAGTTTAATTTTCTCTAGTTTCTGGTAGTCAATTTTCTGATTTTATTTCTTTTGTATTTTATGATAATGAATTATATCGTACAAGACGTACTAACCGCAGATGAATGTCGGTTGCGCACTATCTCCTTGCAAGCGTTACTAATGGACACAAATGGAGAAAAGAAAACGTTGGAATGGTTGGCAGGGCCTACAATGCCCTACCTAACCATGATGTGGTAAACAACACGTATAATTTTGTGGATCCCTTAGACAATACGATCCACACTAATCGTATTGAAGGCTCATGGAGTCATGCTAAAGACAAAATCAGGTCCATGCGAGGTACAAGTGCAGCACATTTCAATAGCTACCTGCAGGAGTTTCTCTGGCATCGACAAGTAAAAGTAAATTACTTCGGCCATATGATATATGCGATCAGACAGTACTATGATTTCTGAAATAACCTATTTTATTATTTTCTGTGATTATTTATTTTCAGTAACTATGATTATTTATTTTTGTCAAATAAATTATTTAAAATAAAATTTTAACAGTTATTATTTATTTTTGTCTAATAAATTATTTAAAATAAAATTAAGTACAAAACTAACCAAAACAGGAAGTTTTTATTATCGTTAACAATTGCGAACAGACACCGTTTCCGGTTGGAAACAACTTTGCTTAGAGTTAGTCGTACTTGAACATTGCGTGATACTTGAAAAACTTTTAAAAAAAATATTTAAATATATACCGTCCAGATTTAATCATCCTCTGAGGTCATCAGATCTAGGAGAGTAGAAAGTGACTAATTGGGTTTACTTTCAGCAACCTCGTAACTCTCGCTTTCCATATTTTTTTGATGAGCGAAATTATAAACGAGGTCAGGTGACTATGACCCATCCGATTTTTGACCTTGAAGTAGTAAAAATATTTTATTTTTTTTAGCTTCCTATATTAAGTGGCTTCATGCCCTGTCTGGAGCGATTTACATTTAAAAAAAAAATTTTTTTTTAAATAATACTTGAAAAACGTAAAAAAAGAAATACTAAAAATACGTCAATGAATAAATAGATATCTGTTTTTTTTTGTTGTTGTTTTGTTTAAATATTTAAAAAATTATTATTATTATTTTTTAAAAGTTGAGTCATCGAGCAGCGAATACTACCATTTAACTAGTATTTAAATCGGATGGGTCATAGTCACCTGACCTCGTTTATAGTCTCGCTCTCTGCTAACTGCTTCCCCGTCTACTTGCATTCCTGTCAGCCATGACTTGTATAAACTTGCGGTGCTAATTAGGAGCTGAAAAAGAAAAAGACAAAGAAAGAAGAAAAAAAATTAATACCCGACGGCCTAGCTTCGACAGCATGTTTGTACTGAAGACATTTCATTTTATATCCATGCTCAGCCGCCTTTTTAGACGCTCATGCTCAAGTCTTTTTTAAATTTTGTTATCCTCCAATATACATAATAGGTATTTACCCTATCTCCCATAAAGTAAAATGTGACACAAGGTCGGAAAGTGAGATTTGATAAGTCAGCACCCTAGAGGAAGAGCACTTGTGACCCTCAAAAACTGTCTGGGCAGCCCCGTCGGCATTCCCCGGCAGGGGCGCCTCAGGTGATTAGCAATAAACTAACCCCTTCTCAAAGGGTGAGAAGGCAAAGCCTGGGAGGGTGGACCTCCTAGAACTGCACAGGACAAACCGGCGAAAATCAAGCCCCGAAGGCCAAGACGATACCGGTCTATAGGGTGTAGTATCCATCGGAACACACTTTGATCCTGGCCAAAAGGCCAAGTAAGCCAATATATATAATAAAGAGCAGTGTGTATTTATTCATTTATTTATTTACTAGATGTACCCATGACCCGTTGGGTCACAGCAATTATCACTACTTATTCTACTTTGATTTCATTCGAAAATTGATTTGAAAAAAAATAAATAAATAAATAAACAAACAACAAAACAAACAAACATTGGCGTTGCTTATATGGCAACCAGAAAGAGAGAGAGAGAAAGGGTGAGTGAGAGAGAGAGAGAGAGAGAGAGAGAGAGAAAGGGCAGCCCCCCCCTCTCTATAAACTCTTCTTCATCGGTATATCTTTCTTTCTAGCTAGCTAATACATGAATGAACATTTTTTTTTAATTAAATCACTTCAATTAATTACTGTCAATATCAACAAAGCCACCATCCGCCCGTGCATGAAGTAATTGTTGTCACATCTGGGCTGGTGCACCATCCACTAGTCTCTCCCTCTTAGACAAGGTCCAAGAAAGGTCCCGCACTGTCTACCAAACTCTGGCCCCTGTCCCATCACCGCAATGTTGCATCCTTCAATGAAATGTGCTCCGACGAACTTGATGTAAATACACTCGACCAACTCGACAATCAGCTAAATTGTGGAGGTCCCCAGATGCCGGAGAGCCTTCTACTCCAATAGCTTCTTTCCTCGAGCTGCCGGCTTTTGGAACTCCCTCCCTGCTCCCTATTTCCCCGAGCTGTACCGACATGCAGAAATTTAAAACTAATGTGAACAAGCATCTCGCTGCACAGCTCCCAATTTACGACAACCCCCAAAACTTTCACCCTAATTCTCAGCACCCCTTTATGCGTACAGTGGCAACTTGCCTTGTTTGGGGTGAACTATGTTTTAAAAAAAATTTTTTTTAAACTATTGCATATATACTAGTGATGGGACGATTCCAATATTTTTCTCGATTCCGATACAATTACCAATTCTGTTCTCTATTTCCGAT
Organism: Sepiola atlantica; assembly: GCA_963556195.1. Classification (NCBI taxonomy): domain Eukaryota; kingdom Metazoa; phylum Mollusca; class Cephalopoda; order Sepiida; family Sepiolidae; genus Sepiola; species Sepiola atlantica. The sequence continues at coordinate 41,375,199 of OY744553.1, read as the reverse complement.
ACGATTACTGATTCTGATCTTAAAATCGCCTATAAAAAGTAGAATTTCATTTTTATTGGGGGAGGGGGATTATATAGATATCATTTTATTTTTACTTTAAGAAACGTTTTCCCTTTATGTATCATATCCAAGATTTTAATAAACTACTTCTGAGATTTTCATCTATATTTTTCAGCAATAGAAAATTAAGTTTTAAACCAAACAACAACAAAAATTTAAAAATCGTTTTTGGAATTGGAAATCAGGCTAACATCTTTCCGATTCCGATACTCCAAAAAGTTTTGATTTTTTTTCGATTCCGATTCCAGTTAATCGTCCCAACACTAATATATACAGGAAAAATAAGACAATAAAATTACAAATGAATAACACTGAACATTAATTTATTATAAACTACTTCTGAGATTTTCATCTATATTTTTCAGCAATAGAAAATTAAGTTTTAAACCAAACAAAAAAAAAATTTTTTAAGCGTTTTGGGAATCGGAAATTAGGCTAACATTTTTCCGATTCCGATACTCCAAAAAGTTTTGATTTTTTTTCGATTCCGATTCCAGTTAATCGTCCCAACACTAATATATACAGGAAAAATAAGACGATAAAATTACAAATGAATAACACTGAACATTAATTTATTATAAACTACTTCTGAGATTTTCATCTATATTTTTCAGCAATAGAAAATTAAGTTTTAAACCAAACAAAAAAAAAAATTTTTAATCGTTTTGGGAATCGGAAATTAGGCTAACATCTTTCCGATTCCGATACTCCAAAAAGTTTTGATTTTTTTTCTATTCTGATTCCAGTTAATCGTCCCAACACTAATATATACAGGAAAAATAAGACAATAAAATTACAAATGAATAACACTGAACATTAATTTATTATAAACTACTTCTGAGATTTTCATCTATATTTTTCAGCAATAGAAAATTAAGTTTTAAACCAAACAAAAAAAATATTTAAAAATCGTTTTTGGAATCGGAAATTAGGCTAACATTTTTCCGATTCCGATACTCCAAAAAGTTTTGATTTTTTTTCGATTCCGATTCCAGTTAATCGTCCCAACACTAATATATACAGGAAAAATAGTACAATAAAATTACAAATGAATAACACTGAACATTAATTTATTATAAACTGTTTAAAAAGTAGTTATGCAAATTAAGCATACAAATAGATGTGTTTGGCTCTTTGGTATCTACTATATATACAGTATTTTCAAAATACTGCTGTATTATTGATTTAAATAACAGTGAACCGTTTGGATATTAATATAGGTGTGATAAATAAACAAAAAAACTTTCGTATTTATTAATTTAGTTTTATTTATTTATTCGACTGTTGTCTTCTTAAAAATTAATCATAATTAATAATTAATGTAGATGAAGACAGAAACGGTGGAGCTTGGTGGATAGTGAAGGACCTATCAAGTTGGCGACTCTTTTTTGGACCTTGTGAAGACACCACCATCATCATCATCATCATCATCACCATCACATCATCATCATCACCATCACATCATCATCATCACCATCACGTCATCATCATCACCACCACCATCATCATCATCATCATCATCATCATCATCATCATCATCATCATCATCATCATCATCACCACCATCATCACCATCATCACCACCAAGACAGGCCACCACTGTAGACGTAAGGGGTTATTGAGAAGAAAGAAAAGGGGAGAAGGTGGGGTGGGGGTGGGGGGTCAACCTAAACTGGGATCTGCGCAGCGAGATGTCTGTTTACATTAATTTTAAATTTCTGCATGTCAGTACTGTCGGGGAAACAGGGGACAGGGAGGGAGTTCCAGAGGCCAGCAGCACGAGGAAAGAAGCTATTTGTGTAGAAAGCTCTCCGGCATCTGGGGACCTCCACAGTGAATGGATGGGATTTAGTTGATTGTCGAGTTGGTCTAGTGAATTTACGTCGAGGGGGCACCAGAGTAGCCAATTCATCGGAGCATAATCCATTGAAGTATTTGTAAAACAAGCACAAGGTTGCTACATTGCGGCAATGGGACAGGGACTGGAGCTTGGTTGACAGTGAGGGACCTATTAAGTTGGCGACTCTTTTTTGGGCCTTGTCAAGGAGGGAGAGACTAGTAAATGATGAACCAGCCCAGATGTGGCAACAATACTCCATGCATGGGCGGATGGTGGCTTTGTAGAGATAAAGGATAATGTCAGGTGTGAGGAATTTACTTGCACGGTAGAGGGAGCCAACCTTCTTTGCGGCAGCCTTGGCAATGTCTTCAATGTATTTGTTCCAATTCATGCTACTTGTGAAGGTTAGGCCGAGGAGTTTGAAAGATGAACTCTCAGGTATGGTGCTATTTGCCATGAAAATCGGTGTTGTTGACAATATATGCATATATTCTAAGTGTTGCATTCTATTTTTTTTTTCACTAATTCATATCCTCACTGTTTTTCTCTTTATTCCTTCTGCAGCTGGCTTTTTTCTTTTTTATTTAGTATGTGTGTGTAGGGGTTGTTCTAACACTTTTACGAACGCCTGTCTTAGCGTGACTTATTTAGATCCATATTATTGTTTTTTTTTTTTTTTTAACAAAGTTCACCCCAAACAAGGCAGACCGCCACTGTAGACGTAAGGGGCTACTGAGAATTAGGGCGAGAGTTGTTGTTTTTTTTTTTGGGGGGGGGGTCGACCTAAATTGGGAGGTGTGCAACGAGATGTCTTTGCCCTTGTTTGCCTTTGCTGGTCTATTATTAGACTGGGCTATTTATTAGGAGAGATAGAGAAAAATTATGCAGTGTATGCATCAGTGGAAAATGAAAACCAATTCCCTGCAGGGAAAATCAGGGATTTCTGCTACTGTTTTGGGGGAAATCTGAGTTTGCTGGTGTTTTGGGGGAAAAAATCGTTGAGTTTGTTTTGGGGGATGATTCTTTTGGAGTTTTTATTTTACAAAAATAATTAAATAATTTATGGCAAATTTTTTTTCACTCTCCCCTAGTTAAAAATGCGACTATAAGAATTAAAGGTGTATTATCTGTTATATAAAGGGGCGTTGTCTATGTGTTGTGTGTGTATATTTATATCCAGCTAAAAGTTTTAAAAAAAATACAAAACAAAGAACCACTAAGTTTGTATATTCTTGATCAGCGTTGCCCCGGCTGAATAATATCTAAAATTTAGAAAAAAATATTCATTCTCTGGGGTCAACTGATCCAAATTTCGTCAGGGAGGGTGGGAGATTTTCAGTGTTATTATGTACTAATTTGGAAAGAAAATGCCGACTCATTCCTCGAGGAATATTGTATAAAGGAGAGTTGTCTGTGTGTATGTGTATGTCCAGCAAGAGAGGAATTGGGCAGAGAAGAAAGAAGTGGTTGGGAAGAGGGAGGAGGAAAACGAGGGAGGAGAAAGAGAGACAGATAGAGTGGGGTAGAGAGATAGAAGTTTTAATAAAAATATGGGTGCAAGTTTAGAATTGGAAAGACATGAAAAAACAAAATTAAGAAATACTATGATGATGTATGTACCCTTGATAGAAAGCATATATCGTATATCAAAAATCACGTAAATTGATCACATAAAAGAAAAGAAAATTTTATCGGTAAACAACGATCGTCGATATATCGACGCCATATTGGACATTGTAGTTGCCAGACAAGGAAGATAACTCTTGACTCAAAAGTTGGAGTTTAGAATCAGCCTAGGAAAAAAAAGTAGGCAGTTTTATTTAACATGAGCTAACAAAACAAAAAAAGGGGTGAACAAAACAAATATACAACAAATAAATGTTACCAAAGGCAAGATAAGTTACTCTTCTACCTATCTTGATAAGTCTTGTTGCGTTTTAACTTATTTTAAGGCGTTTTTTTAGTTTAAAAAAAAACAAAAACAAGTTTGTTCAGGTCTGATCACCCATGTCAGCAATTATTTTTTTCGTTCTAACTTAATTAAATTTTTTTTTTGTAAAAAAAAAAACGAAAAACTACTTGATCAATTTACGTAATTTTTGGTATACGATATATGTTTTCCTTCACGGGTACGTACAGCATAAAGATATTTCTTAATTTTTTTTTTCATGTCGGTTCAGTTCTAAACTTGCACTGAAATATGTTATACTTTTGCCCCGGGCAACGCCGGGTAGCCCTGCTGATTATTATATAAATAGAATTATGTTTTGTTGCTCATTCTTGGAGGTTCTCTTCTTTCTGTTCGAAACATAAGTAATGGATTGTGATGTACTGCACACTACATGCACTGAACAATAACAACAATACTAAATGAATACAGAAAATATCTCACTTTTTACCTTAGTTCTAAAAATGATAAGATAGGATTTATGAAGCATTAGCAGGCCAACTCGGCGTTGCCCGGGACCATAAAAAAAAAAAAAATAGAAGAGGTTTTAAAGCGTGTGTACCACCTTTATATCAAAACTTCTATCTCTTTACCTCTCTCAATCCATCACTCTATCTTTCTCTCTTCCCCCCCCTTCTTCTCCGTTGTTCCACATCCCTCTCCTCTACCCCTCTTCAACGTCCGCCCAACCCATTCCCCTCTCTATTGAAAATAATAATAATGTAAGTCGTTCACCTCTTCTTTATATAATAGATAACATTGGTAATGGCTGAAAAACCGCCACCCCCTGACGAAATCTGGCCCAGTTGACTCCCAAAGAATTAATCATTTTTTTTTAAATCTGAGATATTATTACTCCAGGGCAACACCAATCAAGAATCTACCAACTTTGTGGGTGTTTTTTTTGTAATTTTTGACATTTAGCTTGACATACATACATACATACATACATACATACAGACAGACAACTGCCTTTATATAATAGACTAGCAGGGCTATCCGACGTTGCCCAGGACCACCAAAAGACTAGATAGAAGAGGTTAAAAAGTGAATGTAACATCTTTATATTAAAACTACTATCTTTCTAACTATCTCAATCCGTCTCTCTATCTTTCTCTATCTTTTTTCCCCCTTCCCCGTTTTTCCACATCCCTCTGCCCCACACTTCTTCAACGTCCGCCCAACCCATTCCCCTCTCTATTGAAAATAATAATAATAATAATAATAATAATGTAAGTAATTCACCTCTTCTTTATATAATATAATATAAAAATTACATTGGAAATGGTTGAAAAACCGAGCCCCCCCCCCCCCTTCTTGATCCATCTCCCGACGAAACCTGGGTCAGTTGACTCCCAAAGAATAAATTTTTTTTTTTTTTTAATTTTAGATATTATTCAGCCAGGCCAACGCCGATCAAGAATATGCAAACTTTGTGAGTGTTTGTTTTGTGGTTTTTGACTTTTGGCTGGACACACACATACACACACACACACACACACACATACACACACACATACACACACACACATACACACACACACACACACATACACATACACACAACTGCCCTTTATATAAAAGACTATCTTGTTTTTTTTTTTTTTTGTTTGTTTTTTTTTGTTTTTTTGGTTTTAATCGCCAAAGTTCTTCAGGTACATTTTTTTGAGCTTGTGAACCTTCCAGTCGGACTCTGGAAGCTGGACGTAATTTTGAACGGAACCATGTCCGGGTAGAAGTAGTTAATTCATATTCGACATAAAGATTCCCGAGTCTGATGAGATTGTTCCGAAGTCGGAAAAGATGCACCTGAAGACGCCCGGAGGTTACGTCAGTCGAAACCGTTGCAGATAAAACAACGAAGATGAGATTAGGAGTCCGAATAATCCAAATTATCGATCCTCGCTTTTAAAAAAAATTCCGAAACGCAAGGATTTAAATATTTATTTTGGTTTTGGAATCTTGTTTTCAGCCAGAGTCGGACGGTTTTCATTGGCCGTTACTTTTGACTCGTAAAGAAATTAATTTTGGTCTGGCTTCGACTCTGAGTTTGACTCCGCAGCCCTATGCAGCAAAAGCCTTAGCTCTCTAACCAGCGTGATTCACTGAAACTGCCAGTTCGAATATTGATTGCGTTGTTGGCAGCAACGTTTCAACCAGCCACTTGCTCGTTCTTATTCTCACTCGATCCTGAATTCTGTGCGGTGCATGCATTGTTGGAAAGATGGTGGAGGCTGCTTGTAGCTGATTGGCAACTCTCTCTCCCCCCCCCCCACCCTCTCTCCCTCCTCCCCCTCTCTCCCCTCTCCCCCTCTCTCTATTCCCCTCTCTCTCTCTCTATCTCCCTCCCTCTCTCTCTTGTTCATTGGCAATCCAGCAACTGAGTAAGCTCAACAGATTGGTAAATTGTAGAATAGGGACGCCATTTCGCTTTGCATACATATTTTGGTACTTGTCCAGATTAGGACCCAAGCTTAAATCGACTCGGCGTCGGTTGTTTTCCGGATCTTTATGTAGACGGCCAGAAAAAGACGAATGAAAAGTCGGTTGCCTGCGTCCAAAAAATCCAAAACGAGGCTAGATGTATAACTGGAAAAAATGGGTTTTTTTTTTTTTGCACGTAAAATTTTTTTTTTTTTTAAGAAAAATATCACTGAACAATTATTAAAATTGTTAGAGGGTTTAGGGTTATAAAATATTTTTTTTCTGCATAAAATAATTTGTTTTTTAACTGAACAAGTATTAAAACGGTGTTAGGATTAGGGTTCGTTAAAATTCATTATCGCTTTGATCAATTTTTATTTCCAATTAGTGAATTTTGCGATTCAATCAATTAAAATGTTAACTTGTCGTCTGCTTATTTTCTCGCATTCTGATTGGATAAGCGCTTCGGCATTTTCTGGCCGTCTACATCAAGAACCGGAAACTACCGACGCCAAGTCGATTTTAGCCTGTGTCCTAATCTGTACAAGTACCCATATTTTCATGGTTGATTTGAATTTGTACTAGAAGAGGCCTGGTGATACCAGATCAGGCTGCCCTGTGGCTCCCTGAGACGAAATTCACCTACATTGACGTTTTTTTTTTTTTTTTTTTTTTTTTGTTTGTAAAACTTAATTATGTTCTACAAAACCAAAAACAAAAACAACAGCCCCTCTCCCTTTCTCCCTCCCCTTTTTTATTTTTATCTTTCCTACCCTACTCCCGGTCCTGGATATGACCTTAAACTACATCCGATGGTGAGATCCGGCTTACGGACTTTGGGGAATGTGGAGCCTCCTCTTAATTACCATTGCTCCCAGGTCCACCCTGACCCGGAGTGGTAGTACCTGTTAGGGTCCCAACTATGGGTTAAATAGAAACAGATATTAAAAGGGGAAAGAAACAAAAAAGAGAAGAAAACAAGACCAGATTCGGCATTAAATAACCCAAAAAGGGTTGATATGCCGTAAAACAAAACTACCATACCATACCATACCCTAGAAGAGGCACCCGGCATTGCCCGGGAATGAAAGTGGTTCTTATATATTAGAAACCAAAACAAAACATGAAATTCACCATTCTATATTACAGAGCAATGTGTATTTCTTTGTAAATATATATCCATCTCGTCACACGCAAGTCTGCCCGACAAATAAGGGTAAATAATTTGTATTATTCGGACTACTCTTCTTATCGTGGGTGTTATTCTCACAACGTTTCGGCTGATGTAACCTCCGACTATTCTTCAGGTGTATCTTGTCGATACTAAGAATAGAATTGCGAATTACTTAAGACTACGACACGTTCATGGCTGACGGAATGAGAACAATCTACCTCTGTGGATTAAATGAAAGGTTATGTTCGAAATTCCGTCCAGAAATATTCCGGAGTTCGAAAAGATACACCTGAAGAAGGCCGGAGATTACAGTGGCCGAAACGTTGTGAGAATAACACTGAAGATGAGAACAGTAGTCTGAATTATCCAAATAATACAAATTATCAATCCTCATCACAAAAATTCTGAAGACACAAAATTAAAAAACTTTCACATTTATTCATTTAAAAGACAGCACACGATCATTTTTGGGTTTTACAATGTTTTCAGGGGTTTTACACAATATCCCCAACCCACTCACCCCAGAGGAGAGGAGCAGCTCCCTCTTGTGCTGCAGAAAAAAAGAGAAAGATTTTCTCAGCTTATCCACTATGTCTATCTGGTGACTTTCTGTCTCTTATATCGATGTTAAATATTGGTCGAGTCTAATTTTGTTAGTTGAAAATGACAGGAAAGAAGGTTAGGTCGATACTAAGAATACAATTGCGAATTATTTAAGACTTCTACTCATGGCTGACGGGACAAGAACAATCTATCTCCGTGGATTAAATAAAGTGTTCCGTTCAAAATTCGGTACAGATTCCCGAGTTCGACAGAAAGATTCTCGGGTTAGATACACCTGAAGGAGGTTGCAGGTTACATCGGCCAAAGCATTGTGAGAATAACACCCAAGAATGAGAACGATAGTCCAAATAATCCAAATAATACCAGATAAGAGAAGGTAGAACTCAATCTATTTCCATAATGAGACTTTTTCTTTCCCTTTCTGCATTCTATACCGATTTATACGTTTTTGCGTTTCTTTTTCTTCTTCTTTTGAACTTTCCAGTTTGAAACGTTTTATATATTTTTTAATTATTTTTTAACGTCTTCGATGTTAAAAAAGTTCAACGTATGGAGAATGTATATTTGGATGGCGAGGCTATTGAGGTTGTTCAGAAGTTTTGTTAGCTTGGTGATGCCATTAGATCATGAGAGGTGCTGCTGTGGTTGCAAGAATGAGGAGTGAATGGCCTAAGCTCAGGGAACTGCTGTCATTACTAACCAGCAGAGCGTTACCACTGTCTACCAAAAGGAGAATCTACCAGGCATGTGTAGGTATTTATATACCTCCCACAAAGTAAAATGTGACACAAGGTCGGAAATTGGGATTTGATAAGTCAGCACCCTAGAGGAAGAGCACCTGTGACCCTCAAAAAATGCCTGTGCAGCCCCGTTGGCATTCCCCGGTAGGGGCGCCTCAGGCGATTAGTAATAAACTAACCGCTTTTCAAAGAGTGAGAAGGCAAAGCCTGGGAGGGTTGATCTCCTAGAACTGCACAGGACAAACCTATAGATCGGCGGAAATCAAGCCCCGAATACCGGTCTATGGGGTACAGTATCCATCGGAACAGGTACTACACTTTGATCCCGGCCAAAAAGCAGAGAAAGTACCCAGGCAAGTGTGATAATGTATAGAAGTTAAACCTGGCCAGTGAGGGTTGAGGACATGTGTTGCATGGAGAGAAATGATATTAGAATGATACGATGGATGTGTAATATGAGTCTTTTTTTTTTTTTTTTTTTTTTACTAAAGAGTCAAGTTCTTATCCAGAAGTCGACTGACATGTAAAAAAAAAAATTAAGAAATATTTTTATGATGTACGTACCGGTGATGGAAAGCATATATCGAAAAAAAAAAAAAAAAGAAACAATCACGTAAATTGATCAAGTAGTTTTTAATTTACAAAAGAAAATCATGTACAAGGCGGATTCTAAGTTCTATTTTTGAAGAGTTGGAATTTTTGGAGTTATCTCCCTTAGTTTTCAAACATGGCGACGAAAGATCGACGCTCGTCTTTTAGCAATAAAATTTGATATTCTTTTGTAAAAATAAACTGCTTGATCAATTTACGTGATTTTTTTTAAACGATACGGGTATGTATATCATAAAGATATTTCTTTCTTTTTTTCATGTTAGTCGACTTCTGGATAAGTACCAAGACTCAAAACTTATCAAGGCCAAAAGACTACTCGAGGATAAGGGTTAATGAAGTTGTCAGGTGGACAGTAAGACAAAAATGATTGGTAACAATGGTTGAAATTGGGCAGAATTTGAATATTTCAGTGGACGGCTCAACAAGAATTTGTTTACATTGGACTTGAAAACGTTGTAGTCAGCTGAGAAGCAGCACCGCGGTATTGTGTGCTACAGATGGGTAGTTCTAGGAAAGAAACTCTGTTGAAGACAGGCTTAGATCTGATGACCTCAGAGGAAGGTTAGATCTGGACAGTATAGGGAGATCTGTGCATAACAGGAGACTTTGTTGGTTTGGTCACGTTGAAAGAATATATGAGAATTGTTTGGTTAGTAGATGTAAAACTCAGCATTTCTCAGGAATGATTGTGGGCTTCTGCGTATTCCTGCTCCAAACCCTGAACATTTTATTATTTTTCCAATTCTTACTTTTTAATTGCTCTGATTTTCAAGTTATAAAGGAAATAAAATAAAAATAGTCGAATTTCATTTTTATTTATTTTTTTTCACTAATGAGTAACCACTTATCAAGGCTAAAAGCCACTCGAGGATAAGGGTTAATGAGATGGATGGATTGTCAGTTGAATGATGAAGAATATTATGAGAGGATTTTTTATACTAAGGAGTCATCACTTATCAAGGCTAAAAGCCACTCGAGGATAAGGGTTAATGAGATGGATGGATTGTCAGTTGAATGATGAAGAATGTAATGAGAGGATTTTTTATACTAATGAGTCACCACTTATCAAGACCAAAAGCCACTCGAGAATAAGGATTAATGAGATGGATGGAGTGTCAGTTGAATGATGAAGAATATTATGAGAGGATTTTTTATACTAATGAGTAACGCCTTATCAAGGCTAAAAGCCACTCGAGGATAAGGGTTAATGAGATGGATGGATTGTCAGTTGAATGATGAAGAATATTATGAGAGGATTTTTTATACTAATGAGTCATCACTTATCAAGGCTAAAAGCCACTCGAGGATAAGGGTTAATGAGATGGATGGATTGTCAGTTGAATGATGAAGAATGTAATGAGAGGATTTTTTATACTAATGAGTCACCACTTATCAAGACCAAAAGCCACTCGAGAATAAGGATTAATGAGATGGATGGATTGTCAGTTGAATGATGAAGAATATTATGAGAGGATTTTTTATATTAATGAGTCACCCCTTATCAAGGCTAAAAGCCACTCGAGGATAAGGGTTAATGAGATGGATGGATTGTCAGTTGAATGATGAAGAATATTATGAGAGGATTTTTTATACTAAGGAGTTACCACTTATCAAGGCTAAAAGCCACTCGAGGATAAGGGTTAATGAGATGGATGGATTGTCAGTTGAATGATGAAGAATATTATAAGAGGATTTTTTATACTAAGGAGTTACCACTTATCAAGGCTAAAAGCCACTCGAGGATAAGGGTTAATGAGATGGATGGATTGTCAGCTGCATGATGAAGAATATTATGAGAGGATTTTTTATACTAATGAGTCACCACTTACCAAGGCTAAAAGCCACTCGAGGATAAGGGTTAATGAGATGGATGGATTGTCAGCTGCATGATGAAGAATATTATGAGAGGATTTTTTATACTAATGAGTCACCACTTACCAAGGCTAAAAGCCACTCGAGGATAAGGGTTAATGAGATGGATGGATTGTCAAATGAATGATGAAGAATATTATGAGAGGATTTTTTATACTAAGGAGTTACCACTTATCAAGGCTAAAAGCCACTCGAGGATAAGGGTTAATGAGATGGATGGATTTGTCAGTTGAATGATGAAGAATATTATAAGAGGATTTTTCATACTAATGAGTCACCACTTATCAAGGCCAAAAGCAACTCGAGGATAATGGTTAATGAGATGGATGGATTGACAGTTGTATGATGAAGAATATTATGAGAGCGTTAAAAATTGAATGTCCCATGGGAACGTAGACCCCACAATATTATTCCCCCCCCCCCCCCCCCGGTCGAATAAAACTTAAATAAAGTTTCAGAATATATTACAGCTGAAATGATGGCTAAACTTCAGTTAACTTAAGTGATTTAGTGTGGTTTTATAAGGGTTTTTTTTCTGGGGAGAGAGACTTGCAACTCGGACTTAGGGTTAGTAGTAGGATAAGTAATATTCTGTTTACTATCTTTTCAGCATGAAGTTAACCAAATTGAGTGATCGTCTCGGTCGCCAGTTTGGTTTTTGTGTGTCTATAAGACTGCTTTCTTCGAAATAAAATTCTTGAAATAAAAACTCTTACAAACAGTTTCCACACGTTAAAAGTATACAGGTCGGTAGAGAAATTAATTCTGCTGTGTTTCCTATAAATTATTTGTTGTTTTCGTTTTTGTTTTTTTGTTTACGAGTTCTCGACTGTTAACTATTCTGGACGTTTACCAGACTCCCGGGCAACGCCTAGTATATCGATTTATCTTTAAATAATCATATATAACAATTTTTTTGACACGAATTTCTTTAAGAGAGAAGAGCCTTCCAATTTCATATATGGCTTGAGGCCGTCTGTTGCTGAGTATAAAAATTTGATTACAGCTTGCAAGAATGTCAACCATTTTGCTGTTTGGTACCGACCTCCGCCTCTGCCGATTTCCCTTCCTCCTCCTTTTCACAATTCTCCTCCTACCTACTAACAATTATGCCTCCTACTCCTCCTCCTCCTCCTCCTCCACTCTTCCCTCTCCTCCCGTATGCTCTTAATTCTCTCCCACCCCAACAATTCTGCCACCTCCTCCTTCCACTCTACAATTCGATCACCAGTTATTTCCATTGGTTTCTTCTGTCACAATAACAACCGACTCTTCTTCTTCTTCTTCTTCTTCTTCTTCTTCTTCTTCTTCTTCTTCTTCTTCTCCTTCTTCTTCTTCTTCTTCTTCTTCTTCTGTTTACCCTTCTTCTTCTTTTCCTTCTTCTTCTTTTCTTATTCCTCTTCTTTCCCCTCCTCTTCTCCCCCTCTTCTTATTTCTTCCCTTCTTCCTTTTCTTCCTCTTCTTCTTCTTATTTCTCCCCCTCTTCTTCCTCTTCGACATCTTACTCCCTCCACCCGTGACCTTTCATGGTTATCATAAATAACGAGTTCTTTGATACGACAGAGGCGCATGCTAAAATTAACGTTTTCTTTTGGTTCACAAGTGTGAAACATAAAATTTCGTTTTGTTTTGCTATACGGCAAATCAACCCCTTTTTCGTGTTATTTAATGCCGACACAATAGATATTGCAAACATTTTATTTGCAATAATGACCCCCCCCCCACAATTTTTATTTATATAAATAGAGATTTTGTTCGTTTGTTCATCACAGTTTTTAAAACGCAATAAAGAAATTGAGGAATTTGTCTAATTTCGAAATATCAGAGATCTTAACTACTTTTAGAAATGGAGAATATTGCATTAATAGTAAATAATAAATTCCCAACAAATAAAGCGCATGCCATGACCAGAAATCGAAACCGAAACCTGAGATTCTACCAACTGACCTATTTGGACTTCCTTATAAATAGAGCTTAAAACATTACCGTAATAAAATAATTATAGCTTTGGTGTGACGTCATATTTAATTTACTAGAGTTAATGCGCCCTGCAGGCCCAATAATATTTAGTTAAAGAAAATTTAAAAAAAAACGGACTGAAGTTTAATGGAGACATTTTCGGAATTTTAGAAATAATTTTTAGTTTTTTCATTTATAAACAAATACTAATCTTTTTATAATTTGAAATTTTGGTGCAGATTTATAGTAAGATTTTTTGGCAAATGAAATTTTAATTTTAATTTTAGAAGAGTCAGTTGAAAGGGGAGATAATTCAAACTTTTTTTTTTGTGTGTGTGTGTAACCATAATCCATTAGAAAAATCCAGAGAATTAGTAAGAAAATAAATTTTAAAAGGGGTACTTATGCAGTTTACGGACCAGACTGAAATAATAGCGTTATAATTTAGAAAGCCATTCTTAACATGGGGAGGTGGTGGTGGTGGTGGTGGTGGGGGGGGGCTTGATTAACTATTCTGTTTATTAAATTGTTAGGTGAAAGTACAGAATAGTTAATAAACCCCCACCTCCCCATGTTAAGAATATCTTTCTAACTTATTACGTTATTATTTCAGCCCTTTTATTTTTTCAATTTATTTTCTTACTAATTCTGTGGATTACGGTTACAACAAAACAAAAACATTTTGAATTATCTCCCCTTTCAACTGACTCTTCTAAAATGAAAATGAAATTTCATCTACCTCAATAATAGAGAAGCACCTTTTTATTTTTATTATTATTGCCATCTGTCGGGTGCATTTTACAAGATATTTAGTGACCCCCCCCCCTCTCGTAAAAATAAAAGTTTTCACATTTTAGTAATTATGCAAAATAGTTAACAATCGAGAAATTGAATATATATATATATATATATATATATATATATATATGTATATATATATATATATAAACATTTAAAGAATTAAAACATTACTATTTTTCCAAGAATTAGAACACTTGTTAACAAATAACTTTTACCAAACGCAATAAAATTTAATTTTCAACCGACATAACAAATAACTTTTACCAAACGCAATAAAATTTAATTTTCAACCGACCTGTATAGTTTTAAAGTTCTGAAACTGCTGTAAAGATCTTCTTTTTTAAAAATTTTAATACCCAGTCAGAATCCAACATGGCCGACACCATCTCTGTTTTTGGTAGTGTTTCATACCTTAAGAAATAGTAAAAGAAAATGACTTACCTTACCACTAACCCTAAGTCTGACTGGCAAGCCTCCCCCCTCTCCTACTTACTTAGGATTAGTGGCTGGGTAAGTCATTTTTTTTCACTATCTTTTAAGCCTGAAACCAGCGACCACCTCAAAAAACAGATCGACGCCATTTTGATTATCTCGTGTTCGGAAAAGTGAAATTAACGATAACAAATTCAGAGATAATAAATGTTACAATAAGTTTCCATACTTTAAAATTATACAGGTCGGTATAAAATTAAATTTTAATGCGTTTGGTAAAGTTATATATATATATGTATAATTGTTTTTTCGATTTCTCGGCTGTTAACTATACTGCATAATTACCCATATTTTTTTTTAGTCATGTAATTTAGTGCTTAATCTATAGCAGTTGTCGCTAACCTGTGGTCCACAAAGTACTGATGGTCCATGCAAAATCTTTGATGTTCTGCAGAAACATGGACAAATATAACACTACAAATGTGTAATCCTCTACTCTATAATAAAGACCAATGTGTATTTGTGAAGACAAAATGAAAAACAAGTAAACACAGGAAGAAATCATCAGAACCGGTTTCGTTCGGATCAACGAACATCTTCAGAAAAAAGTTAAGATTTGAAATTTATCGGCAAAACATAGGAGAAGTAAGAAAATGAACAACAGGATGTTTCTTGTTCCATTGGAACTTACATACAACAATTTGACCGAAATTCTAAATGGACCATTCGGAAAATTTAAAAAATCAAAAAAGAAATCTTATCAAGCAAAAACATTCCGTGTTATTTAATAATGTTTGCCTAAATGAAAATATGCTGCCTAAATACACACACCCACACACGTATATTTTTTAATAACTAATATAAGTTAGCAAAACATTTATACGGAACAAAACTTAGATTTAGTATACAAAACGTTTATGTTTTTGTCTTTTAAGGGAAGTGGGGTCTGATCAACTCTGCTGGGAAGCCATGAAATTAAATACTGTCTTGTTTTTAAATTCCCGAAACAGTTTTTCATGGTAAACAACTGATGATCCCTTAAATAATGTTAGAAGCAAACTAATATAATAACTGTAAAAATTAAATTGACTTACATGAGTGATTTTCCACTGAACGACTTCGGACTTAAGGTTTTTTTTGTTTGTTTGTTTTCCTTATATAGTTTTAATGGTTGAGATACTTCCGAGACTATATATATATATATATATATATATATATATATATATATATATATATATATATATATATATATATATATAATCTTAATTTTGCATTCCAATGACCATTGGGGAATCAATCCAAACCCATAATTTCTTACAGTCACTTTATTTTGGTATTTTGATGAAAGTTTATTTCTCTTCTTTCATCCTACACTAAAAAATAACCTTTTCAAATTTAATATTCAATTTAATATTAAATTTGAAAAGATTGCTCTGAATCTTGTCACACAACTTCATTGAGCTTAGAATTGGAAACATTTCAGGATTATACGTCTAAAAAATATATATATATATTCTTTATAAAAACACATAAATACTATTAAAAAAAAAAAGAACAATCAATTTTATCTTAGGAGTTTTTTTTTTCCAAAAATTCTACGATTAAACAGGATTATTTAGTTGCGTGAGGATGAGGACACGTCTGGTCAGTAAACATCTGGGACAAAATCGATGCAGAGTTTTACTGTATTGGATATTGGGTTTAGTTTTTTTTTGGGGGGGGGGTAGTGGGACGCCCTGAGCAAATGTATCTAGACTCTACCCCCCCCCCCCCATAATGTACTCTTCAACTCTCAAGATGTCACCATATTTTATAAATATTTATCAGTAACACTCGGGGGAAAAAAAATCGATTTTTAGTTCTTTGATACGACAGGGGCTCGTACGAAAATTGTCTTTTCTTTATTTTAGGAGCACCTATGAGCCGTAATAATACTTAACTTTGGACTATAAACGTTAATCCAGGCTAGAGATTACTTTCTACTCGCCAGTTTAGAGGCTTCAAAATCACTTTCGAATTTTAAAGAGTCACAATAGTAAACATGTCAGCCATTTTAATCTATCATTCACTAATTAAAAAAATTAAAAATGGCTGACTTGGAAATTCGAAAATAATTCTGAAAGCTGTAAACTGGCAAATAAAGAGTAATTTCTTGCTTGAAATCCAGGTACCTCCAAAAGGGGTACTCTGGATTGGAACAAAAATAAAAATTGAATAGTTGTTGATTCAACCTCCGATTTTCTATCTAAAGGAGAGTATTCTAAGTGTCGTCTTCCCAAGATGTTTACATTTTTTTTCAATCATCACGTGACTCAAATTAACCAATCAAATAATGATCCAAAAGCAACCATTTGAAACTGTATAAAAGAACGTCTGCTCACAATATTGTAAGCGCGGTTCAATGGAAAATTTGAATCCGTTAAAAATTGCATCGTACAAACTTTCTTTTTCATTGAGCGTTTTAAGTCAAAATGAAATATGGTCATTAAAAAAAAAAAATAAAAAAACTTTGCTCCTAGTCAAAAGGTCAGGATCAATTGTGTAGAATCACCTCGTCCCCAATTGGGTGATTTTTATGCTTTTTTTTTAATTTAAATTTTTTTTTTTTTTTTTTAATTTTTAATTTTTTTTAGTGCTTTGAGAACGATTTTAATAATAATAATTTTTAAAAAAACTGCTTAAATCCTACCACTAATCTTAAGTCCGGATATAGATAGATAAATATCAACATTTTGATAATTTCGAAACAAATTTATTTATCTAAAGAAGGGAAAACAATGAAGACCTCAATTTGCCTTTACACTTGCAATTTAGAAATAGATCACAACTTGTTGAAAATCAAGTCGGTCCCTCTAAAGAAAGGAACATTTGGACACAAATGCTAAATATTTGTCCAAGAAAATAAAATAAATGTTGCGAAACAGAATTATTTGTTATATTAGAATCAAAACAATCATTGAATTAAAAAATAATAACAGATAATAGTTAATTAATAAAATGTACTTTTACAAAAACAATATGCAAATTAGTTAACTGTCAAATTAGCGACTTATATCGCATATACATAAGCGGTATATAAAAGAGATAGTACGTCTATTGCGTGAAGTTGAATCCGCCCATGGAGTATTGTTGTCACATCTGGGCTGGTACACCATCCACCCTCTTAGACAAGGTCCTAAAAAGAGAATCTAATCTAATAGGTCGCTCACTATCCACCAAGCTCCAACCCTGTCCCATCGCCACAATGTTGCATCCTTGTGCTTGCTTTATAAGTACTTCAATGGAATGTGCTCCGATGAACTTGCTACTTTGGTGCCCCCCTCGACGTAAATACACTCGACCAACCAGACAATCAGCTTAATTCCATCCAGTCACCGTGGAGGTCTCCGGATGCCGGAGAGTCTTCTACTCCAATAGCTTCTTTCCTTGAGCTGCCGGCCTTTAGAACTCCCTCCCTGCTTCCTGTTTCCCCGACTGTACCGACATGCAGAAATTTAAAACTAATGTGAACAAACATCTAGCTGCACAGCTCCCAATTTAAGATGACCCCCTAAACTTTCACCCTAATTCTCTTACGTCTATAGTGGTAACTTTCCTTGTATTGATTTACTCCTCTCCAGGAGTTAGGCACAAGGCCAGTTTTTATCTTACTCCCACAAGTAAGATGTGACCCAAGGTCGGGTCGGGAAAGTGGGGTTTAAGCCAAACAAGGAAAGTTGCCACTAAGTTATAAAAATTTTAAAAATTGTACATTTATATATGTATAAAAAAATTTATATGAAAACTATATAAATGTTTAGATCTTTTCTCTATTTATTTCTTATTTGTTTACGTATAGGAATACAAAATGTCTTTAAAAAAAATTTTTTTTTAAAAGAACAAAATTTTCGGCCGTTCCTTCGGCCTTTTTCGGTGTATTGACAAATGAACAAATTTGGGCCCGTTTTTTCGCACTAACGATATATATATATATATATATATATATATATATATATATATATATATATATATATATATATATATATATACACACACATTACTCTTTATTATACAGTGGAAGATCTCCTCGGCCTTTGGCTGAGATCACTGTGTAGTATCTGTTCCGATGGATACTACACCCTATAGACCGCTATCGTCTTTGCCTTCAGGGCTTGATTCCGCCGGTCTGTGGGGTTGTCCTGTGCAGTTCTAGGAGGTCCACCCTCCCAGGCATTGTCTTCTCACCCTTTGAGAAGGGGTTACCGGGGAATGCCGACGGGGCTGCCCAGGCAATTTTTAAAGGTCATAAGTTGTCTTCCTATAGGGTACTGACTTATCAAATCCCACTTTTCGACCTTGTGTCACATCTTACTGCTGTGGGAGGTAGATAAATACCTATATATATACATGGACGGCGTCCACACTTTTTGACTCCCCCCCCCCACTTTACGGTCATCAATAATGAAGTTATATATGCATGTGTTTAACCGCCCCCCCCCCATATTTTAGGAGAGCCCCCCCCCACTTTTATAACTGTCCCGCCGGTCCTGAACACATTACTCTTTATTATACAGTGGAAGATCTTTTTTGTTTGTTTGAATAAACCTCTCCTCTATATCCCCACCCCTTATATGGGTTTGAGGTCAAAGGTTGTGGTCACTGTCTCATTTCCGCCGCTAGCTGGCAAAGTAGAGAGTCTACTATTACAACGACTTTTTAACTAAGAGTTCTTTGCAAGTCTCAACTCCTACTTGACTTAAGACACGCAAGCAAGCAACCTCTTTCGTCTTCTTTGTTTCCGTCGACTTTATTGTCCTCTCATAAGTACCGCCTTTTTCCTCTTTCAGATCGACACCCCCACCACCACCACCACCAAAAGAAAATTTAACAATTTTGGTTCTTTTATGGAACAGTGGCTCCGCCAGAAAATACTGTTTATCTTTGCTCTTTTTGGGTCCCTATTTTTTTTCCTCCCCACATGGGCAAAGTCACAGGCTCAGTTTTTGATGGGAGAGAAATCCAGCTCCCCCAAAAGGGACACTCTGGATGGTAAAAAATGGTTAAAATTAACTTTAACCTAAAAAAATACCAGTCGGCACTATTTCAAAACACCTTATTGTTGGTAATTTTATAGAATCACGTTCGTCTCCAATCGAGTTGTTTTTAGGAAGTTTACCCTTCTTCTTCTTCTTCTTCTTCTTCTTTTTCTTCTTCTTTATCTTTTTTCCTCCTTCTTCTTCGTCTATTTATTCTTCTTCTTTTTCTTGTTCTTGATCTTTTTTCCTCCTTCTTCTTCTTCTTCTTCTTCTATTTATTCTTCTTCTTCTTTTTCTTCTTCTTTATCTTTTTTTCCTCCTCCTCTTCTTCTTGTTCTTCTTCTTTTTCTTCTTCTTCTTCTTGTTCTTCTTCTATTTATTCTTCTTCTTTTTCTTCTTCTTTATCTTTTTTCCTCCTTCTTCTTCTTCTTCTTCTTCTTCTTCTTCTGTATATTAATTTCATTGTATATTTTTATCCATAGTTGCTTTTTTAATGACATTTTATTCATTCCAATTCTAATTTAGCGGTCTCTGACTTTCCTCACAAAACTTCAAAAACAAAATAGCACTGGAACCCTACTACTAACCCTAAGGCAAAGTGGCAACAGATGCTCCCCCCTCTAAAAAAAAGGGGGGGGGGGTCCGAAATCTGTTTGGATACGGGAGTGATTCTATAACCATTGATATCTAATGTTTGTTTCTTTTTTACAAAAATATGTGTTATATAATTTAATTAAAAAAGAATTATTATCACGGGTTGTCTGACCGTGAGAGGTCATTTTTCACCATGGCTACATAGTTACTGATGTATTATGGTTATATTTTTTAATTTTTGTCTCGAAATGGATCTATTTTGCAAAGAATTTGGATATAATTGATTGTTGGTTTTAAATTGTATTTTAGGTCCGGAAATAAAATTATTTATTTTGAATTTCATTTTACTTACCCCCCCACACACACACGAAAATTTTTTTTAAATCGACCATAATACATCAGTACCATGTAAAGAAGACGCAGCCATGTTGAAAAATGACCTCTCACGTTCAGACAAACAGTGATAGTAATGCTTTTTTTAATTAAATTATATTACACGTATTTTCGGTCCACAAAACATTAAATATAATGGTTTTATACAATAAAAAGAGGTTTTGGAATAGTGTCGAGCAATTGTTTTTAGGAATCCCCGAAGGTTAACATTAACCACAAAAATACACTCCCCCAAGAACGGGGTCTCCTGAAGCGACAGGTAATTCCTCTTGCTTACATAACGATTGACGTCAATCGTGATCATCATCATCATCATCATCATCATCATCATCATCATCATCATCATCATCATCATCATCGGTTTAACGTTCGTTTTACACACTGACATGCGTTGGATGGCTTTAAGAAATTGAGTTCCAAACTGACCTGTCTCTGGCCGGGTCTTTATTATCCCTCTTTCCCTCGGGTATATTTTTATCACTTCCTCCCATGTTTTCCTTTCCCTTCTCCTGTGAACTGAAAGATGATGATGATGATGTGTCTATTTCGTCATTAAAAGAAAGTTCATATTGGATTTAAATTTCAAAATTTCGTTAGACGTCCTGTCGATTTTATTACGAAACCGATTTTTTTAAATGACTGAAATGGGGTGAATGCAGGGTAGATACAGTATGTTTTTGCGGTCTCTCAGGGATGGAATTAAAAACGAAACCCTATACCAAGATTGAACACAACTTTTTCTCCGGTCAAATTTTACGAGGAATTCGATAGTGGTATTAATATTTTGTTAAGATATGCAAATTAAAAAAAAAAATTTTTAATTTTGATTTTTTTTCACCCTGCTTATATCATCATCATCGTCATCATCATCATCAGCAGCAGCAGCAGCAGCAGGAGCAACATCGGTTTAACGTCCGTTTTACATGCTGGCATGTGTTGGACGGCTTTTACAAAATTGACTTTAAAACTAACTTATCCCTGGCCAGGTTTCTTTGGTAGTTATGTCCTTAACCTAGGCAAGATGTTTATAGGCCGGATGCCCTGCCTGACGTCGACACGGTGTGGTGACGGGGACCAGCGTTTTTTACGAGGAGGTCTTTGTTGGTCATTCAAATGTCTTGTAAAATGAACCTTGGGCCATGTTTTATCGGAATAAATTGAACCGGTGAATATCGAAAACGCCATCTCTCATTAAAATCTGGCAGTAACCGAAGAAAATGAACTGTTCGCCATTCCAACTTTGTTCTCATAGACATTGTTTACAAGACATTTACATGGCGAGAAGAAGTAGGAAAAAAAAATCGGAATTTTTTTTTTTTATCTTGTAGTTTATCTACTACTGCTACTGCTACTACTACTGCTGCTACTACTGCTATTACTACTACTACTACTACTATTACTACTACTACTACTGCTGCTACTACTACTGCTACTACTATTACTGCTACTGCTGCTACTACTACTGCTGCTACTACTGCTGCTACTACTGCTGCTGCTACTGCTGCTGCTACTACTACTGCTGCTTCTACTACTACTATTACTACTGCTACTACTACTATTACTACTGCTACTACTGCTACTACTATTACTACTGCTACTACTACTGCTGCTACTACTACTGCTACTACTACTACTGCTACTACTACTTCTGCTACTGCTACTGCTGCTACTACTACTGTTGCTACTACTGCTACTACTACTGCTGCTGCTACTACTGCTACTGCTGCTACTACTACTGTTGCTACTGCTACTACTACTACTGCTGCTACTACTACTGCTGCTACTGCTACTACTGCTGCTACTACTACTGCTGCTGCTACTACTACTGCTACTACTACTTCTGCTACTACTACTGCTACTGCTGCTACTACTACTGTTGCTACTACTGCTACTACTACTACTGCTGCTACTACTGCTACTACTGCTACTGCTGCTACTACTACTACTGCTACTACTACTACTACTACTAATAATAATAATAATGCAACTACTACAACAATAAGAATGATAATATCTTGTTCTTTTTCTCAGAAGAATATTTATTCAACAAAATAATAATCAAGGGAGGCGCGAGAGCGCTCTATCCCTTAATAGACTTCAAGAATGGCCTATGCTGGAAATCTCATTTCTTTGATCAATCATAACTCAAAACCAAATTAGTTAAACCTTTGCACACAATTTTTATTTGATAGGTTCTATAAGTGTGTAGAATTTCAGCATTATTAGTCAAGGCAACCCAGAGATCCAGAAAGTTCAATCATGAAGTACGTACATACGTACGTATGTACGTATGTGCCACCCTGTATCTCATCAACTATTTGATGGATTCAGCTGATTTTTGGCAGAGATAGAGGTTCTAGAGTCTAGTTGATGGCATTTTAATTTCAGTTTACCATATACCTTAATTTTTCAGAAAATTCGAAAAAACCTTATGAGAAGCCATTGTATTGAGGCATAGTCTTTACATGGAAATTCCCAAATTTTTACATTTTTATTGTCATTAAGGGTATGCGAGCACAACAGGGCTATGTGTTTTACTGGTAGGAATTTTTCTTCAGCGCACCTCACACACTTCATCCACTCATGCATAGAGATTTATACTGTAGTGATGTGATAATGAAATGGTTTGGTTGATATGTAGTCATACCCTTAATTAATGACAATAAAAGTGTAAACATTTGGGAATTCCTTGCTTTTATACATTTAGTGCATATGAATTTTCATCTTAACCCTATTAAGGGCATATCATTTCAGTATACTGGCATTTATCATGGAATTATCATTTGTGTTATTTTCAAAAAATATAACTTTAATATTACTTTTACAAATGATAGTTTTTATTTGATGACAATTATTTAAAAGTATTCGACTTTTAAATAATTGTCATCAAATTGTTCATATTCTATCTCGTTAAAACTCGACTCTCTGAATTATTTACAAAGAAATATCTTATGGAGAACGCACCACGTTTCCGTGACTCCGCGTCGTCAACGTTCGGGCAGGTCTCGGAAGCGCCCGAGAGTTGACGAAACTATTAACCAATGATGTTGCAGCAAGCATTAACTAATCAGATTGCAAGCAAGCAGACGATAACTTTTGGAAGAAATTAATTTCTACAATCTGCAGCGCGTTAAAAAAAAAATGAATGAATTTCTCTGATCTGTGTCAGCGCGTTGAATCTCCCAAAGGATTCATTGAGTTCTGTCAGCAACGGTCACTTCTAGCGAAAGACTAACACTAAACCCTAACCCTAACCCAGAAAATATTAAAAAGAAAAAAAAAACATTGAAAAAAAAAAAATTAAAAAGAAAGAAAAAAATTGGTTAAAAACAGTGGGTTCGTTGTTTGTTATATATAAATAAAAAATCATCTTTTGAAACTTTTCGGCGCACAAAAAACAAAACATTTTATTTAAAAACGTTTGATTAACAATGGTTTCTTTGACAAAAAAAAAAAAACATCTAGTAACTAACAGTTGTTTAGCTTTATTTTTATATTTTTTGTATTTTACTTTGATTTTTTTCCGTCTGAATTTATCGTCTGCCACTCTTCAATTCATCGTTTGGCAGTTTTCGCCTCGTCAACTCTCGGGCTTTTGGCTAAGATCAAAGTGTAGTATCTGTTCCGATGGATACTGCACCCCATAGACTGGTATTGTCTTGGCCTTCGGGGCTTGATTTATGCCGGTCTATGGGTCTGTCCTGTGCAGTTCTAGGAGGTCCACCCTCCCAGGCTTCGCCTCCCCTCTTTGGGGAGGAGTAAGTTTATTGCTTACTGCCTGAGGCGCCCCTACAGGGGAATGCCGACGGGGCTGCCCAGGCAATTTTTAAATGGCCAGAGTGCTCACCTCTCGAGCGCTGGCTTATCTAATCCCACTTTCCCGACCTTGTGTCACATCTTACCTTGTGGGAGGTAGATAAATAAAAAAAACTCTCGGGCGCTTCCGAGACCTGCTCGAACGTTGACGACGCGAAGTCATGGAAACGTGGTGCTTTCTCTATAAGAGTACCAGAAAATTATATAGATTTAACCATATCAATTCATATAATTAGAAATCTTTAAGGCGATACTACAATAAAATATTCGACACAGTAAGTTGAAACACATCTTAAAATTTGTGAAAATCAACAGTTTCAAGACATTCATGTCGATTACGTCCATTTTCGGAGAAGCTAGAAATTTTTCACAAATTTTAATTTCTGCGATAATGTAATATTTTAAACTATAAAAAAATTAAAAAATCTGTTAATCCAAACAAGAGGACTGTTCGTTTTGTTGGTTTTGAAATTAAAAAAAATATACTGTTCATTTTCCCCAAATTCTATTTTCTTCAATAAATGTTCTATCAATATACTAAAAAGAGAGTTGTCTGCCCCTTACACCATTGGAACTCTTCTAAAATAAATTTCGGCCCGTGTACCGCATCTGTACAAGTGCCCAAATAAGTCTTTAATTAACACTAACGAACAGTACTGGCGGAAGTAGTTTGTCTAAGATGTGAATTCAAACGACTAACGTATTAATAGAAGAAGTTACAGTTAATTACAAATAGTAGAGCCGAGTCTTCAGTCAAGTAGGATTCTTTACATCCAGTTTAGACCGCTTCTTTGGACCTTTTCTTTAGCTGACTGACACTGTGGGTTTCTGTGGGTGGTCCACGGTTCTGAAGTTGTATTTTACAAGATGGCTTTCCATAAGGCGGTCAAACCTGGCTTTAAAAGCGTTCACTGACAACCTCTTCTGGCAATCCGTGCCACCAGGGAATCACTCTGTTACTAACTAATGACAGTTGTCTTAGTATTTATTTACCTCCTCTCCAGGAGGTTAGGCACAAGGCCAGTTTTATCTTATTCCCACAAGGTAAGATGTGATCCAAGGTCGGGTTGGGAAAGTGGGACTTGAAAAGCCAGCGCCCGAGAAGGTGAGCACTCTGGCCATTAAAAATTGCCTGGGCAGCCCCGTCGGCATTCCCCGGTAGGGGCGCCTCAGACAGTAAGCAATAAACTTACTCCTCCCCAAAGAGGGGAAGCAAAGCCTGGGAGGGTGGACCTCCTAGAACTGCACAGGACCAACCCATAGACCGGCGTAAATCAAGCCCCGAAGGCAAAGACAATACCAGTTTATGGGGTGTAGTATCCATCGGAACAGATACTACACTTTGATCTTAGCCAAAAGGCCAAGGTATTATTTATCTACCTCCCACAAGGTAAGATGTGACACAAGGTCGGGAAAGTGGGATTAGATAAACCAGCGCTCGAGAGGTGAGCACTCTGGCCGTTTAAAAATTGTCTGGGCAGCCCCGTCGGCATTCCCCGGTAGGGGCGCCTCAAGCAGTAAGCAATAAACTTACTCCTCCCCAAAGAGGGGAGGCAAAGCCTGGGAGAGTGGACCTCCTAGAACTGCACAGGACCAACCCATAGACCGGCGTAAATCAAGCCCCGAAGGCAAAGACAATACCAGTTTATGGGGTGTAGTATCCATCGGAACAGATACTACACTTTGATCTTAGCCAAAAAGCCAAGGTTTTATTTATTCCTCCCCAGGAGTTAGGCACAAGGCCAGTTTTATCTTACTCCTACAAGTAAGATGTGACCCAAGATCGGGTCGAGAAAGTGGGGTTTGAAAAGCCAGCGCTCGAGAGGTGAGGACTGGCCATTTAAAAATTGCCTGGGCAGCCCCGTCGGCATTCCCCGGTAGGGGCGCCTCAGGCAGTAAGCAATAAACTTACTCCTCCCCAAAGAGGGGAGGCAAAGCCTGGAAGGGTGGACCTCCTAGAACTGCACAGGACAGGCGTGCAGTATCCATCAGAACAGATACTACACTTTGATCTTAGCCAAAAGGCCAAGGTATTTATTTACTCCTCGCGGAGTTAGGCACAAGGCCAGTTTTATCTTACTCCCACAAGTAAGATGTGACCCAAGATCGGGTCGAGCAAGTGGGGTTAAAAGCCAGCGCTCGAGAGGTGAGCACTCTGGCCATTTAAAAATTGCCTGGGCAGCCCCGTCGGCATTCCCCGGTAGGGGCGCCTCAGACAGTAAGCGATAAACTTACTCCTCCTCAAAGAGGGGAGGCGAAGCCTGGGAGGGTGGACCTCCTAGAACTGCACAGAACAGGCGTGCAGTATCCATCGGAACAGATACTACACTTTGATCATAGCCAAAAGGCCAAGGTAAAGACCGCTCCTTTGTACCTCTTCTTTAGCCGACTGACACTGTGGGTGGTTCAGGGCTCTGAAGTTGTATTTTACAAGATACCTGACTTTAAAAGCGTTCACCGAAATGGCTTTGACAACCTCTTCTGGCAATCCGTTCCACCAGGGAATCACTCTGTTACTAAGGAATGAAAAAAGTCTTTTGTTTGTCTTAGTAGCATTTCTTGTCACTCGTAGATTATCTCCTCTTGTTTTAGAATCCCCCTGAATTTCTGATATGCATGGCGTAGTGTCATGGACATATTTATACGTGTTGATGAGATCTCGGTACTTGTTCGTCTTTTACCATAGTCCGTTTTTCACAACTTTTTACTGACCATTTTTTTGTTCTTTTTTTCGGTGTACACTTACCTATCAGGCTGCTAGAGAATTCCGGGGTTTTTGGAAAAAAATTTCAAATATTTTACATTTTAGGAAGGGGATCAGTTTCCAATGTAAATTCAACGTAGACTGATCCCCCTCTTTTTGACCATCTCAATTTAAAAAAAAATATTTTTCCTGTCATGTCGATAGAGAATTCCGAGATTTTTGGAGAAAAAAAATTCAAAAAATTTAGATTTTAAGACGGGATCAGTTTTCAATGTAAATTCAACGTAAACTGATCCCCCTCTTTTTGACCATATTACATTTTTTAAATTCTTCTGCTTACAATTACTTATCATGTCGCGAGAGAATTCAGTCTTCTGTACAACAGCGATGGAATTAAAAATAAATGAATAAAAATGTTACTATGGGGTTCAGGGTTAGGAGCAGGAATACAAAGAATTACTAATTTATTCCCGGGCGACGTCGGTTGAGCCTGCAATTACTAGGTCGCCAGGTTATTTTCTAGCTCCTCTGATAAATACTGTTTATCTTTGGTTTTATGACCGCAAATGGACCATAATACTTGACTTTGGCCTATAAACTTTAATTATAGCCAGGAATGACTTTATATCCGCTAATTTAAAAGCTTCAAAATAACTTTCTAAAATCGAAGGTAAACACCATTTCCGGTTGCCTCATCGATTACCCCTTTTTATAGACAAGCTGTCTATACCCGGCGTTGCCCGGGATTTTTTTTATTTTATACAAATAATTTTTTTTTTTTAAATAGGATTTTGAAAGTTAAATTAAATTATTAATTGATACAAATTGTTATAAAATATTAAATAACGTTTTTTTTAACGTAATGTTGTTTTAATCTTTATTTATAAAACTATTGGCTGTAAATAAAAACGGGCATTTATTAAAAGAGCGAACAAAACAAACAAAAAAGGGTGAAAAAAAAAAGTGCAACAAATAAATATTACCAAAGGCAAGATAAGTTACTCTTCTACCTACCCTGATAAGTTTATCTTCTTGGCCTTCAAAGTGTAGTATCTGTTCCGATGAATACTACACCCCATAAACTGGTATTGTCTTGGCCTTCGAGGCTTGATTTATGCCGGTCTATGAGTCTGTCCTGTGCAGTTCTAGGAGGTCCACCCTCCCAGGCTTTGCCTCCCCTCTTTGGGGAGGAGTAAGTTTATTGCTTACTGCCTGAGGCGCCCCTACCGAGGAATGCCGACAGGCAATTTTTAATGGCCAGAGTGCTCACTTTCTCAGGCGCTGGCTTTTCAAACCCCACTTTCCCGACCTTGTGTCACATCTTACTTGTGGGAGTAAGATAAAACTGGCTTTGTGCCTAACCTCCTGGGAAGGAGGTAAATAAATACCCTGATAAGTTTATTTGTGTTTCAACTAATTTTAAAGCGTTTTGTTTTTTATTTTATAAAAACAAACATAGTGTTCAGTTAGAACGAAAAAGAAGATGGCGTCGATAAGCAATGCACGTGCACCCCCCGGTGTCCTGATAATCGCTCAAAAATCGAAAATTAAACAAAATACTGGTAGAAACACATCCAATAAATGTCACCAATCGTGCGAAAATGTAATATTCTAACAGTA
This sequence comes from Sepiola atlantica, assembly GCA_963556195.1. Taxonomy (NCBI): domain Eukaryota; kingdom Metazoa; phylum Mollusca; class Cephalopoda; order Sepiida; family Sepiolidae; genus Sepiola; species Sepiola atlantica. Next base: position 41,346,631 of record OY744553.1, on the reverse strand, counting down.
CTTTGTTTAATTTCTTGTCCTTAATCCAGAGTGCCTATTTGGGGAGCTGTATTTTATTCCCATTAAAAACCGACCTTGTGTCTAACTTTGTCCGCGTGGGGAGGCAAATAATTATGGACTTAATATAGAGGTATGAAAAGTGGCCGTCTCCGTGCGAAATTCGAAAGTGATTTTGCCACCTTTAAGTTGGCGCATAGAACGTGGTTTCCGGTTAGAATTAAAGTTTATAGACGAGCGTCAAGTATTACGGTTCTTTTGTGCTTTGAAACCAAAGAAAAACGGTATTTTTTCGACCGCGTCACTTTTGTATCAGCGAACCAATCATTTGTTTGGGTATTTTTGTAGATTAACACCTGCAGCTACCCCCCCCCCCCTCCCTCGAAGACGAGATTTTACTTTTTCCAAGCGATTACGTGTGAACACCCTGAAAAACTTGGCGGGAAGAAAAAAGAAAAGAAAAAAATAACAATTAATTTAGAATTTAAAATGGGGGATCAGTTTTGTATATGAATTTAACGTAAAATGATTCTTCATCTCTGGGCAATTTAAACTTTTTAGGTCAGTTATTATAAAAAAAATGGTTACTAGTAACCCTAAGACCGACTGGCAATGTCGTAAAACCACACGTAATCGCCTTAAAAAAGTAGAATCTTATTTTGGTGGCGGTGGGGTGATTTAGCTTAGGGTGTTAATCTACAATAATGCCGTTGTTTTTATTCTTGCAAGTTTCTAAGTATAATATTCCCCCCCCCCCCCACACACGCACGCACGCACGCACACACACACACAGGTTTTAATCTTTCTTTCTTTCTTTCTTGTGAAACCGTTTTTTTTTTTGCTGTTGTTGGTTTGAGCAAGCTAGGACACGCAAATTATACTGACAAGCATTTATTTTTGCCTAACAGGGATACCCGACATTGCCCGGGAGCGTGGATAACAAAATAGTTAAAAAAAAAAAATTTTTTTAAATGTGATCTATCGAATGGTTTCTAACCCAATGCGATCGACTTAGTTCTTAGGGTTAGTTAATTAGGGTTCAGGTTAGTTATTAGGGTTAGTTATTAGGGTTAGTTACTAGATCGCATATTGGAATGCTATCCATCGCTGATGGAATGTGAGGACTAAAGGACAAAATAACTCGTTTCCCTTATTTTGTCCTCACATTCAATGAGCGATGTTTCTGACAACGGGGGAAGAATTGCTGTTTTCTGGGTCGGAATCTATCCATTTAATACTTATCGTTGGCTAGTTTTTGACCTTGAAGTAGTATTTTTTTTAGCTCCTTACATCAAGTGGCTTTATGCCTTGTCTGGAGCGATTTCCATATAAAAAAAAAAAGATCGCGTATTGGATTAGAAGAAATTCGGTAGATTACATATTGAAAAAGCACCACATTTTTTTACCCCCCCCCCCATCACCCCATCTGACTGCCTCCCTCTCTTTCTCTCTCTCTTTGTCTGTCTGTCTGTCTCTCTCTCTCTCTCTCTCTCTCTCTCTATCTCTCTTTCTTTCTGGCAACTAGTTCAAAATAACCGAAATAAAGAAAACATAAAAGAAAAAGAAAGCTAACGGTTTAACCTAGTTTCAGTGCTGTTTTTGAAACAACTACCAGTAAAAATGAAAAAAGGTAATTTTATCTTCCCCCCCCCCCCCTGCACTAATTTTGTCCCTGTCGCAGTATTTTTTAAAACCATAACAATGTCGAGGCCACACTGATAACAAAAAGGGTAAAAAAAAAAGTGTATAACATTTTTTATTTTAACCCCCCGTCCATTCTCTCTCTCTACCTCCCCCTCTCACTATCTTCCTCTCTCTCTCTCTCTCTCTCTCTTCCTCTCTCTCTCTCAAGCGCGCAACTGATTCAATATAACAGAAAGAAAACATGAAAGAAAAAGAAAGCTGACTGACTGTTTGGCCTAATTTCAGTGTTATTTTTTAAACAACTACCAGTAAGAAATTTGTTCCCCCCCCCCCGCATTAATTTGGTCTCTACTTACCTCAAGCGACTGTATTATTGCAGTATTTTAAAAACCATAACCAGGTCGAGGTCACACTGAATCCAATTCCAATGATGTATAAACTTTGTAAGTGTACCTAGTGTAGTTTTTAACTTTTAGCCGGACACACAGACAGAATTACTATTTTCCTTTATATGATAAAAAATCAGACTTTGTTTAAAAAAAAGTTATGGAGGCCCTTTTTTGCATCTTTTATCATTATCGGTTTAACGTCCGTTTTACATTCTGGCATACGTTGGACGGCTTTAAGAAATTGACTTCCAAACTAACCTATCTCTGTCCAGGTCTTTATTTATCCCTCTTTCCATCAGGTCTATTTTTATCACTTCCTCCGTGTTTTCTTTGACCCTCCCCCTGTAAACTGAACCTGCTACCTCAACTGTTCTACATCTACTAACCCAAGAACTCTCATCCATTCTTTCAACGTGGCCATACCACCGAAGTCTCCTGTTCTGCACATATCTCTCTATACTGTCCAGATTTGACCTTCCTCTGTGGTCATCAAATCTAAGCATGTCTTTAACAGTCACATTACACATCCATCGTATCATTCTCATATCATTTCTTTCCATGCAACGCATGTCCTCAACCCTCGCTGGTCAGGTTTCACTTTCATACATCATCACACTGCGTACATATGCCTGTTAGACTCTTCCCTTGGTCGACAATGGTAACGCTACTAACAATCTCCCATGTTAGTCTTTTTCACTTCTTCCTTTTCGGACTGTTTCTCTCTCTCTTTGTTCCTCCTTCTGATGGCTTTCCGCCGTTCACTGTTTTACACTTGTATTTCGGTAATCTGGCAGCTGAGAAACCGAAAGAACCTGGTGCTACCAGATAAGGCTGTCTGAAGATACCGGCTTATTGACCTAAAATGCACCAAACATTGATGTTATTGTTTTTTTCCTTTCCCTTTGCAAAACTCAATCATGTTCTGCAAAGCCAAAAACAAAAAAACAATTTTTCTCTACAAAACAACCAAACCAAACACCATGAATAAATATTTGAAGATATATAGAACTTGAAGCATAAAAACTTTTACCAAAATGACTGGATTCGGCATTAAATAACCCGAAAAGGGTTGATATGCCGTAAAACAAAACAACCAAACCAAACAACATTAATACATATTTGAAAATATATAGAACTTGAAGCCTAAAAATACTTTTACCAAAATGACCGTATTCGGCATTAAATAACCCGAAAAGGGTTGATATGCCGTAAAACAAAACAACCAAACCAAACAACATTAATAAATATTTGAAGATATAAAGAACTTGAAGCAAAAATTGTTTTTACCAAAATGACCGTATTCGGCATTAAATAACCCGAAAAGGGTTGATATGCCGTAAAACAAAACAATCAAACTAAACTAACCTGAGAAATCGAAATTAAAGAAAAACTACAGCTAATAACTTTCACCAAACGCATTAAAATTTAATTTTCTACCGACCCGTATACTTTTAAAATTTGGAAACTGATTGAGAGATCTCTGAATTCATACATCGTTAAATTTACTTATCGAAGCACACAAAAAAGTCAAAGATGACATCGATTTTTTGGGAGGTGATCTTAGTTTGGGATAATTTCAAGCTTAAAAAATAATTTAAAAAAAAACTGACTTACCCTACCACTAACCTAGGGGGTCTTGCCACTCGGACTTAGGGTTAGTGGTAGAATATGTAATTTTTGTTAGTATTTTTATAACGAATGAAGCATGAAAAAAAAACAGAGAGACGAGCAGACATTTGGATTCTCGTGTGTGTAAAAAAAAATGAGCTTTGAACGAAATCTAATTTTGAAAAAAAATAAATAAATAAAAACCGTTTCAGAACATTTAAAGTACACAGGTCGGTAGAAAATTAAATTTTAATGTGTTTGATAAAAGTTATTTTTTGTATTTTCCCCCTTTTTTTTCAATTTCTGCAAGATTACATGTATCAAACGCATTTCATGTCAGCCTTGAGAATAGCGTCATTTATTTAAACCAACACTTATATTCTACACCTACATCCATATTGTCACTGCTGGGTTAGTATTATTAGACTGGGCTAGTATTCAATAGAGATCGAGAACAATTATAGTTGATTAGAGCCATCCGTACCCATACAAATCCGAATTTTATAAATAAATTGTTGCAGGGATGTTTTTAGACTGGGCTTGTATTCATGAGAGATGGAGAATAATTTTGACCATAAAAGTCTGAATTTCATACATGAATAAATATGTAGAGATGTTTTTTAGACTGAGCTTGTATTTAGGAGAGATAGAGAATAATTTGGGCCATCCGTATAAAAGTTTGGATTTCATAAATAAATGGCTGGAGAGATATTTTTTAGACTGGGCTCGTATTCAGGAGAGATGGCGAATAACTTAGACTATTCATAACTAAAAATTCTGAATTTCATAAATAAATGGCTATTAAGGTATTTTAGACAAGGCCTATATTCAGGAGAGATGGAAAATAATCATAGGTTATTGGGCCATCTGTACCCATAAAAGTCTGACTTTTCATAAATGTTTATAGATACTTTTCGACTGGGCTTGTAATTAGGAGAGATGGAAAATAATTTGGTCTATCCGTACCCACAACAGTCTGAATTTCATAAATTGTTATAGAAATATTTTAAAACTAGGCTTATATTCAGGAGAGATGGAGAATGTAGTTTATTTTTGGGTCCTCTGTAGGCATAAAAGTTTCAATCTCATAAATTGATTGGCTGGGGAGATATTTTTAAACTGGGCTTGTATTCAGGAGAGATGGCTAATAATTTGGACCATCCGTCCCAGTCTAAATTTTATAAATAAACGCATGTAAGGAAGGATATTTTTGGTATGAGGAGAGAGGTGGAGAACAATTTGAACCATCCGTATACATAAAAATCTAGATTTCATAAATTATTATAGGTGTAGACTGGGCTTGTATTCGGGAGAGACGTAGTATAATTTGGGCCATCCGTACCCCAAAAAAGTTTGAATTTCGCAAATGGTTCTCGAAATATTTTTAGACTAGGCCTGTATCCTGAATAATTTGGACCATCAATGCGCATAAAAGTCTGAATTTCATAAATGGTTATAGATGTTTTTTGACTTGGCTTGTATTCCGGAGAGATGGGTCATAATTTGGTCCATCTGTGCCAATAAATACCTGAATTTCATAAATGTTCATAGAGATTTCTCAGACTGGGCCTGTATTCAGGAGAGGTGGAATAATCATTTTGGCAATTCATATCTCTAAAAATTCTGAATGCCATAAATAAATAGCTATATATATATATATATATATATATATATATATATATATATATATATATATATATATATATATATTAGACTGGGGGCCTGTATTTAGGAGAATTGGAGAATATAGTTTATTTGCTCCCCCCCCCCCCCCTGTACTCATAAAATATGAAATTTATAACTAAATTGTTATAAAGATATTTTTGGACTTGGCTTGTATTTAGGAGAGATGCAGAATATTTTGGGTCATCGTAGCTATAAAATTCTGAATTTGATAAATAAATGGCTATAAAGATATTTATTAGACGGCTTGTATTTAGAAGAATTGGATAATATAGTTTATTTTGGGCCCTCTGTACTCATAAAAATCTAAGATAGAAATATTTTTAGACTGGGCTTGTATTTAGGAGAGATGGAGAGAATATTTTGGGTCATCCATATAGCTTTAAAATGTATATAAAAGATATGTTTTCAGACTTTAGGAGAATAATTATATGTTATTTGGTCAATCAGTAACCATAAAAGTCTGAATTTTCTCAAATAAAAGATTCTAAGGTTATTTACCACTCCTAAACACTCACGCAAACTTTAAAAAAATTTACTTTCAACATTTCCTGCTAAATTATTTTTTTTATCGTACCTCCTGCTTTCTACAATAATCTTTTAGGTTCGCGCTCTTTTTTTTTCTAGTGTTCCTTGGGCGACTTGCAATTTATTCTCTCTCTCTCTCTCTCTCTCTCTCTCTCTCTCTCTCTCTGATCAGTCATTACGTCTACCCCCTCCTCCCCCCCCACACACACTTTCGACTGGCCTCTCTCTCTCCTCCCACTCCTTGCTTTCTAGCAATCGCTACTTCTCTCCCTCCACCTAATCCTACCCCTCTTTCGTTTGGCCTTCTTTTTCTCTCCTCCTCCTCCTTCCCCTATTCACTCTCTAACCAACGCAAATTTTCTCCCTCCACTCAAACCTTCCCCCAACCCCTCTCTAAACAACAACACTTTTCTCCCTTCACTCAAATCTCCTCCTTCCTCTCTAAGAAGCACCGCTTTCACCCCTCCACCAATCGCGTCAATTTTTTTTTTTTTTTTTTAATCTCCTCTTCCTTCTCCCACCCACTCTCTAACAAGCACTACATTTTTCTCCCTCCACGCTAACCCTCTCTCTAACTACCTCTTCAGGCGCGAACACTTTCTTGGGTCTCTCTTTCCTCCTACTTCCTCTCTCTAACCAGTCATCACTTTTCTCCCTCCTCCCCCCACTTGACCCCTCCTCCTCCTCTTTAGACGCACACACGTTCGAGAGGCTTTCTCTATCCCTCTACTCCTCCTCCCTGCTGTCTACCGTCTCTTGTGAAGAAGCAGTACAAGCAATAACTGAATCACCATCATCATCATCATCATCATCATCATCATCATCATCATCATCATCATCAACAACAAGATCGTATCAAAAACCCTACTTCCACAATTCTGACGACTGCTGTCACTACTACCCTTTTCGTTTACACGTCCAGCTTACTTATAGTAGTCGTCGTAGTAGTCGTTAACTATAGTAGTCGTAGTAAAAATAGCAGCAGCAGCCGCCGACCAAGTCTGAAAATCAGCAGTGAAAAAACTCCGTCATTTTTTTGTGTGTGCGTGCGTGCGTCTATATAGAGATAATAATATATACATACATATATATATATATATTTATTTATTTATATACGTTCGCACGAGTTAGCTTTCCCTGACCCACTCCTCCTTTCTCTGGTCATGTCTATGATAAAAATAGTCTTGAGAAAGAGAGAGAAAGTTTGATATTAGAAGAAAGAGAGAGAGGAGGGTTTGTTTTTGTGTGCGTTTTTTTTTTTGCGCGCACCCCCTCGTCGAATATTATTGCACATGGAGGAGTTTATATTAAGACCAGGTTATTTGGTTGTTGGGGGGCGAAACGGTGTTCACCTTTTTTCAGTCACCAGCAAACATTAAAAAAAAAAAAAAGTTTCTGTAAGACGAAAAAGAGAAAAACAACAAAAAAAAAACAACAAAAAAAAGCAAACAGACTTTTCTTTAAAAAAAAAAAATGTTTTTAATTTTAATTACAACTACATGAAGAAAAATACTTTATTTAAATAAAATAAACAGGCTCTTTGAAAACGAGAAAGAAAGGACTACTACCTTTCTAGAACCACCAACAACAACAACAACAGAGGAAAAAGGGGAGTTGGAATGTTGTCACCGGTGCTTGTGTCCCCCTTATTAAAAATGTCCACTGTCTCTTCGTCGGCTTTCACGTCTCCTTTCCTGTCGACTTGTGTTCAGTCGAGGAGGACACACCATCACACTAGAACGACGACGGTTTAACATGAAACTTCTCCTACTACAAAAAAAACCTCCAGATTTAACACGGGGACTAACCGCCGGACTAGTGTCGCTACTACTAGTATACAGCTTTAGTATTACTTTTATTCGCTATTATTATTATTATTATTATTATTATTATTATAGAATTATTATCATTATTGTTATTCGTCGCCAGCTTTCACATCCGAGTTCGAAAATGATGATGACACCGGCTTATTTTAAAAAAACTCCAATTGACCATCATAGCTTGCACCCACCGACCACTTAGCCTCATGTTCAGTGGACACGTGCTTTAAATTTTTTTTTCTTTTTTTTTTTTTTTTTTAATTTATTTTATTTTATTTTCATTTTTTTTTTTTTTTTTAATTAAATTACTTAAATCAGCGGAGACGTTGGTGGCGTACATTGTCGTCATCGTGGGCAACTCTATTAAAAAAAAAAAATATATATATATATATATATATTAAAAAATTTGAGAAATTACATTAAAAAAAAATCTTTTTAAATATATATATATATATATATTTTATATATATATATATATGTATTAAATTTTATGTAAATTTTTTTTTTTCTAAAAAAGAAAAAAAAAACAAAAAAACTACCATCATGAATTCGGATCCGTTTTATTCGTCTTTTTCTACCTACTATAGGCGACATACGCCCTACAATAACATGGGCCAGCCGGAATATCGGATATACGACCTCAACAAACGGCTACAACAACGGACAGAGGTAAGTGTTTGTTTTTACCACTTTCGTCTTTTTTTCCCCGACAGATCTATATGCCTCTCGTTTCACACATCTAAAAATATTGGTAGTTTTATAGAATAACTCCCGTCGCCACAATCGAGTGTTTTTAATTTTTAATTTTATTAACTTTTTGTAATTTTAGGGTTAAATTATAAATCTTTCGATAATTTTGTAGATTAACACCCTAAGCTAAATCCCCTCCGATGAGATCTTACTTTTTAGGCGATTACGTGTAAACGACGAAAACCCTGAAAAACGTAGCGGAAAGAAATATTTTTTTTTTAGAATTTAGAGTGGAGGATCAGTTTCGTATATAAATTTTAACGTAAAATGATCCTTTATTTCCGGTACAGTCTAGCCTTTTCTTTTTTTTTTTTTTTTTGCAATTAACTGAATTCTTTTAACTAACCCTAACCCTATGTCCGAGTGGCAAGGTCATAAAACCTAATCGCATAACACATAATCGCCTACAAAGAAAGTAGACACCCCTCCTCCCGAAAACAAAACACGCACAGGATTTATCTCCCATAGCAAAAAAAAGAAGTTAGTTACATGCCCTAAAATGATAGAATGGCCCGGAAACGGAGGATCATTGTACGTTCAATTTATATGCGAAACTGTCTTTTAAATTCTTAAATAATTTAATACTTCTGCAGTTTACGGACCGTGTTATTTTTTAGATACGATTTTCATGTTAAATTCAATTTTCATGGTATATTTTGTTTATTTAAATTGTTATGTGAAAGTACAGAATAGTTAACAAATCTTCTCTCTCCCCCTATGTTAAGAATGGGTTTGTTTCTAAATCACTTTTATTTCAGCACGGTCCGTAAACTGCAGAAGTATCAATATTTCTTCGTTCCGCCGACTTTTCAGGGTGTTTACACGTAATCGCCGATTACGTGTAAACACCCTGAAAAACTTGGCGGAAAGAAGAAACAAAATAGAATCTCATTGGTGGGGGGGGGGGGTATAATACCAATCGTTCTCAGGCATTCGAAACCTCTAACCCAAAACACTCGATTGGAGACTGAAGTGATTCTATAAAATAACCAAAATATTAGTTTAATCAAGATCCTTCCTAAAAACTATCTATTAAACACCAAAATTTATTTTATACAATTAAAAAAAAAAAATTCAATTTTTAAATGAATGTTTAAAAAAAAAAAATAATTTCCCTACGATTTCTTCATCACGTTGTCGTTCTAAAAAAAAAAAATGCTAAATTTTATGGATTTATTACGAAACCCTCATTTTTAAAATTTTGTTTATTTCTTTTGAAAATAAAATATAAATAAAATTAAAAAAAAAAAAAAAACGAAACTGTTCAATTTTTAAGAGAATGATTGTTCACTTTGCTAATACAAGTTTTTGTATGCTTTTTTTTTTTTTTTTTGCGGTCTAGAAAAAAGATACGAGCAAAAAATTAAGCCCGGATCATTTTATGAACGCATGACTGAAAATTGAACATTAACTTTTAAACATTTTTTCTTATATCTGGAGGTTGTGCGTGGTTCCACTTACTCTCATCTCAAAATAACTCCAGTTAGGAGGGGTAGTTTTACATTTTTAAACTAACTAAACTTCCCTACTGAATTTTTAACTATATATATATATATATATATATATATATATATATGATGCTTCTACAGAATTTGAACCGAACCAAACCGACTTTTGCCAAACTGAATAATTCGGTTCAAGTTTTGTAGAAGCACCATATACAATGACTATTCTTCAGAATCGCCGGTGCTTGTACAGAGAAGCGAACATATGAAAGATGCAGAAAATCGCAGTTCCAATTAAATTAACCGGAAACCCCTTTGAAATACTTATGTATCAAGCAAAAATAGGTTTCTACACCAAAAAATTAGCAAAATCTATCGAGTAGAATTATAATAAAAATAAAACATCCGTTATATCATTTAATCGGGTTCGGCTATTGATACGAGCGAAAAACACGAAATTAAGGGGGAGATAACTCAGTCTGTCATTAACAAGTAATACATCAATGGCAGTCATCAAAATACGATGAAACTGATTTTTATTTTGAATAAAAATTCTACTCGATCATTTTTCCTACTTTTTGGTGACGATACTTATTTAAATGTGCGTAAGTATATAATACTGTTTTTTTTTTTGTGTTTTTTTTTGTGGTATTTAATCAACACGCTTCTGTACAAGCACCATATATATATATATATATATATATATATATATATATATATATATATATAAACATTGAATAAAAATTTAAAGAAAGATGTATCTATAAATAATAATTTATCGTCAAAGCTCAAACATTTTTTTGGCTAAAAGGATCCTAATTTAGGATCCTTTTAGCCCAAAACAGTTATATATATATATATATATATATATATATATATATATATATATATATATATATATATATATATGTATTAATTTTCAAAGTTTAATGTTACCGGTAATACTTATATTACCAATTTTTATCCTCTGATGAAAATATTTTTCTTTGAAAATCCATAGATTAAGGATAATGAGATACCTTTTTGTTTTTGAACTTCTGATGATTTAATAAATATTGTAATTGTACAACTTTCATTTTCATCATTCATTATAAATAATATATATTGCCGTGTATACACTAACACACACAATCAAAACATGAGCTGGTGTCACTGCGGGTTGTTTTCGTAAAACCGAAGGTACCGATGGAAGATCTATCTAATGTATAGTGCCCATTATTAAAACATGTGCTCTTTCGCAATGAAATGAGTACTCTATTTTTCTTATAACACTGAATTCGACTAATTTATGTGTATATGTGCGTGTTTTTTTTTTTTTTGTTTGTTTTTTTTCTTTTCATAAACTCTGAAACTACGGTGTTTTGAAGTCAACTTTTTAAATGAGCCGATGTTTGTATGAATAAAAATGTTATATCGAAAGCTACATTTTGGCTACATGTGTAGCTGAAACATGTATGCACATATGAAGCGAAAAAATAAATAAAAATGTTATATCGAAAGAAAAAATCGGCTCGGGTACTTTTTTTTTTTTTTTTTTTTACATTGGGACCCGCGCTAACTTCGACCCTAACTCTACTGCTAACCCTAACCCCTAACGACGGGGTCAAAGTTAGCGCGGGTCCCAATGTAAAAAAGCACCATCGGCTCATTTAAAGGTTCCTTAATCATCACATTTCTAGAAGAGGGGGTGGTGCATCGTCGAACACGTCCGCCTTTTTCGTGTTCATTTCTTTTTCTACTCTTAAATAAACATGTTCTATTTTGAACACGAAAATTAATTACCCCCCCCCCCTCTCTGCAACGTATACAAAAAAAAACATGAGTTCCCATGTGCCGATTTTAAAGAACTGGTTTCGTATGCGAAGAATGAAAACGTCTTGTCTTGCAACCTAAAACTGGTTTTGTGTTCAATGGTACAATAGTGGCGCCGTCGAAATAAATATAGTTTTTCTTTTTGTTTTGTTTTTCGGCGAGACACAGGTAACCCGTAATACAAAGTAAACTATAAGATTAATAATTCAATAAATAATTAATAAATCCCATATTCGTCACTTGGACATTGTTTGGTTCAATATCGAGAAGTCCTGATACTACCCATAAGTTACTTCGATCTCCAAGTTTAAAGGAGACAAAATCACTTTAGAATTTCGAAGTCTACGCGTACATAAATCACCATGACAGACATTTTTTATTTTATATTTTTTTTTTGGTGCCTCTGTTGTTTCGCCCGACATTAAAATATTTAAAGAAATGTATAAACTTTGTTATGTACTTACGTGTTGGCTGAAAATAAGATTGTACAGAAAAAATTACGCAAATTCATCCAGTATTTATTAAATTATAAGAAAAAGAAAGAAGAAAAAAACGATCTTAAGTTTCGTTAGACATTATCACTTATGAAATAGATAAGGGAGATAACTCAAATTTTGTTTAACAAAAATGGCTACCGAAAGATAAAATCATTATTTATTTTTAATTTAATAAATAATGGATGAATTGGCGTAATTTTTGGTGTACAGTTTTCTTTTAAGCTACCACGTAAGTACATAACAAAGTTTATACATTTCTTTAGCTATTTTTTTAAAAACAGGCCTAACATGTCGTCGTGAAATTAAAGAAACGCCATATTTTTTGGTAGATATTAAGTTCGTATGCCAAAACAGAATGCTATAAAAATTGTGTATAAAAAAACGGTTTTGTTTTTAAAAATATTACATGAGGAACCTAACCATTTCGGATTAAAATCTATTTAGTATTACGCATGTGATCTGAAGAAAAGCACGTTTAAAATGTCTAAATATGCAAGAATAATAAGGATTTTTACAAAATGGCGTCATACTGGAACAGCCATGCTTTTTTTTCGTATCGCTCAAGACGAAAAAGAGTGTACCCACTCCCTTATTGCTACGTAATACTAAATTGATTTTAAACTCATAACCTTCATATCATAATCTTTAGACATATATAAGATTATGACATGAACGTTTTGGAGTTAAAATCAATTTAGTATTACGTAGTAATAGGAGTAAAAAAGCAAACATGTTTCAACATTTCATTCCCCTTGTGATACAAAAAAAAACAATAATAGCTCCATGAGCAATACAAAAACCTGGAACGTACACAATATGTAATGAAGCGAAGTAAAGTCTTATTATTAATTATACAAATAATTTATTTAAAAATATTAAATATTTATAGAAATGTTTCGCAAAAAAATACGATTCTGAAAATTCAGATAATTGCTTTTTGTGATAATGAAAATGATTGCTTCGTTTCAGGTAACGTTAACTCAGTTTGCTTTTTACATAATAACCTACTTCCGGTTCCAGTATGACACCATCTTGTAAAAAGCTCGATTATCTTCGACGAAGGTCCGTCCGGAAATAAATGATGAGTTTACGTTAAATCCGCAACGTACAAGATAAGAAACACTTGAAGGTCGGAAGGTGCATCGGTCGAAACGTTTAAAGAGATGGGAATAACATGAAGAATGAGAAGAGTAGTCCGAATAAATGAATCCTTATCCCCTTTCTTGGCCTTTTGGCTAAGATCAAAGTGTAGTATCTGTTCCGATGGATACTGCACCCCATACTGGTGTTGTCTTGGCCTTCGGGGCTTGATTTACGCCGGTCTATGGGTCTGTCCTGTGCAGTTCTAGGAGGTCCATCCTGCCAGGCTTCGCCTCCCCACTTTGGGGAGGAGTAAGTTTATTGCTTACTACCTGAGGCGCCCCTACCGGGGAATGCCGCCGGGGCTGCTCAGGCAATTTTTAATGGTCAGAGTGCTCACCTTCTCGGGCGCTGGCTTTTCAACCCCCACTTTCCCGACCCGACCTTGAGTCACATCTTACTTGTGGGAGTAAGATAAAACTGGCCTTGTGCCTAACTCCTGTAGCGGAGTAAATAAAATGAATCCTTATCCCCCTTTCTTGGCCTTTTGGTTAGGGAAAAAAAAAAAAAACCTAAGGAAAATTTTAAGATTGCCAACTTATTTTATAATAGCCTAAGTAGGACGGCATCTAGAGTAAATGTGGTATTGTGGTGACTGAGATTATTCTAGTTAAGAGTAGGATAGACAATTTTATTACCTTAGACAAAGGATGACCAACGACACCCTCCCCACACTTTTGATGGCCTTGTGCCTAATTTGTTTTGAATATAGACATGTATTTTCTGCAAATAAATTTTTCAAAGTGTAGTATCTGTTCCGATAGATACTGCACCCCATACAGGTGTTATCTTGGCCTTCGGGTCTTGATTTACGCCGGTCAATGGGTCTGTCCTGTGCAGTTCTGGGAGGTCCACCTTCCCAGACTTTGCCTCCCCTCTTTGGGGAGGAGTAAGTTTATTGCTTACTACCTGAGGCGCCCCTACCGGGGATTGCTGACGGAGCTGCCCAGGCAATTTTTAAACCCCACTTTCCCGACCCGACCTTGGGTCACATCTTGTGGGAGTAAGATAAAAACTGGTCTTGTGCCTAACTCCTGGAGAGGAGTAAATCAAAAATCAATCCTTATCTAAAAAAAAATTCCGGAACAAAATATGAATCTCTATATCCTCCCTTCCGCTTAGTAGGGTAGACTTTGTTAGGGAAACTCCGAATAAACATCTGTCTTTCTCTGCATATTTCGGCGTTGTTTCGGGTCGCCGGTGTCTGCCTGCGACTGTTCTCTTTACTAATAGACTCCAGCAATGCAGGTCCAGGAGAGGTTGGTTATTGTACCACACTTGCTACACTATAGACTCCCCACCCAGGCATGTTTAGTGAGAAAGGAAGTATTTTGGGCGATTTGGTCGTTTCGCAACCAAAATGGCGACAATGAACCGTCTGCTAATTTCTAATTTTTTTTCTGACCTCGTAAATGTGTAAGTAAACCCAAATAAATTGTTTTGGACTAATTTCCCGACTGTATTTCATTTTTAAAAAAATTAAGGTAAATTTGAAATTATTCTAAAACAATTTATTTGGGTTTACTTACTCGTTTGTGAATTCGGAAATTATCAGACGTTTCGTTGTTCGCCATTTTGGCTGCGAAACGACTAAATCGCCGTATCTTTTTTATATCTATTCGCTATTTAATTGTCTCCCTGGGGTTTTAATGTGGGGGAATCTAGTCTCCCCCCCCCAAAAAAAAATGGGGGGGCATTCTGGATTGATATAAAAATTGCCTCAGTCTAGAAGGATTTCTCCTTCGGGATGTCAGAAAAAATGAAGTGCATTATCAGAACAGATACTACAGGATGCTCCCACTCAAAAGGCCAAGAAACCTTTTGATCTATAGTAACCCGACTAAAAACCACATTTCTCTAGCGCGCCACTATTGTATAAATGAATCCTGGCTTAATATCTATGTTCGATCTATATAAATTATCGGAAACAGTGATGACGTCATATGGTAGTGGGAAATGATTGTTTTTAAGATCTTAGTAATCAATTAGCGTTTTTTTTAATTTTGTTTTTAGTGAAGGATTTCTTAAAATTATTTTTTACTTATTAATATTGTATTGGTTTATCCTCATGGCTCTACTTGGTGTGATACAGTTACCTCCCTTTGTGCGTGGTGGATTTACGGAGAGAAAAAAATATTCTGACGATTCAAAAATAGTGTTTATAGGTTTAGAAACACAAGTAATCTATAATACTTTTACCATTTTAATTCTATTTATTTGAGAAGATCATACACACACACACACACACATCAGAAACTGAGATGCCTTTTAATATTCCCTACATGTTAGGCCTCTTTTAAAAAGAAAATAGCTAACGAAATGTATAAACTTTGTTATGTATTTACGTGTTAGCTGAAAAAAAAGACTGTACACCAAAAATTACGCAAATTCATCCAGTATTTATTAAATCAAAAATAAAAAACGATTTTATCTATCGGTCGCCATTTTTGTTAAATTTTGAGTGTTTCCAAAAAAATATTTGAGTAATCTCCCTTGCCTAATCACTAAGCTGAATTGGGTAAAAAAATGTCTACTGATACGTAAGATCGTTTCTTTATCTTATAATTTAATAAATACTGGATGAATTTGCGTCATTTTTTTTTGTACAATCTTATTTTTTTAGCTACCACGTAAGTACATAACAAAGTTTATATATTTCCTTACATATTTTCATGTCGGAGCGAAACTAAAGAAGCACCGAAACTGATCTCGTTATATATACTAGTAGGAACACCCAGCGTTGCTCGGGACGAGAATCCCTATGTACTTTTTCACTGTGCTCATAACACCATATTATTTCTTAGTTTTTACTGGTCCCCCCCTCCTCCCCCCGTTTCGCTCCCTGAAATGTCGGAAAACTCTGAATTAGTGTCTTATACATATGGTTTGAATTGCATTAAAATCGGATATACGTGTTTGGAGTTTTAAGGAGGTTCTGTCGCCATGGATCACTTAGAGGTGGGGCACTCAGAGATTCGGGACCGCTTCCATTGTCTTCTCCAGAAAATTTTATATATGTGATTTAAATTTCATAAAAATAGGATATATTTGAAATGTTAAGGGGGGGGGGTATGCCACCATAGTCCCCTTTTGAGATGCACTTAGAGACTCAACAACACTTCCATTGTCTTCCCCGGTAAATTTTACTTAAAAAAACACTTTTAGATTTTATGGAGATTCTCTAACCTTTCTTTCTATAGGGAACACACAAACATCACGCGCATTAAGTTATATATATATATATATATATATATGAAAAAGGAAAAACTAAAAGATTTTTTTTATGTATTCATCAACGTTTCGTCTTTATTTGTAAGACTTCTTCAGGATGATAATTTTAAGAAAAATTTCACACCTAACCACAAAAAAATTCTCCCATCTCCCCCTCACCCATCTCACCCTTTCGACTACTTCTTTCACACTCTTACTCACCCACCCCCACCTACTTTCAAATCATCTTCATTTCTTCAAATCTTTTTCTAAAACTATGATACTACCTACACACCAAAGACACAGAGCTTTCCCCCATTCCCTCCTCTTTCCCCAGCCCCTCAAAATCCATGTTACACCTCACCACGAGAAAAACCTCGCGCCCCTTCCCCTCTCTCCCACCCTAAGACAAATTCACTAACACTCCCACCCCTCCCCTTTTTCACTCACAGCCATCCACATTCATTTCACTCTCTGCTACCGACTTCTCTCAGCCCGGACCTTGGTCCTGCGCTCCCAGTAGTGGCTACTACTACTTCTCGTCAACCCAATATTTCTATGTACTTGCATGACATTTTTCTTAAATTATCATCCTGAGGAAGTCATACAAATAAAAACGAAACGTTGATGAATACATAAAAAACATCTTTTGGTTTTTCCTTTTTCATTTCCCATTACGTCGGATTACTTTCATCCTTCCTTTCTCATATATATATATATATATATATATATATATATAAAATAACTGGTGCAGTTTAGCGATTCAGGCGAATTTATTTGTTTTCATTTTGGATGAATTACATTCGCGACAAGGGCAGACAATTCCGGAATTTATCGTTAAAAAAATCCACAAAAAAAGTTAAAGCACGGTTCCTTGATAATTGGTGAAAAATCGAAAAATTAACAAAATAGTGTTAGAAACACATCCAATAAATGTTACCAATCGTGGGAATATTATGTTCTACCAGTATTTTGTTTAATTATTTTTTTATTATTTTTTTAGCGATTATCGAAACTCATTTCAGCCATTTTTTTATTTATTTATTTTTGCGTTCTAATTGAACAGGTGGACACCAGATTTGTTTTGAACAACAAAAACACTTTAAAATAAGTTATAACAGTAACACAAATAAACTTATACAGGAAGGCACAAGAGTAATTAATTGCCTATTTTTTTTTTTTTTTTTTTTTTTATCCCTTTAACGTTCTGTTAGCTGTCGTTATAAATTACCATTAAATTTTATAGGCAAAAAAAGTCGAGTATTATGGTTCATTTGTGCTTCTAAACCAAAAGAAAGCAGTATTTTTATTTTCGCCCGCGCCACTATTCTATCATTGACCCCCCCCATAACCACCGACTTAAATGCAGACGTGATTGTTGCTGATACTCCACTCCCCTTATCTCGAGTGTGAGTGAAGGCTGAGGATTAATTCCCCCTCCTCTCACTCAAACCGAACAAATAATTGCCCAAGTCCACGTGTTCCTTTGTTAAATAGATGCACACAAATAATCCAGCGCCATCTCCTCGACAGCAATCATTATTTTTGCTATTCGAATTACACGACGACTGTTGAGTTCAATTGTAGAATAGGGCCTCTATTCGATATTTTTTGTGGGTAAAGGTTTAGATTAGAGTCCGGTTAATAGTTTTAGAAATGGCGATATAAAATTGTATATATTTTTATGCTGACGTTTTTTTTAGTTAAAAATAAAGTTCGTATTAATAAGAAATAAAACACTTTTTAAAATTAGTACAAGTACATCGGCTTATTACCAATATGACGTCATCTGGGAAATGAGCCGATAACACTAGCATATTTATTTACTCATTTTAAGTGTTTTTCTTCAGATTTCATGCGTAATACTAAATTGATTTCTACTCCAAAACCTTCAGCATGTCATAATCTTTAAAAAAAAAAAAAAAAATAAATAAAAATAATTGCCTATACACAATTTTAAATCGCCATTTGGAAAAAAAATCTTGACTGTACTCTAATCTAAACCTTTACCCTTTGTTTCCCCCCCCCCCTTCCTCCTGTGATCTTCAACGAAACAACCGCCTGGAAAGATATCTAAAAAATAAAAAATTAAAAAAAATAACAAATAAAAAAACGTTATTTAAACCGTAAAAATATCAAGCGTTACTATTTGCGACATAAAATATGTAAAAAGTAGTAGTTGAGAAATTAGTTTTAAAAAAGAAGTTATTTTGGTATACTTACTCATTTGTGAGGTATTTGCGTTAAAATAAATTAGATGTCATAAGCCTTTTAAGTTACCGTAAATATCGGTTCTGAGTAAAGTAGCCATATTGTTTACATTAGGAACCTTACTTCCTTTGACTACATAAAGATGTCGGTGCTTCTCCTGTTTAACAATGACATGTTAGGTATCTCTTAAAAAAAAAGTAGCTAAAAAAATGTATAAACTTTGTTATGTACTTACGTGGTAGTTGAAAAGAAGACTGTACACCAAAAATTACGCAAATTCATCCAGTATTCAATGAAAAATAAAAAATGGGGAATCTTTTACAATGATCAGCGGAGTAAAAACGCTAAAAATAACAAATATTCAACAAATAAAAGTAACTGTAGGCGATAAAAGTTATTTTCAAACTTATCTGTGGCATTTCCAACTATTAAAAAGATGTTTAACCCGTTTCAATTGCTATTTATTAGAAATTAAAGTGTTCGGCACACGAACATCGCACGAAACAAGGGGGGGGGTACGTAATGATAAAGAGGACGGGCGGCCATTGTCGTTTTTGACAAAATCTATGCAAAAAAAAATTTTTTTTTTTTTAAATTTTTTTTTTACATCTAATAAAAACCCATTTATACTACGTAAAAATACAAATTACATAGTTAAGTAGAAAAATGTCTATTCTCGACGTAGGTCAACTTTACTTGTTGCAAATTTATGTTTTTAAACTCTTTCTCGTTCTGTTTTTTGGACCCCGTTCGCGACTCTGCTGATTATTGTAAAAGATTCCCAAAAAATGATTTCGATTGGTCGTCCGATTTTATCATCGAGTTATCTCCCTTGCCTAAACTGGTTACAAAATGTCTAGCGATACGTAAAATCGTTTTTTTTTCTTATAATTTAATACTGGATGGATTTGCGTAATTTTTTTCTGTACAATCTTATTTTCAGCTAACACGTAAGTACATGAGAAAGTTTATCCATTTCTTTAAATAGTTTCATGTCATTGTGAAACAGCAGAAGCACCAAGATGACTGCTAGGCTCAGACGAAAACAATACTTTAGACTTTAAGGGTAAATAAGATCGCGTCCTAAAAAAAAAACAGGTGTATCGGCGACAAAAATTTTTTTTAAAATTTATTTATTATTTATTTTTTTAATATTATTACATGAACCATTTCGAGTTAACCTCTATTTAGTTATTGCGCATGAAATAAGAAAAACACGTTTTAGAATCGATGTTTTTACAAGATGGCGTCATACCGGAACCGGAAGTTGGTTATTATGTAAAGAGCAAACTTCGTTTACGTTATCTGAAACGGAGCAAGCACTTTCATTATTCCGGAAAGCAACTTCAATTCCCCGAATAGTGTTTACAAATTATCTATAAAAAGGGTTGTGAAACAAATATTTTTATAAATACTTAAATTTTAAAAATAAAT
>OY744553.1:41268963-41321463 GCA_963556195.1 Sepiola atlantica | reverse complement strand
GGTCAGGGTTTACTTGTAGGGGCAAGTATCCCCATGCCAGGTTATCCTGACAAACCCCTGTACAGAGAGACCGTAGACATTCGAGGACAATGTCTAGTAGCCATTCAAGTTCTGTCCATGTGTGTGTATATCAAGTAGCTAAAAAATGTTAACCACGGGGCTGGGAATAAACAAAAGGTGCCTCTCCAGATTACGACCCAAGCTAATTTTGACCCCCATCGTCAGAATTGGGGTAAAAGTTTGGGTCCTAATCTGAAAAAGTACAAAAAATAAAAAAAAACACTGGACCACCAGATACGGGTGTCGTCCTTGACCGGTTGACCACCGAGCCGCATGGTTAGAGAAAATTTGTACGTACTCGTTAGTACAGCAGCCAAAGACGCCGCCTGCATAAGGTAGCCCCGCTTTCGTGTCAGTCAAAAAGTAGCTTGATCTACGACCCAACATGGAAAGTTATTGATCTTCGATTCAGTTGATTTATTTATTTATTTATGTATTTCCGCCCGGAAAACTGGTAAAGTGGAAACATTTTTTCACGTATGACCGAAAAATAAACGTCGACACATGGAGTAACTCAGGTTTTTAATATAAAGAGGAGTTGTCTCCCTTCCAACTAAAATTTTAATTATTTTTCTGTATAAGTTTAAAAAAACTAAACTAACTTCACTGCATCTCTGGATGCGTCAAATATAGTGTGTATAGATAGAGAGAGAGATATATAGATAGATAGAGATAGATATATATAGATAGAGATAGATATATATAGATAGAGATAGATATATATAGATAGAGATAGATATATATAGATAGAGATAGATATATATAGATAGAGATAGATATATATAGATAGAGAGAGATAGATATATATATAGATAGAGAGAGATAGATATATATATATATATATAGAGAGAGAGAGAGAGATAGATATATATATATATAGAGAGAGAGATAGATATATATATATATATAGAGAGAGATAGATATATATATATATATATATAGAGAGAGAGATAGATATATATATATATATATAGAGAGAGAGAGAGATAGATATATATATATATAGAGAGAGAGAGGGAGAGATATAGATAGATATAGAGATGAGATCTCAGTTTATAATAGCTGTTGATCGATAACCTCGACATGCCAGTGTCGCAGATTTTGTACATGTCTGTAAATAAAAATAATCATATATATAGATTATATATTTGTGTGTATATATGTATGTATGTATATATATATAGAAAGCAGTTAGCATAGAAAGTTGTGAGGCACTGAGATTGCGGATAGACGGACAACCTCTTTACTTTTTGATTCTATTTTAAAATTAGTCCTTGTCTGACTAGTAATGTTTGTTGACCTACTTAAGGCTTACTGTTAAACATCTGATTTTTGGTAAGGGTATGGTGAGCAACTTGCTTCGCCAATGATTGGAATCTTAATGGCTTTCCTTTTGATGACCAGTATTAAAGTCAAATTATTATGCTTGCTCTCTCTCTTCCTCTACCTCTACCTCTCTACCTCTCTTCCTCTACCTCTCTCTCTTTGTCTCTACTTCTTTCTGTCTTCCTCTACCTCTCTCTCTTTGTCTCTACCTCTCTCTCTTTGTCTCTACCTCTCTCTCTTTGTCTCTACCTCTCTCTCTTTGTCTCTACCCCTCTCTCTTTGTCTCTACCTCTCTCTCTCTTTGTCTCTACCTCTCTCTCTCTTTGTCTCTACCTCTCTCTCTCTTTGTCTCTACCTCTCTCTCTCTCTTTGTCTCTACCTCTCTCTCTCTTTGTCTCTACCTCTCTCTCTCTTTGTCTCTACCTCTCTCTCTCTTTGTCTCTACCTCTCTCTCTCTTTGTCTCTACCTCTCTCTCTCTTTGTCTCTACCTCTCTCTCTCTTTGTCTCTACCTCTCTCTCTCTTTGTCTCTACCTCTCTCTCTCTTTGTCTCTACCTCTCTCTCTCTTTGTCTCTACCTCTCTCTCTCTTTGTCTCTACCTCTCTCTCTCTTTGTCTCTACCTCTCTCTCTCTTTGTCTCTACCTCTCTCTCTCTTTGTCTCTACCTCTCTCTCTCTTTGTCTCTACCTCTCTCTCTCTTTGTCTCTACCTCTCTCTCTCTTTGTCTCTACCTCTCTCTCTTTCTCTACCTCTCTCTCTTTCTCTACCTCTCTCTCTTTCTCTACCTCTCTCTCTTTCTCTACCTCTCTCTCTTTCTCTACCTCTCTCTCTTTCTCTACCTCTCTCTCTTTCTCTACCTCTCTCTCTCTTTGTCTCTACCTCTCTCTCTCTTTGTCTCTACCTCTCTCTCTCTTTGTCTCTACCTCTCTCTCTCTTTGTCTCTACCTCTCTCTCTCTTTGTCTCTACCTCTCTCTCTCTCTCTCTTTGTCTCTACCTCTCTCTCTCTCTTTGTCTCTACCTCTCTCTCTCTCTCTCTTTGTCTCTACCCCTCTCTCTCTGTCTCTACCCCTCTCTCTCTGTCTCTACCCCTCTCTCTCTGTCTCTACCCCTCTCTCTCTGTCTCTACCCCTCTCTCTCTGTCTCTACCCCTCTCTCTCTGTCTCTACCCCTCTCTCTCTGTCTCTACCCCTCTCTCTCTGTCTCTACCCCTCTCTCTCTGTCTCTACCCCTCTCTCTCTTTCTCTACCCCTCTCTCTTTCTCTACCCCTCTCTCTTTCTCTACCCCTCTCTCTTTCTCTACCCCTCTCTCTTTCTCTACCTCTCTCTCTTTCTCTACCTCTCTCTCTTTCTCTACCTCTCTCTCTTTCTCTACCTCTCTCTCTTTCTCTACCTCTCTCTCTTTCTCTACCTCTCTCTCTTTCTCTACCTCTCTCTCTTTCTCTACCTCTCTCTCTTTCTCTACCTCTCTCTCTTTCTCTACCTCTCTCTCTTTCTCTACCTCTCTCTCTTTCTCTACCTCTCTCTCTTTCTCTACCTCTCTCTCTTTCTCTACCTCTCTCTCTTTCTCTACCTCTCTCTCTTTCTCTACCTCTCTCGCTTTCTCTACCTCTCTCGCTTTCTCTACCTCTCTCGCTTTCTCTACCTCTCTCGCTTTCTCTACCTCTCTCGCTTTCTCTACCTCTCTCGCTTTCTCTACCTCTCTCGCTTTCTCTACCTCTCTCTCTTTCTCTACCTCTCTCTCTCTCTCTCTCTCTCTCTACCTCTCTCTCTCTCTCTCTTTCTCTACCTCTCTCTCTCTCTCTCTTTCTCTACCTCTCTCTCTCTCTTTCTCTACCTCTCTCTCTCTCTTTCTCTACCTCTCTCTCTCTTTCTCTACCTCTCTCTCTCTTTCTCTACCTCTCTCTCTCTCTCTTTCTCTACCTCTCTCTCTCTCTCTTTCTCTACCTCTCTCTCTCTCTCTTTCTCTACCTCTCTCTCTCTTTCTCTACCCTTCTCTCTCTCTTTCTCTACCTCTCTCTCTCTCTTTCTCTACCTCTCTCTCTCTCTTTCTCTACCTCTCTCTCTCTCTCTTTCTCTACCTCTCTCTCTCTCTCTTTCTCTACCTCTCTCTCTCTCTCTTTCTCTACCTCTCTCTCTCTCTCTCTACCTCTCTCTCTCTCTACCTCTCTCTCTCTCTACCTCTCTCTTTCTCTACCTCTCTCTTTCTCTCTCTCTTTCTCTCTTTCTCTCTCTCTTTCTCTACCTCTCTCTCTCTTTCTCTACCTCTCTCTCTCTTTCTCTACCTCTCTCTTTCTCTACCTCTCTCTTTCTCTACCTCTCTCTTTCTCTCTCTTTCTCTCTCTTTCTCTCTCTTTCTCTCTCTTTCTCTCTCTTTCTCTACCTCTCTCTCTTACTCTTTCTCTACCTCTCTCTCTTACTCTTTCTCTACCTCTCTCTCTCTCTCTTTCTCTACCTTTCTCTCTCTACCTCTCTCTCTTTCTCTTATTTATTTTTTTCTCAGGTACTGGTGGCTGAGGCTCAACTGTGTTGAGAACAAAGATTACTAATGTCAAGGAGTAATTTTTCAAAGGGCAATATATTCAGAGAGCAATGTATTCTAGGAATATAAGTAATTATTATCCTACCTATGGAATCACATTTGAAAACTTGATTTGGTGTTGACTAAGCTTAAGCTATAGCTGCATGCGAATGGCAGTCGTTGCAGGTGATAAGTGCGCGGTCAAAGGAATTTGAAAATATCTCTGATTTTGTATTTTTTCTCATTTCTCTTTAAAATAAAATAAGTGCCTTGTAAAAACAAGGAGTCATGCTGAGACCTAAAATTAATGTTCGTAGATTGTCTCCATGATAATCCCTTGTCTGTCCAATTTCTCCAGTGGATATCTCGAGTAGCCAGTGCGTTGGTCGTCAGGTGAGAAAGACTGGAATCCAAGATTTCCGGTCAGAAGAAAATGACACCAGGAGATTGTGTGTGTGTGGGGGGGGGGGGATGGACATGACAGGAAGTTGGGTTTTCTGATAGAGCTGGCAGAGAGTTGAATGAAGCTGGGTGTCTCTCCAGGCAAGATGTGCTTATTTGGGTCTCGTAGCTAAAGGACTGTGTTGATTGGACTTATAATTTATTTGGTTGGGGTAAAAGATCTCATTTTGCAAGTCTGCCATTCAACCCAAGAACATGAGTATCTTTTGTAACTCCACCAAATAAACTTGTTATAAACTGGACTCATGGTTTTACTTGGGATGACGAATTCTTTGATGCAGCACTGACTATATTGGACAACGTGTGAGACGATTGTGGCCAATGCCGTGAACGCACGCATACCAAAAACACAAAATGGATCTTCAAACTAGCCTTTTTGACATTAGTAATTATTAATGAAAAAAAAGTCATACGATATGAAAAAAAGAAATTCTTTTTCCCGGTAAAATTTACTATTTCACGTGGAGCAGTCATATACGTTAAGACAAGCATTTATTGAAATAATTTTAAAAAAATGTTTAGTTTTTCATAAAAATTGCATGTTCGTTTTTTTGTTTTTTTTTGTTTTTTTATTTTCCGATAAAGGAGATGACTGTCCGAAATAGCAAAATTATATAATTTACATGCTTTTGTTTTCCATAAGACTTTTTATTGAGTGTAGAAATTTATCATTTTTAGCCACAAAACACACATATATATATATATATATATGATAAATGGAACTAATATTCCAACGTAATTGAATCTTTTCCGTATCTTTTTGAGCCCATAACTTATCTTTTCATAAGCGACCTTTTTCGACTTACATCACGCACCCCCCTCCCTAATTGTTTAATAACTCAGACCGCTACCATTCCCACCCCCACCCCCCGCCTAGTTAACTCAACTTCTCCCACTGCTACCATCTATTTGTAACTCATAATTTATCTTTTCATAAGCGGCCCTTTTTAAGTTTTTATCCTCCTACCATTGTTTCAAATATTTTTGTACTTTGTGTGTTATTTTCTTCAGACAATCATCCCGAGGAAGTATTGAAATTAAGACGGAGCTTTGATGAATACATAAATCATATTTTTGGTTTTCCTTTTTTCACTTTCCATATATATATATATATATATATATATATATATATATATATATATATATATATATATTAAATATGATGGACAACTTCTGTTCTGGTGATACCAGATCAGGCTGCCCTGTGGCTCCCTGAGACGAAATTCACCTACATTGACTTTTTTTTTTTTTTTTTTTTTTTTTGTAAAACTTAATTATGTTCTACAAAACCAAAAACAAAAACAACAGCCCCTCTCCCTTTCTCCCTCCCCTTTTTTATTTTATTTTTAGAACTTGAAGCATAAATCTTTTACTATAATGACCAGATTCGGCATTAAATAACCCAAAAAGGGTTGATATGCCGTAAAACAAAACTACCAAACCAAAAACGATGATTAAACATTTGAAGATATAAAGAACTTGAAGCGTGGGAACTTTTACTATAATGGCCGGATTCGGCATTGAATAGCCCAGGAGGGGTTGATATGCCGTAAAACAAAACTACCAAACCATACCAACCTCTGTTGACATACTTTCATTCTGATCCTTTCCAATTTCCTACTAAATCTGGTTTCAGGCGGGAACTGGCCGATGCATCTGCCAAAGTCGCTTTTTACCCAAGTACTTTCCGATCCGTCAGAAAGCAGATTCATTAGGAAATTTGGAAAGGATCAGAACGAAAGTATGTCGACAGAAGTTGTCTATCGTATTTACCGAAATATGGCTAAAAGAAGGAATGCTACCCAAAGAGTGATTGAAGAGATATTCCATTTTCACCATATGATTAAACCTGACTGATTTCTTTTTTTGTTTACTTACCAAGAGGGTTTATTTTGAAAACGTTTTTGTCGGCTTTTGAAACCCATATAAATCCCCGTTTCTCCCCCGTTAGGCGGTTGATTTCTTTATGTATTTTAAATCTTAATTTTAAATCTTAACTTAAAATCTAGATTTAAAAGATTTTTTTTTTAAAAATTTAACTCTCCGGGATCTGAGGTCAACATGACATTAGTATAGTATCGACATAATTTTTAAAGACCAAAAGAAAAGAAAAACTGTTTTTGCTCACCCATGACTAAAACACCGGCAGAATTTGCAGGTAGAAGTACGGAATTGGTAAAAATGATGCAGATTAAATTCAAGCAGAGAATTGAATTATTGTGAGACAATTAACATAATGCGTAAGCAGCCATTTTCTGGGGACACAAACATAAAGAGAGTCTGATATAGGTCTCCTTTGTTAGGATTTGAAACCGACGGTATCGATGTTTTGATCTTCTGTAATACAAACATGAATAAATATTACGCTCTTATTTATTAATTTTTTTCGTAATTTGATTATTTAAAAAAAAAAAAAAAAAAAAATAAGAGTGGGATTCTCTCCCACTAGCCATATATATATATATATATATATAATTTATTTAGATACTGTATATTACATATTTCAGCAATGTACCGCGGTTTCATCCAAAAGGGCAGATTTAGACGATTTGGATGAAACCGCGGTACATTGCTGAAATATGTAATATACAGTATCTAAATAAATTATATTAGCTCTCTTATATGATCGAGCACTTTATTTGATATTTCTTTTCATATACAACCTGACACTATATATATATATATATATATTTTCTGGGAACACAAACATAAAGTCTGATAAAGAAGCCTTTATAGGTCTCCTTTGTTAGGATTTGAAACCGACGGTACCGATGTTCTGATCTTCTGTAATACAAACATGAATAGATATATATACATATATATGACAAGTAAAAGATGAGAATGAAGATTGTAAAAATACAATATCTATTACGTCATCAGTTGCTAAAAACAAGGGGTTTCAAATAAGATTTATTTTTCCTTCCTTATTCAAAAAATGAAATCTTATTTGAGGAATACAGAGATGCTACCAATTTTTCTGTATTCCTCTAAGATTTTACCACCAGACCAGGACGCCCTGCCCGATATATGTATGATTTTTTTAAATTGCCTATGGTATTATGCAAATTTTTGTTATTGTTTTTACTGGCGATAGAACACCGTTTTTTTTTTGGGGGGGGGGGGGGTAGTATTTTACCCGCTACCTAAGCGATTAATATGCAGATTACTGCATTCAGTCGCCTTTAATCGGACGTGTCATCAATTTTTTTTTTTTTTTTATATATATTTATATATTAAACAAAAGTAACTATAGTTATATCATAAGGAGAAAAATACCACGCCGATTTTTTTTTTTTTTTTTTTTTTTTTTTTAAATTTTATTTTACATATAAAAAGAAAATTAGGCACTCCAGAAAAACATTTGACTTCTAGTCAGCAAGCCGCCATTCCGAATTCACAATAGCAAGCCGCAATCAATACATGAAACATTGAAATATAAATTTTTCTACCAATCATCAAAGTGCTGTCAGATCGCAAATATTAATAAAAATCCATTTTTACTTTATATTTAATTTTTTAAAAACATTTACCAGCAAGTTTTAATTATAAAGTTTTACATGAAAATGATTTTTACTTTTTTTTAAATTATCACTGGAGAGACAGCCTATTGATTGCAACTTGCTGTTGTGAATTCGAAATAGCGACTCGCTAACTCTCTGAAGTGCCTAAATTTGCATTGGATTATCTCCCCTGAGTTTGAAAGATTTCTATATATGACGATATATGTCTCTGCGTTTCACAACGGGTATATTTGAAAAAAAACTTTTTAGAGATAGGTAATAATTCCTTTGTTCTTTCAGCATTAATAGGTATTTTAATGGCGAAAATTATTTACTATTCAGGTTTCAATTTTTCTACAGAAATTAAGCATCGTTTTATTCAACTAAGTTTTATTATGAAATGTTTTTGAAGCTTACATTACTCATCCCCCCCCCCCTCTTTCGTTTTTTAATTGAATCTATTCGTAAAAATATATATTTGACTTTTATGGACTCCAATTATTTTAACCTGCTAGTAGCTTCTTTCCAAGAACTGCAGGCTTGTGGAACTCTCTTCCTGCTGACTGTTTTCCTCCTACCTATAGCTTTGGTCTTTTCAATACTAAGGCCAATAGGCATTTCCTGTTTTTGTGATAATCATATTTCGTTCTTGTTACCTCCTTATATCAAGTGGCTTCATGCCTTGTCTGGAGCGATTTCCATGAAAAATAAATAACATTTTTTTAAAAAGTTCCCGGACTTCATGTTTGTAATGATTGAGCAATTCCATTGAATATTGCCTACAGTCATTGAGCAATTCCATTGAATATTGTCTGCAGTGATTGAGCAATTCCATTGAATATTGTCTGCAGTCATTGAGCAATTCCATTGAATATTGCCTGCAGTCATTGAGCAATTCCATTGAATATTGCCTGCAGTCATTGAGCAATTCCATTGAATATTGCCAGCAGTCATTGAGCAATTCCATTGAATATTGTCTGCAGTCATTGAGCAATTCCATTGAATATTGCCAGCAGTCATTGAGCAATTCCATTGAATATTGCCTGCAGTCATTGAGCAATTCCATTGAATATTGCCTGCAGTCATTGAGCAATTCCATTGAATATTGCCTGCAGTCATTGAGCAATTCCATTGAATATTGCCTGCAGTCATTGAGCAATTGCATTGAATATTGCCTGCAGTCATTGAGCAATTCCATTGAATATTGCCTGCAGTCATTGAGCAATTGCATTGAATATTGCCTGCAGTCATTGAGCAATTCCATTGAATATTGTCTGCAGTCATTGAGCAATTCCATTGAATATTGCCAGCAGTCATTGAGCAATTCCATTGAATATTGCCTGCAGTCATTGAGCAATTCCATTGAATATTGCCTGCAGTCATTGAGCAATTCCATTGAATATTGCCTGCAGTCATTGAGCAATTCCATTGAATATTGCCTGTAATGAATTGATAAAGAAATTTTCTGCTGAACATGAGATGCTTATTATCGTCAAGTTTCTGAAACATATGTACAAAAAGATATATATTATTTATGGACGGCGGCACCGGGAGGGGGGGGCAGAGGCTGTGCAAGCCCCCCCCCCCACTTTACGGTCATCAATAATGAAGTTATATATGCATGTGTTGAAACGGGCCCCCCCTCCATTTTTTAGGAAAGCCCCCCCCCCCCCTCCCCACTTTTATAACTGTGCTGCCGGTCCTGTTATTGGTACAAAAAGATGAATATTATTGGTACAAAAAGATGAATATTATTGGTACAAAAAGATGAATATTATTGGTTCAAAAAGATGAATATTATTGGTTCAAAGAGATGAATATTATTGGTTCAAAGAGATAAATATTATTGGTTCAAAAAGATGAATATTATTGGTACAAAAAGATGAATATCATTGGTTCAAAAAGATGAATATCATTGGTACAAAAAGATGAATATCATTGGTACAAAAAGATGAATATCATTGGTACAAAAAGATGAATATTATTGGTTCAAAAAGATGAATATCATTGGTTCAAAAAGATGAATATCATTGGTTCAAAAAGATGAATATCATTGGTTCAAAAAGATGAATATCATTGGTTCAAAAAGATGAATATTATTGGTACAAAAAGATGAATATCATTGGTACAAAAAGATGAATATCATTGGTACAAAAAGATGAATATCATTGGTACAAAAAGATGAATATCATTGGTACAAAAAGATGAATATCATTGGTACAAAAAAGATGAATATCATTGGTACAAAAAAGATGAATATCATTGGTACAAAAAAGATGAATATCATTGGTACAAAAAAGATGAATATCATTGGTACAAAAAGATGAATATTATTGGTTCAAAAAGATGAATATTATTGGTACAAAAAGATGAATATTATTGGTACAAAAAGATGAATATTATTGGTACAAAAAGATGAATATTATTGGTTCAAAAAGATGAATATTATTGGTTCAAAGAGATGAATATTATTGGTTCAAAGAGATAAATATTATTGGTTCAAAAAGATGAATATTATTGGTACAAAAAGATGAATATCATTGGTTCAAAAAGATGAATATCATTGGTACAAAAAGATGAATATCATTGGTACAAAAAGATGAATATCATTGGTACAAAAAGATGAATATTATTGGTTCAAAAAGATGAATATCATTGGTTCAAAAAGATGAATATCATTGGTTCAAAAAGATGAATATCATTGGTACAAAAAGATGAATATCATTGGTACAAAAAGATGAATATCATTGGTTCAAAAAGATGAATATCATTGGTGTTGAATTTTTCAGAGCAATATTTCTGCCCTGGATCAGGGCTTAGGGTGAAATATTGAATGACGTCTTGTCTATCCTGATTCTAAATGCAGCTGAATCTTTGAGATATTTTCTATCACATGTGATCCAATCAACTAATCCGCTAGCTACCAATCACATCTGGGGCCAATTGACCCTGGGGTTAGTCCTTGTCAATCAAACTCGCTGATCTCCGATCTACTATAATTATATAGAGGACTAGAAGAATATGCGTCCCAGGTAAAATTAATTCCACAAACAAGTTTTGCATTTCTTTTATGTCCCCCTAACAAAGATTAAAATCAAGATATAATGATACTAAACCTTATGTCTAGAATCCTTGTTCCAAAATGATTTTGATTCTTGTGTAATAGGGGCTGGTGAGTAGAATCAAAATTACACTTACCGGTGTACGGGCTTCAATCAACGTCCAGTTTACAAACTCTAGTTTAAATGCAGCAATATTTGTACACTAGAATGTCCACTTATTAACTAGCAACCAATCGGAGCCAAGAGAATGGACTTGCTAATCTAAGCCCAAAAGAACATCCCAGCCTGCTTATATACCAACTCTCTGGCGTCTGATCTCGGTTTATTTTGTTCTAGCTCAACTGGTCAGGCAGTTGAGCACTCTCCTAAATCCAATATCCATGTATGTCCAGTTCTTTTCACATCTGCCTCTAACGCAGCAACACCAGTTTTTTTGTTTTTGTGTGTAGGTGGGTGGGTCTGCTTCTTGTCCCTCATGGGTTTCGAATGACTAGGACAGAAGATGTTGCAGTTGATAGAGGTCTGTGAAGAAGAATGGCCAACCCATCTCCAACGTCTTTATAGAATTTTTTTCCTCTATTGTTAGATATGCCGTTCGTTGCCATGGTTTCCCTGTTGCTGATTTTTTTTTTTTTTTTTTTTTTTTTTTTTTTGCGTAAATTAGAATTCTGCAAAAAGCCCACAAAAACAATGCCTCCGGATTGTCTAATCCGCACAAATCCCCCCCTCGTTGATGGTTAGGTTTGATGGTAGCTATTCGTTATACCTGCAAGATTGCAAGTTTTTTTTCCTGACACCCCAGTGCAGCAAAGCTCAACAGTTGCATACAAAGTCGGGGAAGTTTTGACCCAGTAAACAGGAATCGCGGTTGCATATGCGTATAAGCAACGTTGTTATCCTCACTCAATAGATTTGCAGTTCTGCATGTGACTGGACTTTTTTTTTTAATGCAACCTTAATTCCTATATAATTTTATTTCTAGCTACCATATCGTAGAATGGTTCGTAGGTGTAGTGTTTAGATAGTATTTTATTATTATTATTATTATTACTAATATTACTATTGTTATAAAGAATTTTATTTGATATGCAAATTACCATATCACACGGTAGTCTTAAGGGTAGTATATTATTATTATTATTATTATTTTATTATTATTTATTTATGTATATATAAGTAACATTTTAAGCTGAATTATTTCGACACTTGATTATTGGGGAAATGGTAGTTTTATCTGTACCATTGGAGAGCCATGCATATAACTGTTCTGTTTTTAAATCTCCGAAACAGTTACATGGTAAACAGCTGAAGATCCCTGTGTTAATATTAGATGCTTACGTTAAGGTCTCCTGCTTTTGTTTCACTGTTAGATACTTAATCCCCCTTTTTATTTTATTTACTTACTATTATATATTATTTATGAATTTTCCAACAAATGTTAAGTCTACACTATTTTGGATTTAGTTAGTTTCTCTGGGAATTTAAACTGCATTTTCCTTTTTTTTGTCTTTTTGTTTAAAATAACTCAAAGCTTCTTTAGACTATATACATATATTTGTTTCATTTTACTTCAGTCAAAATTCTCAGAAATCAAGGGGCCTTTTCCTGGGCCTAACACTTTATCTCTATATGAGATACATAAATATTCAAATATTCCATTAAAATTCTCTTTACCTGTCAAACGTTGAGTTAGTAAAGAGATTTTTAAAAATTAATTTTCTTCTCCCCAATTGACCAGTTAACTATGTTATAGTATATCTTTCTTGTAGTCTCTTTGTCTTAACGGATTCCAAGGCAAGAATTTATCTAGTCTGGTGGAGTATTTAGCTGAAGTGTTTTTACTTCAGGTCACATCACTAGAAGGTATAATGTTAGTCAGTTTTTTTTATTGTTTTTATTGACAATAGAAACATGGCTGTTCTGTTAGTATTTTTTTTTTTTTCACTTCCTAAGTGGTAAAGAATATTGCATTAAGTCGCTAATCGATCGTTCTTTAACCCGTAATCAAGAATCTGTATTTAAAATTTTTATTTTTATTTCAAAAAAAAAAAAAAATTTTTATTAAAAAAATTTTTTTTTTTATTAAAAAATTTTTTTTTTTAAGCATCCCCCCCTCTCCTCTTCCTCCTCCTCCACCACTAATAATTGCTACCCTCGATATTATCGAAGTATTTGCTAATTCTTTCTTACTGACTCATCGTAGTAACGTTTCAAGGTCGTCTTGCCAATGGCTGCTGAGTACTGAGCAATCTACGTTGACCCAGCTCTTCTCGTTAAATATTGTTTACATTTTTGTCATTTTACGTTCCCCTTCCCATGTCGCCAGTCTCTCTCCGCTCCTCTCCTCCTTGCTTCAATTGCGATTAACAATTCAACTTGTTTGGAATGTGGTTTCGTCACCTCAAGTTTTATTTCCTGGCTGTTAATATCCTCATGATCTTATTTTAATATCTTAACTAGTAAAGCCTGTGGAAATTCCGTGGTGAATTTTAGGCATCCATGTAGTATCGTTAACAGAGCAGAAATCTGACGGACGGAGGACAAAATATACAACAAATAACTGTTACCAAACGCAATAAAATTTACTTTCCTACCGACCTGCATAGTTTTAAACGTGAAAGTATTTCTCTTTCTCTCTTTCTCTTTCTCTCTTTCTCTTTCTCTCTTTCTCTCTCTCTCTCTCTCTTTCTCTCTCTCTCTTTCTCTCTCTCTTTCTCTCTCTCTTTCTCTCTCTCTTTCTCTCTCTTTCTCTCTCTCTTTCTCTCTCTTTCTCTCTCTCTTTCTCTCTCTCTTTCTCTCTCTCTTTCTCTTTCTCTTTCTCTTTCTCTCTTACTCTTTCTCTCTATCTTTCTCTCTATCTTTCTCTCTCTCTTTCTCTTTCTCTTCCACTTTTTTCACTCAGAACCATCAACATTTATTTCATTCCACGTGACTGACATCACCAAGCCCGGACGTCGGTCCTACTACGTCTTCCCATCATGTCAACCCAATATGTTCACGTACTTGCACGACATTTTTCTTAATATCATCCTGAGGAAGTCTTATAAATAAAGACGAAACGTTGATGAACAAATAAAAAAACATCCTTTTTGGTTTGTCCTTTTTCATTTCCCATTACATCGGATTACCTTCATCCTTCCTTTCCCATATATATATATATATATAGAGAGAGAGAGAGAGGGAGAGATGGATATATATATAGAGAGAGAGGGAGAGATGGATATAGATATATATATATATATATATATATATATAGAGAGAGAGAGAGTGATGGGTATAGGGATAGAGATATATATATATATTAGAGATCATATATATCTGTAACAAAACGAGTGAAGTAAGTACATCACTGTAATATTATTGTTATTCCTCAATTTGATGTGAATAATAATTTGTCTTTGATTCTAAATGGTCATTCACCTGAAGACAAAGAAATCTGGTTGTTTGGTTCTTCTTGGTGAGCGGCGGCGCCATTTCTTCGTCTCTTGTCTGTCTGCTTTTTTAATTTATTGATTTCTTCATACTAGAATCTTATTGTTTTAAAACATTGCGGCAGAATTCGTTTCCAAACTCAAAATAATAATCATAGTTTACAGTTCTTGTCTAGAAATGCAGACCGGTGGAATCAGTAGCCGGAGAGATCAACTCTGTCATTTGGAATTTTAAGAGGTTCAGCTCTAAGACCATACCTTGAACAAGTTTAGAGATCTAGCATTTGGGGGGGGGGGTATTTTACTGGAGGGAATATTTCCAGTCGGTCCTCAGAAATCGTTTTAGTTGCTAACAATTGATTTTCATTGCTAAAAAAAAATTTTCTTCAAATTTTTTCTTCAAATTTTTTCTTCAAATTTTTTTCTTCAAATTTTTTTCTTCAAATTTTTTTCTTCAAATTTTTTTCTTCAAATTTTTTTCCGCTGAGGTTCTGTATTATATAACGAGTTACATTAGGATTTTGTTTGAGTATGCTGTAAAAAAAGTCAAAATTGAATTTTAATGAAAACTACTTTTTGCCATTATTAATTTAAAAAAAAAAAAAAAAAAAAAATTAAAATGTCGTTAAATTCCCTTTCTCCATCTGTATGCCTAGTACTAAGCCGAACTTCCATGAGCAAAGTTTCCTTAGAACTGCCTGTCTGTGGAACACATTACCAAAGGACTGCTTCCCGGCTGACTATAACATTACTGTTTTCAAGTCCAATGTAAACAAATTCTTGTTGAGCCGTCCTCTTACAGAATCAAATTCTGACCGGTTACAATGTCTCTTTGTCAAATTCATTAACCCTTATCCTCGAGTGGCTTGTGAGCCTTGATAAGGGAAATTTCTTAAGCCAAATTTGGTAGCTTTATATATATTTTGTAAGAGTTTCACGTCAATCTATTTTTACGGTTTTCTTTTCATATTGACAGCATTTATCATTCGAGAAATACTATTTGTATTCCTTTTTCAGCCCAATCTGATTATTAGCTTACAAATTACCAAATTTATCACAAATTAGTTATTTTAAGTGAAGCTACTTTTGCAAATTTTCAAAACAATGGGGGGAAAAAAAAATCTGAATTTCGCATTGCTTTCTGATGGGAAAAGGTACTGTTTAAGCAAACCAATGACTTGATAAGTGCTATTTGGATTCTACTGTGTCAGAAAACAGACTTTGAATGCGGTCGTACAGACACAAATGATGCTGAAAATCTCAGATCGCCCAAATTCATGCATTCATTTATAGAGAATTTGTCGATAATTGTCAAATTTATCACTTAGCTCGTTGTGATTCTTATTATTTGGTACATCGAACTAAATTAAAATGTCCGCCAATAAAAGACCCCAGTTGCATGATCGCTTGGCCTGTTATAGGGATGGCCTTCGATTTAAACGCATTTTAAAATGAATTGTTCCAAAAATCGAATATAACATCAAAAAACAGAATTCTGTTGTCAATATAGTTTTAACAATCTAATCTTTGCATTTTTTTTATTTTAATGATACTACTACTACTACTATTTTTATGCATTCACTTGTGTTTATACAAAGTTACCTGTCTCTTCGTAATTGCAATTAGCTCTTTATGGTTCTTATTTCGTATGTAAAACACATAAAAACATCAAACTAATCTCACGGGAATTTTCATTCTGTTTTTAACTGCATGATTGTCAGGCCTGTTATAGAGATGGCCTTGTCCAGTTTGGATTCCGAACTTCTTACACTGTTTCAGAATTTTAAAAAAAAATGATTAGTACTGATATGCAACTTTACGTTGCATATCCACCTAATCATTGCGTTGTCATTTCTCTGGAACCTGTCCTCGTTTGCCAGGCTGCAGAGAAATGACGGAGCAATGATTAGGTGGATATGCATCGTAAAGCCAGACCAGATCCAGAACATTAGGTCAGACACTCTACGTAAGAAATTCTCCATCCCAAACTTGATGTCCTAATAAGGGCAAACCGTCTTCGCTGGTTCGGGCATGTTGAAAGAAGCAAGGGGTATATCAGCATTTGCGGAGACTCAAGACTGAACAGCAAAAAGAAAGCCGGGTGCCCTACGAAGACGTGGAAAGAAACCATCAGGCGAGGCCGTATAAACAATGACAAATGGACAGTCAATCTCCACAATCGTGATCACTGGGGACAGCCACACAGTGTTAAATTGCTTGTCGAAGGAACATCGACGATTTTCAGTTTCAAATAAGAAAATCAAAATTAAGAGAAATATATCAGTGTGCATGTTGGTGAGGAGACAGGAAGTCATTCTTTGACGAATCAAAAGTCATCTAACTCCCCTGCCCCCTCCATGAATTGCTTGAAGTCTTAGCCTTCACGGCAAAATTAGGTTTATTAAACCTGGATAGTGAGTGCGAGTGAGGATTAATAATTTGTATTTACTGTGCTCGTCTTGCATGATCGCCTGGCCTGTTATAGGGATGGCCTTGGTCAGTTTGTACTCCGACCTTCTTACGCTGTTTCAGAATTGTTTAAAATGTGGATTGATAATTTGAATTGCTATTCTCGTCTTGCTAATATTCACTCTTCGGTTGATGTAACCTCTGACCTTCAGGTACTTCTTTTCAAACCATGAAAATCTTTAAGTCAATCTCAGGAACCTGTGTGTGTGTGTATATATATATATTAAATACCCGAAACAGTTTTTCATGGTAAACAACTGATGATCCCTTAAATAATGTTAGAAGCAAACTAATATAATAACTGTAAAAAATAAATTGACTTACATGAGTGATTTTCCACTGAACGACTTGGGACTTAAGGTTTTTTTAATTTTTTTTTTTTTTTTTAATTTTTTTTTTACATAGTTTTAATGGTTGAGAAACTTCCCAGACTATATATATATATATATATATATATATTAATTATTAAAAATAATAATTAGCAATTAGAACGCCAGACAATGCATTTTATTTTAACTTTTTTTCAATTTAATTTTCGAAGATTTACTTCATCCTCAGAATTACTAAATTTCAAATAAAGATACATAAAAATACCTTTTTTTTTTCTTTTAGTCCTCATCAGGACTAAAAGAAAAAAAAAGAAAGGTATTTTTATATATCTTTATTTGAAATTCAGTAATTCTGAGGATGAAGTATATCTTCGAAAATTAAATTGAAAAAAAGTTAATAAAACTAAAATGCATTGTCTGGCGTTCTAATTGCTAATTATTATTTTTAATAATTAATATTTCCATATAAACAATGCTTTCTAACCAAGGACAACAACTTATTATATATATATATATATATATATAATGTGTGTGTGTGTGTTTATTTTGTAACATAAGCTACTTATAATAGCTCAATAGTTCAAAGTCAGAGCTCTGCTATATTCAGTATTTTTGTAGTTCCATATCACAGAGGACAGATTCACATAATTTTTTACAACTTATTTTTTTAAACAATTGTTTCGGCTAACATCAAGATATTTGTAAAATGCTCCTATGCATTTATTTCTTGGTGTGGCTATCCTCAGTGCAAATTGTATAAAAAAAACTTAAAAACATACAAAAACTTGGCGATTATAGCCGGAATTAGTCAGTACCATGGCCATCCCTACTACAGGCCAGGCAATCGTGCAACTGGGGTCTTTTACTGGGGGCCATGTGAATTTTCTTAAATATTCGATATAGAAGTTGCAAACTATATCAACTGGTGCGGATCCTTTTTTTTCTTTTTAACCACAATATACAAGTAATGATCTTTTGACATAAGTACAAAATCTCTAAAAAAAAAAAATCCAACATTGAAATAAAAATTCTAAATTGAAATATGCATTTGCCTTTGTTTATTCAAAATTAACTGTCTCTTCATTTATAGGAATTTGTCAATAATTGTAAAATTTATCAATTAGCTCATTGTGGTTCTTATTATTTGGTATGTAAAACACATAAAAACATCAAACTAATCTCACAGGGGAATTTTACCTTTGTTTGCAACTTCTATATCGAATATTTAAGAAAATTCACATGGCCCCCAGTAAAAGACCCCAGTTGCACGATTGCCTGGCCTGTAGTAGGGATGGCCATGGTCAGTACTCATTATCAATTTTTATATATATATATATATATAATTTATACAGACAGATATTTTTTTTTTATACCTGTAATTATGGTTCCTTTACATCTTTTTTGAATAACGTGTACGTATCCTATTTTTTAATATTTCTAATCATTCATCGGCTATCATTATTAATCTAACTATTTATAAAATTAAGGTACATATTTTTACTGACCGTCTTTATTATTTTCATCCAGTTATTTTCTTTTATTTTTATATATATATATGTATATATAATGTATAGTGTGTATGATAATATTAAAAAAAACACTTAATTTATGTAGTTCATATCAATTCTTATGGAATCAAATTCCAGAGGAAAATGAATCTCAATATTCAAACCTTTAAATAGTTATTTCAATATTTGTAATAGAGCTATGAAAAAAAAAAATTGACCAATCAAAGTAATGTCATACTTTTTTTTTTATCTTTTCGGCAGGATCTCAGATGTTTTGCTCCACTTTTCAAACTTTGAGTAGTGGTAGCAAAACAATAGCACCTTCTTTTGTGCAACAGTCCATGGTTGGGCTTTTATGCCTCTTATGTTTCTTCTTTTTTTTTTTTTTTTGCTGCATATGATGGAGATAGGGGACCCAAGACCTTTTGTCTCAAAGCCTGATGGCTGACCCTGGTTGGCTTCTGTATTGGCTGGAGTACCATTTTTAGAGGCAGGAGGGTTTACTCCATTGCTTACATCTTCCCGCCTGGTGTATGAACGGGTTGATGGGCCCTTTTTATCCTGGGTGTGGGCCTGTCAGTATTTAATTTTGTTTTTATTCATATTTTTCTATCTTTTCCTCATTGTCAACGGCTTCTAATTTATTATACGAAGCTGCCCTCTGTTTCGCCCTCTAATGTAGTTGGAAGAAGCTGAAAAAAATCATAGAGAATATAAATTTTGATTTGTCAGAAAGTGTCCATGATTTTGGTTGTAGCGTTATTAGCAGTGGCCTGTCTCCTTCAAAGGACACAAGAGGAATGGGACTTAGGTATGGTTCTCTTCAGCTTCTGCCGAAGTCTGGACACTTTCTGACAAATCAAAATTAATATTCTGTATGATTTTTCTACATTGCTTTCTTCATCCTGAGGAAGTCTTTCAATAAAGACGAAACGTTGATACATACATAATAACAGTTTTGGGCTTTCCTTTTTTTCATTTTACATTACGTAGGATCATTTTATCCCCACTTTTCTTATATATATATATATATATATATATATATATACATATATATATTATTTATGGCCCAAATTCTAGTATGTTATTATATATGAAATAGTTTTTAACGCCAATACGTAGTTAGAGCAAAATAAATTGTTTTTGACTATTAAGATAATTTCTAACGCTATTGATAATGTTTATCCATTCATTTATTTATTTTTTATGTTTGAATTCATGTTTTGAAACATGGCGTAAATCAAATCTGACGTCACGTCAAAGCTATAATTATTTGTTACAGTAATGTTTTAAGCTCTATAAGAAAATCTAAATAGCACAAATCGTAAAACATCAGACTGAAGATCTCAAGGTTTCGGTTTCGATTTCCGGTCATGGCATCCGCTTTTTTTGTTGGGAATTTATTTTGTATTAATGCAATATTTTCCATTTCTAAAAGAAGTTAAGATATTTGTTTAAAAAAATTGTGACTGACAGACATTGAGGGAAAATGTTGCTACATTTATGAGTGGATATAGAAGATTTTAGATTTTTATGTTGAACCGAAAAAAATAAAAACATTTAAAATTTAAAAAAACTGATTCCAGAAATCAAGTTTATCAATTTTTACTTGTTTTCATCTCAGAATGACATTTTTTTTGTCACTAGAAAAATGTGAGCTGTTGGGTCACCCATTGAGCTCGGGTTAGGTTGTTTGAATCGGGGGAGGGGAAAAAAGTGAGTTTGCAAAGCCAGTTAAATTTTTCGTACTTGTCCAGATTAGGGCCCAAGCTAAAATCGACTTGGCGTCGGTAGTTTCCGGATGTTTACATAGACGGCCATAAAATGCAAAAGCGCTTATCCAATCAGAATGCGAGAAAATACGTAGACCACAAGTTAACATTTTAATTGATTGAATCGCAAAATTCACTAATTAGAAATAAAAATTGATCAAAGCGATAATGAATTTTAACGAACCCGGACACTGTTTTTATGTCACCTTATCTAAGATTAAAATCAAAATGTTTCTTATGTCTACAATCCTTATTCCAATTTTGATGAAAATCCTTTACATAATTTTGATTCTAGAAATTGTCTCAACTTTAAAGCTTAAGGAGTCTTAAGAAGAAATTGCAAAATCAGGAAATCTCGGTTAATTGGTGTCTCATAACTATGGATCAAATTTAATGCAAATCTGAAATATTTGAATCTTCGAATGGAAAGTTGTGTTCACATTATGGCCCCTAAAAACCCTTAAAAATACTTCAAATAAATTGAAATTTGGAGAATATCTATTAATTGGTGTCTTATATTGTTAAAATTTCACAAAAATCAGATTTTCACTCTTTTTTACTCTTTGAATGAAACTAAACAAAATATAGCCCACATTACGACCCCTTAGCCTATAAGTGTTTCAAAATTCATAATGATCGGTTAATTAGTTTAGGAGTGAATCCTATACATATAACATATAAATAATATACAGTGTATATTATTTACACATACCTAACTTATACAGGGTGGGCCAAAATAAGGGTCCTATCTTTAAATTTGAATAACTTGAATTTGAATAACTTCCACAAAATAAAAGTTAAACTCACCAAACTTTATGTGTGTGTAAACTGACCCTTCCGAGATTTTTTGAAATAAACAAAACAAATTTTAGCCGAAAAACACTTCTTAAAACTTACAAAAACTAAAGTATTGTTTTTTACACAGTTTTGAGTTTTTTAAGCAAAAATAATGTTTTCTAAATGAGGGTACGTTCCTTAGGGCTAATACGGCTCATGCTTGCTTCAGAAGGGGTCCTTTACTTATTCTAAAAAAAAAAAAAAAAAAAATCAATAAATAAAAAAGTTATGAATTTTTAAAAATAGGACCCTTATTTTTGCCCACCCTGTATATATATATATATATATATATATATATATATATATATATATATATATATAATCTGGGCAGTATTTTTTCTTGAATATATATTTCGTTAAATATTACAGATGACTTGTGTCTGCATATTTTCCCCCTTGATCCTTTCTAGATGCCTAATTAATTTTAGATTTTGGGGCTGGAACTGGCAGATGAATTTGCCGTACTCGTTGTGTACTCTAGTACTTTCAGTTCCTTCCAGAACCATCTTCAGGGGCAGTTATCGAGTAAAGAACATGTATTCTTAAATGTTTTTGGCAGCATTTAGAAAGGATCAAGGAAATATATGCAGCTTAAGTCATTTGTAATAAATATATATATATATATATATATATATATATATATATATATAAAAAC
The DNA here is from genome assembly GCA_963556195.1 of Sepiola atlantica. NCBI lineage: Eukaryota > Metazoa > Mollusca > Cephalopoda > Sepiida > Sepiolidae > Sepiola > Sepiola atlantica. The sequence goes on along the minus strand of OY744553.1, from coordinate 41,299,533 downwards.
GAGAGAATATTAGGCTACATTACAGTGACCAAGATTTTCATTTTGCTGTTCATTGTTTCCAAATCAGAGCCTTCAGTACATTTTTACAGACCGTTTCGTTCACAGAAAAACATCCGTCATTATTATGTCAATCCAGAATCTTTTATCAATGGACCCCTCATACATATATATATATATATATATATTGTGTGTGTGTATGAGGATAAAATACATGTGTGTATGTGTGTATGAGGATAAAATACATGTGTGTATGTGTGTATGAGGATAAAATACATGTGTGTATGTGTGTATGAGGATAAAATACATGTGTGTATGTGTGTATGAGGATAAAATACATGTGTGTATGTGTGTATGAGGATAAAATACATGATATATGTGTGTGTGTGTATGAGGATAAAATACAAGATATATATGTGTGTGTGTGTGAGGATAAAATACAAGATGTGTGTGTGTGTGTGTGTGAGGATAAAATACATATGTGTGTGAGGATAAAATACATGATATATATGTGTGTGTGTATGAGGATAAAATACATGATATATCATAAAATGAAATGTGGAGACAGGGTGTATGAAAAAAGACAAAGGGAAAATAAATTAAACAGAAAGAAATCAAAAACAAGATTTAGCAATTTCTTTCAGATCAACGAATGTCTTCAGAAAATGTTTATTTTCATATATATATATATATATATATATATATATATATATATATATAAACATTATTACAGTCTACGCCAAATAGCCAATGATTCGATGATATTACATCTTTTCACAGACTGAATATAAATAAAAAGTGAAAAAAGAAACTTGCTAGAAAATATATGAAGTGTGTGTGTGAAAATATATAAATATTTTTTTTTAATTTCTTATTTGTTTACGTATAAGAATACAAAATGCCTTGAAATTTTTTTTTTTTTAAGAACAGAATTTACGGCCGCTTCCTTCGACTTTATTCAGTGTATTGAGGTGTGTGTGTATATATATATATATATATATATATATATATATATAAAATAAAATGGGTCGTTCAGTTATAAAGCATTGCTGGGCCAGTATTATAAATTGAAAATATAAGCCATTATCAATGCAAGATTAATTTATTATTTTTTTTTTACTTTAATCTTATTCGGAATAAAATTCCATCATCAGAGTTGACCAGTATTGTCATTTTTTTGTATCGGCGTGGATACATCATAACAAGGACATTTCATCAAAAAACAAAAGGAAAAAAAAGTTTGTTTATTTTTGTTTTTGTGTTTTTTGATGAAAAAAATATGTCGCAATACTGGTTAACTCTGATGATGGAATTTTATTCCGAAATTAATAAGATTAAAGTAAATAAAAAAAAAAATTAATTAATCTTACATTGATAAAGGCTTCTATTTTTCAATTAATAATTATATATGATATAATATATATATATATATATATATATATATATATATATATATATAGAGAGAGAGAGAGAGAGTAAACCCTTGTGCTCTTTTCTTTCTATAATCAACCTTAGTCTTTGTTCTTGAAAATTTTTGGCAAAGCTAAATTCTTTGACAACCCCAAAACCATGAATGATCAAACGTAAGTCTTTCCTCCCCTTCCTCTTGTCATCCTCTTCGTCCCCCCTCCCCTGCCGCTGCTACTTGTATAATTCTTCAAAACAAGAGTGGTAGAAGCAGTAGGATCATCTCCAGAACGATGGCATGGCAGCAGTGATGATGAAGAGGCTGGTGGTGGGAGTAGTGGTGGTGGTAGTGGGAGTAGTAGTATAGTCGAGTTTTTCCGCCATACTGCTATGGGCAGCCTCACCTCGGATCAATACAGAGGTCTAGTTGTCATGGCAACACTCCTAGACCTTGGTGTCATCCAGATATGCGAAAGTAGGACAGGTGTCTGTTGCTACATAAGACGCGGCTTTTCTTACACGACCAAATGTCGTACGAATTGGCGGTTTCTTTTTCTTTTTTCTTTTTTTTAAATTTAAAAATTACTTTTAACAAAAGTTAGCGTCTCTCTCTCTCTCTTTGATTTATTTATATATATATATATATATATATATATATATATATATATATGATAGTGTGTGTAAATACGAATTAGTCTAGTACTTTCTATAAAATATAAATCGGAATTTTAAAGTAGTCAATTAAAAAGAAAAAATATAATAATAATAGTAATAAAAAATAAATTTAATTTTAAAAATCCTATTTTAAAAACAATTTGTTTAAATAATAATTTTTAAAAATGCTAAATTCGTAGTTTCCCAACTAAAATGGCGGACAGTGAATCGTCTGAATTTTTTTTTCCGACCTCACAAATGAGTAAGTAAACCCCAATAAATTGTTTTGGACTAATTTCAAATTTATCTTAAATGATTGTAAAGGAAATACAGTTGGGAAATTAGTCCAAAACAATTAATTTGGGTTTACTTACTCATTTGTGAGGGCGAAAAAAAAAAATCAGACTGCAGACGATTCATTGTCTGCCATTTTGGCTGGGAAACGACGAATTTACCAAAATTAAAAAAAAAAAATCTACATGCATCTCTGGCTCTGAACTTGTAAAGTGAGATTTTCTCCATGGGTTTGTAATGTAGGCTATATTTATTTTTATATAAAGGGTGTGTTGGAAGCCATTCGTGATTGTTTTTTTTTTTTTTTTTTTTTTTTTTAAATTTTAACAGTAGGTATTAGACAAAGTATTTTAAAGGGTTTATAGGGAGCATAATATAGGCACAACCTCATTTGAAAATGCAAATATTTCAGATTTGCATTGAATTTGGTGCATTGTCATTAGACACCAATGGAATAAGATTCTCTGAATGTCAATTTCTTGAAAACCTCTTGATTTTGATTCTTTAAAAAAACCCAAAAAAACTCATGTAATTAGAATAAGGATTCTAGACATATATCTTGATTTTAATCTTCGTAGAGGGACATAAGTGGTGCAAGACTGTTCATTTTGAAGAATTTTACCCGTCCTGGGGTGGGTATAATTCTAGTTATTTATAAATTTTAAATTTAAAAAAAAAAATTTTTTTTTTTAAAGACTCGAAAGTATTCATGGGATTTAAATTTCAACATTTTGTCAGACGTATGATCAAATTTTTATTGCAACGGCAAAAGCTTTTTTTTTTTTCTTTTTTTTTAAAAATAATATCTGACTTTTTTTATTATTTTTCTAAAAATGTAAATATTTTCTTACAAAATTCAAGAGAAAAAACGTGATTGGAGGATTGTGAACAAGATTTTTTTAAATGAAAGTAAAAATCTGCCGGTTGGGGGTCGCTTGTGTATATTAATGGGTTTGGTTATTTTTTTTTATGATATATCAATCAGAGTTGTTGAGGCGGAAAGTATATGGTCTGGCTCCAACTCCTACGATTCCCAAAATTCCGACTGCCTATACGTCTTCCAATATTCAGATTTTGATTCTTCGAAGATTAAAAATCCGACTCCTAACGTTCTTACGAGTCCGACTCCTTCCCAAACCTTCAAGTCTGCAACCCCTTATATCAACAATTATGCTCATTTTAATAATGGGAATAATTTTTGTAAATTACATGTTAGAAGAACAATGGGCAGAATGAGAGGGTTCATACCTCTCCTAAGTTTAATAAAATGTTCAACTTATTTGCTGCCCGGGCAACGCTGGGTGAATCTGCTAGTTTTGTTGTTATTTTGAAAATATCTTATCGCTCCTTGGTTTAACGTCTGTTTTACATGCTGGCATGTGTTGGACGACTTTAAGAAACTCACTTCCAAAGTAACCTAACTCTGGACAGGTCTTTATCCGTCCCTCTTTCCCTCAGATCCATCTTAATCACTTCCTCCCATATTTTCATTGGCCTTCCCCTGTGAACTTAACCTGTTACCTCAACTCTAACACAAAACCTCTCATCCATTCTTTCAACGTGCCCATACCAGCTGAGTCTCCTGTTTGCACGCATCTCCCTATACTCCAGATTCAATCTTCCTCTGACTGATATCATCTGAACTAAGCCTGTCTTTAAAACTCTGATTACACATCCGTTGTATCAATCTCCATACAACGCATCTCCTCAACCCTTAGAATTTTCTCCGGTACTACCAGATCAGGCTGTCTGAAAATACTGACTTCCTGACATAAAATGCACCAAACATTGATTGATGTTATTGTTTTTTGGGTTTTTTTCTTTTCTCTTTGCAAAACTCGATCATGTTCTGCAAAGCCAAAAACAAAAACAACAATTTTCCTCTACAAAACAACCAAACCAAACCCCATAAATATTTGAAGATATAAAGAACTTGAAGCATAAAAACCGTTACCAAAATAACCGGATTTGGCATTAAATAACCCGAAGAGGGTTGATATGCCGTAAAACAAAACAACCATACCTTTAGCATTTTCAAAAACAATAAACAAGTTTACAGCAAGATTAGCGTTTCAAGAAAAGCTCTTTGTTTCAAGAAAAGCTCTTTGTTGCAAGATTTGGCAATCGGCGCGGAAAAATTTAAATCTGATTTTAATTTTCATGTTCTGCCTACTTCTTGGGTCTGCAATTATTACTCAATGGTTAAATGAAAATGTGTAGTTCTTAAAAAAAAAAAAAATTAGACTTGCAGGTATATCTGGCATTATCCATAGGCATGATATATATGTATATATATATATATATATATAAATTATTAATGACAATATATGTATTAGCATATACTATCAGTGCCCTTTTACTTTGCAGTCTCCTTAAAAGATTCAGCTCGATGATTGTCAATTAATGATAACAGAGCAAAAATGGCATATTAGTGGGTTCCCCCACGTGTGAGTTTGCTCTTTTCTTTGTTTTTTTGTTTGCTTTCACCCAAAAATGAACTACTGTATAGTGTAGGTTTTTTTCAAGACACTTTAATCCAAGAACTTTTTACTCTTTGTGAATTTTTCTGATTTTGTAATGTTGCAGAGACGATGTTAACATAAAAATGTTGTTTGGTACAAGACAGATGAAACGGACCGTAAAAAATATATCTCACAGAAATGTTGTGTTTTTTGGAAATGTGAAAAAATAAAAATAATAATAAAATTATTGGAATATAATATGAAAAAAAGGTAAAGGTAAAGGTCGCATAGCCTGGCCGTAGCGGCGGTGATTTGTTAAGAATCACCGTGTCTAGGGCACAGCATATAGAAGGCGGAGCCCATCCCTCTCCTTCTGCTGCCTTGAACCTTCCCTGAGTTTTAGTCAGGTACCCATTTACTGCTGGGTGGACGGAGTTTTCAGACCCGAAAATTTGCATGCCGTGAGTGGGATCGAACCCGGGTCATCCAGCCCAAAGGCAAGTGCTATAACCACTCGTCCACAGGCCCTCCCTCATAATATGAACCTGACTTATATATATATATATATATATATATATATATATATATATATATATATATATATGAGAGATAGATTAAAATGATACTTCAAAGATAAAAATAATATCTAATATCTTTAATTAGTGAACAATCAGGATTAAGACAAAGCTCAATATATTGGATAGAGCATTAATAATAATGGATTGAATGAAAGAATAAAATGAGAAATGAATCAAACTTTATTACATATCAAAGTTCAAGCAAAAAGTACTGTAAAGTTCTTAATCCATGGATTTTCAAAGCTTAATTTTATTACATGCAGTAATGTCATTGCGGTAATGGTCCTCTGAGAAGATTTTCTTTGAAAAGTCATGAGTTAAGGACGCAATATCACTCCTTGTTTTTGAACTTTAATAAAATCTGATTAATTTCTCATTTTATTATGTCATTCAATTAATATTATTGCTCTATACACTATATTGAGCTTTGTTTTTATCCTGATAGTCTACTAGCTAAAGATGTTATTTATATCTTTAAAGTATAGATATGTGTATGTATATGTATGTATATATATATATATATATATATATATATATATATACTAGAATACCTTTCCCAAAACCACTTCTATGTCCCCTTACGAATATTATAATCAAGATATACTTCTACTGAACCTTATGTCTAGAATTCTTATTCCAATTTTGATCTTGTCATGTCCATATACAAAGCTATTTAGCTTATATAACGTCCAGCCAGTGCATGTTATGTCCTGGTGGGAGGGTTTCGACGGGGGGGGGGGGGATGAGCCTAATCGAGCTGTGCGGGTGGTTGAACAGCTTTTCCTTCCACATTTGAATCGGATCTAGAAAATATCTAAAATTTAAGGCTTAAGCTTAAGCGGGTCTTAAGAACAGATTGAAATTCAGGGAATCTTGCTTAATTGGTGTCTAATGACTATTGGTCAAATTTAATGCAAATCTGAAATATCTGAATTTTCAAATGTGAGGTTGTGCCTATATTATAACTTTTTTTTAAAAAAAAAAAATTAAAAAAAGACCCTTAAAAATACTCCAAAGAAACTGAAATTTGGGGAATAGTTTATTAATTGATATCTAATACCTATTGTCAACATTTCACAAAAATCGGAGGTATATGAATTTTCATGAAAAGCTTCCACCTCCTCTTTGTCCTCTTTGTATAAAACTTAAACTAAATATAGCTCACATTACCCACTTTCACGCCTAGCAGCTGTGTTCCAAAATTTGTAATGATTTATTATTAGTTTAGGAGTGAATCATGTATGTACACATACATAAACATAAAACATACATAACTTTATATATAGAGATAAAGCGTATGTAGTATATGGAGAACTTAAGAGTCCTTTATTAAGTTTATAAGAGCATGTAATATGCGTTTATCGTTTATTTTGATATGAATAAGCCACAAGAATTTTGTCAGTGTCAATACAGCTTCTGAGTTGCGCCTGACCCACAAAACCTGAGCTAGGTAACATCAATAATGTATATTAGGGGTGGGACGTAATGGGTGAAAATTAGGGGTGGGACGTAATGGGTGAAAATTAGGGGTGGGACGTAATGGGTGAAAATTAGGGGTGGGACGTAATCGGTGAAAATTTCAGATTCATGTGAGTAATATTTTTTTGTGTTCATTTATACATAAATAACACTAAACAATCAAACATTTTGAAAATTTTGCAAAATTCAGAAGGGGTGGGACGTAATGGGTGAAAATTTCAGATTCATGTGAGTAATATTTTTTTGTGTTCATTTATACATAAATAACACTAAACAATCAAACATTTTGAAAATTTTGCAAAATTCAGAAGGGGTGGGACGTAATGGGTGAAAATTTCAGATTCATGTGAGTAATATTTTTTTGTGTTCATTTATACATAAATAACACTAAACAATCAAACATTTTGAAAAATTCAGAAGGGGCGCGACGTAATGGGTGAAAATTTCAGATTCATGTGAGTAGTATTTTTTGTGTTCATTTATACATAAATAACACTAAACAATCAAACATTTTGAAAATTTTGCAAAATTCAGAAAGGATGGGACGTAATGGGTGAAAATTTCAGATTCATGCGAGCAGTATTTTTTTGTGTTCATTTATACATAAATAACACTAAACAATCAAACATTTTGAAAATGTTGCAAAATTCAGAAGGTGCGGGCCAAAAATAGCCGTTAGGGCTCCACGAGTCTCAAAATCCATCATTTTTCGGTGAAAAAGTGGTTTCATGCGACATTGCAGGTCCTAAAACATCCTCAAAAGCTATAAAAGGATATAGATGGTTAAATCTGATATAGTACTTTAATTTAGGACCATTTTCAGGCTGTGAAAGAGTTTTCATGAATGTAAAATAGCCCAAAACTAGTGGCCTGCACCTTCTGAATTTTGCAAAATTTTCAAAATGTTTGATTGTTTAGTGTTATTTATGTATAAATGAACACAAAAAATACTACTCGCATGAATCTGAAATTTTCACCCATTACGTCCCACCCCTAATAATATCTAATAAACTATACCTCCAAAATTTAAGACAAATTTTTAAAAAACAACGATAATGATTCATTTTAAAAATATTTAAATTTTATCCGTGACTTTCAACATTTTTTTTTTTTTTTTTTTTTTTTTTTTTTGCTAGATTTTCGAATTTAAAATTAAAAGATTCTTCGAAAGAACTTTTCCATTCTTTTTGTACTTCCCAGCATGCAAAGTTCAAAAAGGGTTTTTCTATCGCACAGTTCCATTACAAGAGAACATTGCATGCGACAAGTGTGTAAAAAGACAATTACTAAAAATACGAAGGTAATTTTTACTAATAGGAAACATTTCTCGTCTCTGATGAAGGCTATTATACCCGAAAAATTTAAGACAAAGTTATATAAAAAAAAGGGGGGGGGGTGTAAAATATTTGCATCGTATCCATGGCTTTCAACTGCTTTTTGCTTGATTCTAAAATTTAGAAAAGATGCTTCAAAAGAATTTTTCCATTCTCATTTTATATATATATATATATATGAGAGAGAGAGAGAATGATAGTTTGCTTGAAGCATTGCTGGGTATAGTAGTAGTATGTTTTTAAAAGGCTGTGGGCAATGCAAATTCCGGATAGGATGTAAGCTGGAAGGAACAAAAATAATAAATCGAATACAAAATGGGACTTACTATTTATTTTTTCTTACATCCTATCCGGAATTTGCATTGCCCACAGCTTTTTAAAAACATACTATATATATATATATATATATATATATTAAATTATATTTTTAATATTTTACCGACGTACGACGTCGTTTTGAGCTTTCGACTCTCATCAGCGCAGGGAAAATGACATTTTCAGGCGGTCACAGGGGTCAAACCCGGTTCACGGATACCTTGAATCTGTAAGCGTTTGCTCAATCCCTTTGACCACGGGAGATTGTCATGTATGTATGTGTGTGTGTGTATATATATATATGTGTGTGTGTGTATATATATGTGTGTGTGTGTGTATATATATATGTGTGTGTGTGTATATATATGTGTGTGTGTGTATATGTGTGTGTGTGTGTGTGTATATATATGTGTGTGTGTGTATATATATGTGTGTGTGTGTGTATATATATATGTATGTGTGTGTATATATGTGTGTGTGTGTATATATATATGGGTGTGTGTGTGTATATATATATGGGTGTGTGTGTATATATACACACACATACATATATATATATATATATTATGTATATATATATTCCATGATAAATGCCAGTATACTGAAATCATATGCCCTTAATAGGGTTAAGATGAAAATTTATATACACTAAATGTACAAAAGCAAGGAAATTCCCAAATTTTTACACTTTTATTGTCATTAAGGGTATGACTACATATCAACCAAACCATTTCATTATTGCATCACTACAGTATAAATCTCTATGCATGAGTGGATGAAGTGTGTGAGGTGCGCTGAAGAACAATTCCTACCAGTAAAATACATTGCTTTTGTACATTTAGTGTATATAAATGTTCATCTTAACCCTATTAAGGGCATATGATTTCAGTATACTGGCATTTATCATGGAATGTCACTACTTTTGTAAAGGCTATGCCTCAAGACAATGGTCATTAAGTTTTTTTTTAATTTTCTGGAAAACTAAAGTATATGGTAAACTGAAATTAAAATGCCATCAACTAGACCCTAGAACCTCTATCTCTGCCAAAAATCAGCTGAATCCATCAAATAGTTGATGAGATACAGGGTGGCACGTACGTACGTACACACGGATAACACAAAATCACTCCTGACCTTTCTGGATCTCTGGGTTGCCTTGACTAATGATGCTGAAATTCTACACACTTATAGAACCTATCAAATGAAAATTTTGTGCAAAGTTTTAACTAATTTGGTTTATTGGTTTCTGAGTTATGACTGATCAAAGAAATAAGATTTCTAGCATAGGTCGTTTTTGAAGTCTATTAAGGGATAGAGCGCTATCACGCCTCCCTTGATTATTCTTCGTCGCCACTGACTTCTCACAGCCTGGACTCTCCTCCAGCGATCACAGTAGCGGCTACTACTTTCTTAATCTCTCCATGTCAACCCAAAATTTCGATGTACTTGCATGACATTTTTCTTCAAATTATCATCCTGAGGAAGTCTTACAATAATGACGAAACATTGATGAATATATAAAAAATATCTCTTGGTTTTTTCCTTTTTCAGTTCCCATATATATATGTGTATATAACAGTATTATGAGAACAGTAGTCCGAATAATCCAAATTATACAAATTATCAATTCTCATCTAAAAAATTCAGAAACAAAAAAACAATATAATGTAAGTTTCAATTTATGCTAAAAATAAAAAATCTTATATTTAATAAATTAAATGCAATATTGTTATATAATATCGATTTTTTTTTTTTTCTTTTTTTTCTTTTTTTTTTTTTTTTTTTTCTTTAAACCGGCGGGGTATTAGAAGCAACAAAAATATCGCTTAAAACCCTCACCACAAAAATATTCCTAATTATTATCCTTACCCCCACCACCACCACACTATCCTATTTTAGTACCTGGGTACCTCTTCCATCAAAAAGTGACTAACAAATAGTATTAAAAGAGGGGGGGGGGTCATTTTTTTTATATTGCAATAAAAATGTGTTTCCCTTCAAACAATGAACTTTATATAATGCTCGTAAAAATTAACTTTATCGAAAAGCAGGATGTAACTCTGCATTCGTCCGTACAGAGTTACTCCCCTTTGGTTATATAATACTTTGAATCAGCTGAATCACTTCCGGTAGTGTTTAGCACTGTTTATAGAAATATATTGATTCGAAGAGTGTGTTATGATTAATTGTTTCTTCATTTTCGGGAAAAGTTTAATTTAAGAAAAAGAAAATATTTGGTTAAATAGAAAATTCTCACTCTATCATTTTGAAAATTATTATAACGCAGTAGTTTTTTTTATGTGCCCTGTGATTGGATGAATCCAACGACCACATCAGTTTTCATGAAGCTTAATTTACTTTAAAATGTTCTCTGGTGAACTTACTGCACTTGCCTCAACCTAAATTCCCTTGACCAACCTAACTAGCAGCAAAATCCCACCTCTTCACTGTAGTGGTTCCCAGATGCCGGAAAGCTTTCTACTCTAACAGCTTCTTTATTCGAACTGCTTGCTTTTGGAATTCCCTTTCTGCTCTCTTTCTACCATACTGTACCAACATGCAGAAATTTCAATGTAATGTGAACAAACATCTTACTGCAAGGAGACCCCCTCCCCTTATAAATCTGGCCCCTAGTAACAGTAGCCTCTTATGTTTCGGTGCCAATGTGTCTTGTTTGGGTGAATAAAAGTTTTTTTTTGGGGGGGGGGGTTAAATTAAAAAAGAAATAAAATATTTATTGAAGAAAAATCAAAACTTACGCATGAAATAATCCTAATCCTAACCCAACGCATAGAAATGCTGAAAAACGCGCTTTTGTCGTCTCGCGAGTTATGTCAGCTTCCCTCTCGCAACTATCCCCTCTTACGGCCGCATCCCGCATCACCGGCATTCAGCACGCATGAATATTTAACTTCTGCTTCCCTTCTTTACCGTTTTCTTTGTTCTTCGAATCGAGTCTCCACTCTGCTGGAGTAGACTGCTACTTGAAGCAATTAAGTCTTCATGGTTGGTTGGCATCTCTTAATATTTCTTATTTGAATATAGTGAGATGTCTTAGTTGATTGCTATTATATCGAGACGTCTTAGTTGATTGCTATTATATCGAGACGTATTAGTTGATTGCTATTATATCAAGACGTCTTAGTTGATTGCTATTATATTGAGACGTCTTAGTTGATTGCTATTATATTGAGACGTCTTAGTTGATTGCTATTATATTGAGATGTCTTAGTTGATTGCTATTATATTGAGATGTCTTAGTTGATTGCTATTATATTGAGATGTCTTAGTTGATTGCTATTATATTGAGATGTCTTAGTTGATTCCTATTATATTGAGATGTCTTAGTTGATTGCTATTATATTGAGGTGTCTTAGTTGATTGCTATTATAGTGAGATGTCTTAGTTGATTGCTATTATAGTGAGATGTCTTAGTTGATTGCTATTATATTGAGATGTCTTAGTTGATTGCTATTATATTGAGATGTATTAGTTGATTGCTATTATATTGAGATGTCTTAGTTGATTGCTATTATATTGAGACGTCTTAGTTGATTGCTATTATAGTGAGATGTCTTAGTTGATTGCTATTATAGTGAGATGTCTTAGTTGATTGCTATTATATTGAGATGTCTTAGTTGATTGCTATTATATTGAGATGTCTTAGTTGATTGCTATTATATTGAGATGTCTTAGTTGATTGCTATTATATTGAGACGTCTTAGTTGATTGCTATTATATTGAGACGTCTTAGTTGATTGCTATTATAGTGAGATGTCTTAGTTGATTGCTATTATAGTGAGATGTCTTAGTTGATTGCTATTATATTGAGACGTCTTAGTTGATTGCTATTATAGTGAGATGTCTTAGTTGATTGCTATTATATTGAGATGTCTTAGTTGATTGCTATTATAGTGAGATGTCTTAGTTGATTGCTATTATATTGAGATGTCTTAGTTGATTGCTATTATATTGAGATGTCTTAGTTGATTGCTATTATATTGAGGTGTCTTAGTTGATTGCTATTATATTGAGATGTCTTAGTTGATTGCTATTATATTGAGATGTCTTAGTTGATTGCTATTATAGTGAGATGTCTTAGTTGATTGCTATTATATTGAGATGTATTAGTTGATTGCTATTATATTGAGATGTCTTAGTTGATTGCTATTATATTGAGACGTCTTAGTTGATTGCTATTATAGTGAGATGTCTTAGTTGATTGCTATTATATTGAGATGTATTAGTTGATTGCTATTATATTGAGATGTATTAGTTGATTGCTATTATATTGAGATGTCTTAGTTGATTGCTATTATAGTGAGATGTCTTAGTTGATTCCTATTATAGTGAGATGTCTTAGTTGATTGCTATTATAGTGATGTCTTAGTTGATTGCTATTATAGTGAGATGTCTTAGTTGATTGCTATTATAGTGAGATGTCTTAGTTGATTGCTATTATATTGAGACGTCTTAGTTGATTGCTATTATAGTGAGATGTCTTAGTTGATTGCTATTATAGTGAGATGTCTTAGTTGATTCCTATTATAGTGAGATGTCTTAGTTGATTGCTATTATAGTGAGATGTCTTAGTTGATTGCTATTATAGTGAGATGTCTTAGTTGATTGCTATTATAGTGAGATGTCTTAGTTGATTGCTATTATATTGAGATGTCTTAGTTGATTGCTATTATAGTGAGATGTCTTAGTTGATTGCTATTATAGTGAGATGTCTTAGTTGATTGCTATTATATTGAGATGTCTTAGTTGATTGCTATTATATCGAGATGTCTTAGTTGATTGCTATTATATCGAGACGTCTTAGTTGATTGCTATTATATCGAGACGTCTTAGTTGATTGCTATTATATCGAGACGTCTTAGTTGATTGCTATTATATCGAGACGTCTTAGTTGATTGCTATTATATCGAGACGTCTTAGTTGATTGCTATTATATCGAGACGTCTTAGTTGATTGCTATTATAGTGAGATGTCTTAGTTGATTGTTACCATATTATGGGGTGTCTTAGTTTATTCCAAAACAATCCTCAGAGTATTCCTGAACTGAAGAGGGGCTATCACAGCCAAAATGAAGGTTGAGCCAAGAGAGGGATGTATTAATTAACAATTGTTTTCACACGTTTAGAGAATATCATTAAGCGACGATAAAATATAAATTTTTGGCATTGATGACGGAAATGTAACGTAGTCTGTGATTTTCTTTTATCCCATTGATTAGTCAACGGAAATTCATTGATTGAATTTCTTTAGTCGCAGTGCGAGTGTAGCAGTCGAAGTTTCCATCTTCGCTCTGGTGGTTCTAGACTTGTTTTCTTATAGTAGTGAATTAAAAAATAAAAAAGTCACAAATATGATTTTTTTTTTTAATAAATTTTTTTTTAAATTAATTAAAAAAGTAAATTATAAAAAAAATAAATTTAAAATAAGATTAAAAAGTCACAAATATGATTTTTTTTTTTTTAAATAAATTTTTAAAAAAATAAATTATAAAAATAAAAATTTTAAAAAATAAAAAAATCAGTTAAAAATACACTTTAGCTTTAAAAATGGTTATTTTCTAAACTTTCCAGTTTGAGACGTTTTCTTATTTCTATTTTTTCCCTTCGCTGATTGAGACGTTGTTTTATGACTGAATTTTAGTGCGAACACTGGCAAATCGTAATCCCCCTCCCCAATTTTGACAGAGGATGTATGTACACTCTTTATGAAGATGAGAAAAAATTCCACACTTCAAAGCCATCTTGGGTCCCGACTGACCAAACAATGATTGATGGTAGGTATCTCCCTATTTACTTTCCACCCCCCCCCCCTCCCTGAGGGCAGTTAGACACGGGGTCTGTATAATGTAGGGGAAAATCCAGCTCCCCAAAAAGGGGCACACTGGATTCGGATCATCATCATATTCATTTTTAACATCCGTTTTACATGCTGCAATGAATTGGACAGCTTTAAGAAATTAACTTAAAAAACTAATTTTTCTCTGGCCAGGTCTTTATTTATCCCTCTTTCCCTCGAGTTCGTTTTTATCGCTTCCTCCCATGTTTTCCTTGGGCCTTCCCCTATGAACTGAACCAGCTATCCCAACAGTTCTACATCAAACACAAGAACTGTCAGTCATTCTTTCAACATATGGGGGGGGGGGGATTTTAATTGCCTCAGTCTAGAAGAATTTCTCCTTTACTGACCAAGGACTGATGAAGTGTAGTATCAGAACGGGTACTACACTTTGCTCCTAGCTAAAAGGCTAAGAAGAATTGTAGTCATGTCAAACCGAATAGTATGCGGCTTTGAGACAATATTTTGTTTTTATACGGCCACTACCAAAACCGTATAAATCTATTAGTTGGCTTTGCTAGTTCACTATTGTTTTATTTGAAATAACGAAAATGTTAAATAATAAACATTTCGTAGAATTTAGTATATTCGGACTACTGTTCTCATCTTGGATGTTTTTATCACAACATTTCCGCCGATGTAACTGCCGACCTTCTTCAGGCGTACCTTGTCGAACTTGGGAATCTTTTTGTCGAACTCGGGAATCTGGACGGAATTTCGAACGGAACCCTTTATTAAATCCACGGGGGTAGCATGCTCTAGTTCCATCTGCCATGACTGGGAAGACGTCTTCAGTAATTCGCAATTCTTCATACCGCCCCAGGTTTCTGTAGGTTTTTGAGTCATTTTAATCAGCCATTTTATTTACTAAAGGGAGTTAACTTTGTCTAAGACTGAATGCCATTTTCTAAGGGTTCGGCCATTGCTGTGGATTCGATTTTCCCGCATGTCGAGAATAGAGCGTTCTGTTATCAGCAAATATACCCATCTCGGACGTGATTGCATCAGGGATGTCGTTAATGAACATCATGGATAATAACGGTCAAAGTATCGACCCCCTTGAGCACAACTGCATTAATATTATTTTTGTATGGATGTATGATCATCAAAGACGACTTTAACCTTAACCTTAACGCTAACCTTAACCCTAACGCTAACCTTAACCCTAACGCTAACCTTAACCCTAACGCTAACCTTAACCCTAACGCTAACCGTTACCCTAACGCTAACCGTTACCCTAACGCTAACCGTTACCCTAACGCTAACCGTTACCCTAACGCTAACCGTTACCCTAACGCTAACCGTTACCCTAACGCTAACCGTTACCCTAACGCTAACCGTTACCCTAACGCTAACCGTTACCCTAACGCTAACCGTTACCCTAACGCTAACCGTTACCCTAACGCTAACCGTTACCCTAACGCTAACCCTAACGCTAACCCTAACGCTAACCTTAACGCTAAGGATGCAACACGGTAACGATGCGATAAGGGCTGGAACTTGGCAGATAGTGCGAGACTTATTAGGTTACAAACATTTTTGCATCCTGTTTAAGAGAGGGAAGGGAGAAGAAAGAGAGAGGGGGGGGAGAGGAGAAGAGAGGGGGGAGGAGGAGAAGAGAGGGGGGGGGAGAAGAAAGAGAAAAGGATCACAAGGGCATTAACTCCTGGATAAAAAATCAGTTACTTTTTTGGAAAGTGCTCCGATGAACTTACTGCACTTGTACCCTCCCGACAAAAATAAGGCCTGACCCACCAGGTTTACAGCAAAATCCCACCCCTTCAGTGTAGAGACCCCCTAGATGCCAAAAAATCTTAGGTGAAAGTGTAATATAGTTTAAACTTTTGGAAACTAGTGTTTTGTTATTTCAAAATTTATTTAGTGATAAGCAACCACTTAAAAAAAAAAAATATTTGGCTGCCATATTTGACGAGAGCAAAACTTACTGAGAATTTCAAAAGTTTGAAAATTTGCAAGTAGATAGAATATTGAATTTTCAATCATTTTTTTTTTTTTTTAATATATATATACCTCTTTCACGTTTTTGCCAAGTTTTTTTTTTATGCTCATAGCTTCTTTCCTATGACCGCTTGCCTTTGGAATTCCCTTCCTGCTCACACTTTCCCTGACCGTACCAACATGCAGAAATTGTTTTTAATACCATTTTTTTTTTTTTCTTTTTTGTTGTTTTCCAGGAGAGTGATAACCTTTGGTGGGATGCTTTTGCAACAGAATTTTTTGAAGATGATGCGACGCTAACGTTAACATTTTGTTTGGAAGATGGTCTCAAACGATACAGTAAGTCTTCTTCAGTGTTTTCTGGGGTTTTTTTTCGGTTTTTTTTCCTACTGACCTTTTTTTTAACCAACATTGGAGAAAATTTTTTTTTTAGGCATGTTAAATATGTGAGCTGCATGTGGCCCTTTGTCAGCACACGTGCGGCCCGCATTATTTAGAATTAGCTGTATCTAGCCATCACATCATCGTATTCAGTTTAACGTCCGTTTTGTATGCTGGCATTTTTTTTTTTTTTTAACATAGTTCACCCCAAACAAGGCAGGCCGCCACTGTAGACATAAGGGGCTACTAAGAAAAAAAGGGGTGACGGTTTTGGGGGGAGGTCAACCTAATTTGGGAGCTGCGCAGAGAGATGTCTGGTTACATTAGTTTTAAATTTCTGCATGTCAGGGGAGCAGGGAGGGAGTTCCAGAGTCCAGCAGCACGAGGAAAGAAGCTTTTGGAGCAGAAAGCTCTTGGCATCTTGGGACCTCCACAATGAATGGATGGAATTTGGCAGATTGTCGATTTGGTCTAGTGAATCTACGTCATGGGGGTACCAGAGCAGCAAGCTCATCAGAGCACAATCCATTGAAGTATTTGTAAAACAAGCACAAGGATGCTACATTGCGGCGATGGGACAGGGGCTGGAGCTTGGTGGATAGTGAGGGACCTATTAAGATTACGACTCTTTTTGGGACCTTGTCAAAGAGGGAGAGACTAGCGGATGATGCACCAGCCCAGATGTGGCAACAATACTTCATGCATGGGCGGATGGTGGCTTTGTAGAGATATAGGAAAATGTCAGGTGTGAGAAGTTTACTGGTACTTGAAAATTGACTTTTAAACTAACTCTTGCCAGGTCTTTATTTGTCCTTCTTTCGAGTTCCATTTTTATCAGTTCCTCCCATGTTTTCCTTGGCCTTCACTGTGAACTGACTGACCCTGCTACCTCCACTGTTCTACATCTACTAACACAAGAACTCTCACCTATTTTTTTAAACGTGGCCATACCAACAGTGTCTCCTGTTCTGTACACAAATCTCTATATGCTCTCCAGATTTGATTTTCCACGACTAACCAGCTCACAAATTCATGACGTATTACAAAAACTTATATTTCCGGAACTACGAATGTTAGGGAGGGTGAGGGTTAGGAACTACGAATGTTAGGGAGGGTGAGGGTTAGGAACTACGAATGTTAGGGAGGGTGAGGGTTAGGAACTACGAATGTTAGGGAGGGTGAGGGTTAGGAACTACGAATGTTAGGGAGGGTGAGGGTTAGGAACTACGAATGTTAGGGAGGGTGAGGGTTAGGAACTACGAATGTTAGGGAGGGTGAGGGTTAGGAACTACGAATGTTAGGGAGGGTGAGGGTTAGGAACTACGAATGTTAGGGAGGGTGAGGGTTAGGAACTACGAATGTTAGGGAGGGTGAGAGTTAGGAACTACGAATGTTAGGGAGGGTGAGGGTTAGGAACTACGAATGTTAATAGTGAGGGTTAGGAACTAGGGAGGGTAAGGGTTAGGAACTACGAATGTGGGTGAGGGTTAGGAACGTCGAATGTTGGTGAGGGTTAGGAACGTCGAATGTTGGTGAGGGTTAGGAACGTCGAATGTTGGTGAGGGTTAGGAACGTCGAATGTTGGTGAGGGTTAGGAACGTCGAATGTTGGTGAGGGTTAGGAACTACGAATGTTGGTGAGGGTAAGGAACTACGAATGTAAGGGAGGGTGAGGGTTAGGAACTACAAATCTTAGGGAGAGTAAGGGTTAGGAACTACGAATGTTAGGGAGGGTGAGGATTAGGAACTACGAATGTTAATAGTGAGGGTTAGGAACCATGAATGGTAGGGAGGGTGAGGGTTAGGAACTACGAATGTTGGTGAGGGTTAGGAACGTCGAATGTTGGTGAGGGTTAGGAACTACGAATGTAAGGGAGGGTGAGGGTTAGGAACTACAAATCTTAGGGAGGGTGAGGGTTAGGAACTACGAATATTAGGGAGGGTGAGGGTTAGGAACTACGAATGTTAGGGAGGGTGAGGGTTAGGAACTACGAATGTTAGGGAGGGTGAGGGTTAGGAACTACGAATGTTAGGGAGGGTGAGGGTTAGGAACTACGAATGTTAGGGAGGGTGAGGGTTAGGAACTACGAATGTTAGGGAGGGTGAGGGTTAGGAACTACGAATGTTAGGGAGGGTGAGGGTTAGGAACTACGAATGTTAATAGTGAGGGTTAGGAACTAGGGAGGGTAAGGGTTAGGAACTACGAATGTGGGTGAGGGTTAGGAACGTCGAATGTTGGTGAGGGTTAGGAACGTCGAATGTTGGTGAGGGTTAGGAACGTCGAATGTTGGTGAGGGTTAGGAACGTCGAATGTTGGTGAGGGTTAGGAACGTCGAATGTTGGTGAGGGTTAGGAACTACGAATGTAAGGGAGGGTGAGGGTTAGGAACTACAAATCTTAGGGAGAGTAAGGGTTAGGAACTTTGAATGTTAGGGAGAGTGAGGGTTAGGAACTACGAATGTTAGGGAGGGTGAGGGTTAGGAACTACGAATGTTAGGGAGGGTGAGGGTTAGGAACTACGAATGTTAGGGAGGGTGAGGGTTAGGAACTACGAATGTTAGGGAGGGTGAGGGTTAGGAACTACGAATGTTAGGGAGGGTGAGGGTTAGGAACTACGAATGTTAGGGAGGGTGAGGGTTAGGAACTACGAATGTTAGGGAGGGTGAGGGTTAGGAACTACGAATGTTAGGGAGGGTGAGGGTTAGGAACTACGAATGTTAGGGAGGGTGAGGGTTAGGAACTACGAATGTTAGGGAGGGTGAGGGTTAGGAACTACGAATGTTAGGGAGGGTGAGGGTTAGGAACTACGAATGTTAGGGAGAGTGAGGGTAAGGAACTACGAATGTTAGGGAGGTCACCTCATCATATCTATAGCCATTTTAATTTTCTGATTTAATCTTCCTCTGAAGTCATCAGAACTAAGCGTGACTTTCAACAGGAAACAGCCATTTATTCCTCTTTGTCAGAAACAGTGTTCATAGAATGTGCAGACTTAAAGGACAAAATGGGGGAGCAGCCACGCAACTTTTGCTTTCTTCTAGTTTGTCCATTATTCCTCATATTCTATGGGTCCTGTTTCTGTAACCATTGAAGGATGCCACTTTCATATATATATAATATATATATATATATATATATATATATGATGGAATGGTTAGTATATGGAATCAGTGGATAAGCATCTAAAATGACTAGTTCAAATAAATACGTAAACACATCTCTAAAGCAAACGGATATTTCAGTTGTGGAATTGACCTTTAAACTGTCGCAGAAAACGCTTTATCGAAGTAAAAAAAAATGCCTTTTTATACAGAAAAACGTTGAAGATCTGAAGGGAGGGTGGAAGGCGTAATATTGAGCACAGAGAAACGGAGGGGGTGGGTATAGATATGAAAGGAAAGGGATAGGTTGGTATTTGATTGGATGTGTTATAGATAGATGATGATGGTGGTGTGCGTAATAGCGATACTAGTATCGGCCAGGAACAGGGGCAGAGCTAATTGATCGGGTATGAAAGAGGGAATGGGAAGCTAGAAAAAACTATGCGGGTGCCATGTCTAACCCTCTCTCCCCCCCCCCCCTCAAATTTTGGTCAAGAACTAGAAAAAGAAAGAAAAAAAAAGAAAAAAAGGTCTTTGCATGATCTTGTTTTTAATTCATAAAATAAGACTGGATTCTATAAGATGTCTCAGCTTAGTGTCATGTGTGAGTTTCACAGTGATGGCTTTTTGTGTATTAAAACAATGGTTATGGGGAAGCATTTATGAAACAAGTGAATTTAAAGTATCCTAACTTAATAGACCTGTCATGTTCGTAGATTTTTTTTTTTTTTTTTTTTTTTTTTTTTTTTATGGGGCTCTGAGTCTCCTAGTCATATTAAGGTATTATGTATGTTCCCACATGTGCAAGTTTAAGTATGTTTTTGATGGTTGTTAAACTGTTGGATATGGTGGAATAGACGTCTTGTGAGTTAGTGGGAAGGATTACATTTCTAAGTGTGTGGAGGGGTTGTTGCAGTGAGTGTGAATGGCCCTTTTTTTAGCGTTGAAAAAGAAATGTTTGGGATACTTCAAAACTTTAAAAGAGCTTTCTATGGTGTTATATTCATTAGTGAGGTGTTGTTGACTACATATACGAAGTGCTTTGGGGTTTTATCAGGCCAGTTTTGATGGTGTGGTGGTGATGTGAATAGTAATGGATGTAGTCAATCATATATATATATAGATATAGATATATATGATAATACATGTATTGTATTAGTTTCTGTAGATGTAAATCCGTTGAAACTCAAGTGTTTATAAAAGGTGCTCAATAACAAGTAGAGCTGTTCTTTAGTATAAATTTTTATTTATACAACATTATTGGTTACATATGTGCATACATGTTTCGGTTGTGCTCTTCAGAGAGTCCACCTCTTCAGACCAAAGAAGACAAAGACTTCCTATATATATATATATATATATATATATATGGGGTAAGGTACACGATAAGTCATGAAAATGAAATGCTGTGGTAGACCAAATGTGTGAAAAATGACAAACGGAAAACAGGTTAAAGTGCAGGAGAAAAACAAAAACGAGATTTGACCGGTTTCGTTCGTGTTAGCGAACGAAACCGGTCAAATCTCTTGTTTTTGTTTTTCTCCTGCACTTTAACCTGTTTTCCGTTTGTCATTTTTCACACACACACACACATATATATATATATATATATATATAATAATAATCCAGGTAAAACATCCACAGGGTAGTAATCCAAAGAATTTCAACCGGGTTTATAAAAAGTGCTCAATATCAAATAGAGCTTTTATATATGATTATTTTTATTTACAGACATGTACAAAATCTGCGACACTGGCATGTCGATGTTATCGATCAACAGTTATTATAAACTAAGATCTTATCAGGCAGAGTTAGAATCCGATCTTAACCTTAGATCATATTTGGAAAGAACCTAACTAATAGCTGTTGATCGATAACATCGACATGCCAGTGTCGCAGATTTTGTACATGTCTGTGTAAATAAAAATAATCATATATATATATATATATATATAAGTAATTATGACAATATATGTATTAGCATATACTATCAGTGCCTTTTAATTAGCAGTCTTTTTAAAAGATTCAGCTCGATGATTGTCAATCAGTAACAACAGAGCATATATAAGTCAGGTTCATTTTTTATTCCAATAACCATGTTTTTTTATTTTTATTTTTCACAAAATTCATTCCCAGAACAGTTTTGCACTTATGAAGATTAAAATCAAGATATATGTCTAGAATCTTTATTCCAATTTTAACTCACATTGCACGTCCATTGTATCATTCTCATATCGTATCAATGAATGTAATCTAACAAAAAATACGACAATCGATGATGTTTGATCCCCTAAAAATGTTGTTCCTCCCTACGGTTCCAGTTCTTTCCTGTCTTATTTTTTTCGGTACTTTTCTAGAGAACGACCCGCGTTTCCGTGACTTCGCGTCGTCAACGTTCGGGCAGGTTACGGAAGTGCCTGAGAGTTGCCGAAACTATTAGCTAATCAGGTTGCAGCAGGCAGCCGATAATCTATGGAAACAATGAATTTCTGAACCAGTTGCCTAGTTTTATTTTCTGTACAGGATTACTATTGGAAACTTTCGGATGGAAAAAAAAAAAAAGAAAATGTTAAAAAAAGAAAAACACATTAAAAAAAAAAAAAATAACAATTGCTTAAAAACAGTTGTTTGTTTTAACCGTAAACTTGCCTAACCCATAAAATTAAAAAAATTAAAATAAAAAATAGCTTAAAAACAGTTTGTTCTAACCGTAAACTGGCCTAACCCAGAAAATATATTTAAAAAAAAAAAAAAAAAAATTGTTTAAAAACAGTTGTTTCGTTGTTTATGTAAAAATAAAACATTTTCTTAAACTTTACGTTGCACAAAAAATTTTTTATTTAAAAACATTTGCTTAACAATTGTTCCTTTGACAAAAAACAATATTAATCTAATTAATAACAGTTGTTTAGCTTTAGTTAGTTCGTTCTTTATTTTTATATTTTTTGTATTTTATTTTCTTAGTCTAATTTTTGTTATTTGCACATTTTCTTGAATTTATCGTCTGCCAATTTTCGCCTCGTCAACTCTTCTGCGCTTCCATAACCTGTCCGAACATTGATGACGCGAAGTCACGAAAACGCGGATCGTTCGCTATATAAGTACCAAGATATATGTCTAGAATCCTTATTCCAATTTTGATCAAAATCTAATCTATTACATTATTTTGATTCTAGAAAATGTCTTAAGATTTAAGACTTAAGCTTAAGGGGCCATCAGAATAAACTGAAATTCAAAGAATCGTTTAATGGCTATGGATCAAATTTAATGCAAATCTGAAATATTAGGATTTTCAAATGGGAAGTTGTGCTCATGTTATGCTCCCGTAAACCCCCTTTAAAATACTCCAAAGAAACTGAAATTTGGGGAAGATTTATTAATTGATGTCTAATACCTATTGTCCAAATTTCAGGAAAATCAGATTAATGTCTGAATTTTCATGAAGGGCTTCCACTTAGTTTGTCTAAAACAAAAACTAAATATAGCCCACATTTGGACCCTTTGTGTTCCAAAATCCATAATGATCGTTTAATTAGTTATGGGGGTGAATGCTGTACATACAAATATATAAACATACCTAAATGTTTATTATTTTACTTCAGTTGAAGTCCTCAGAAATCATAGGACTAACGCTTGATCTCTATATGAGATACATAAATATCCGAATATTATATTAAAGTTCTCCTTTATTTGTCAAACGTTGAGTTAGTAAAGAAGTTAAGAACAATTATTTTCCTCTACCCAACTGACCAGTTGATTATGTTATAGTATATATTTCTTGTGGTCTATTGGTTTTATCCATGGCCATCCCTACTACAGGCCAGGCAATCGTGCAACTGGGGTCTTTTACTGGGGGCCATGTGAATTTTCTTAAATATTCGCTATAGAAGTTGCAAACAAAGGTAAAATTCCTCTGTGAGATTAGTTTGATGTTTTTATGTGTTTTACATATCAAATAATAAGAACCACAATGAGCTAATTGATAAATTTGACAATTGACAAATTCCTATAAATTAAGAGACAGGTAATTTTGAATAAACAAAGGCAAATGCATATTTCAATAAAGAATTTTTATTTCAATGTGGGATTTTTTTTTTTAGAGATTTTGTACTTATGTAAAAAGATCATTACTTGTATATTGTGGTTAAAAAAAAAAAAAGGATCCGCACCAGTTGAAGATATAGTTTGCAACTTCTATATCGAATATTTAAGAAAAGTCACATGGCCCCCAGTAAAAGACCCCAGTTGCACGATTGCCTGGCCTGTAGTAAGGATGGCCATGGTCTTATCGGATTCCAGGACAAGAATTCATCTGGTCTGGTGGAGTATCTAGCTAAGTGCTGTTACTTGAGGTAACATCACTAGCAGGAGGTGCACTATTCCTCGTATTAGCCAGTGTGTGGTCGTGTCAAGGGGGACCTTATTTGGGCTCTGAATACTAAGTTATTTTGAATATTTGGTCAGGGTTTACTCGTAGTATTATTATACTAAATGTGAGTGAATCAACTTTTCTTTCCCTAAAGCTTCTTCCTATATATTTTAATACCACAAATACATGCTAAAATTATACCATAGTTCTATAATAATTTGATTCAAGTAATAATTTTATTATCAAGCAGTAACGTAATAATTAAATTTAATTTTCAAAATGATCTTTTTTTAAAATATCGGCCAATCGACGGTAGGCCAGTGAAAGAGGTCGCGGTTGGGGATAGCAAACTGGAAGCTGTAGCGGAATTCTGCTACCTGGGTGACTCCCTTTTCAGCCGATGGTGGTCGTGAGACTGGTGCCGTTACTGATGCAAATCTGCCTGGAAGGGTTTTAGAGAACTCCTGGCCATCTTAATAAATAAGCATTTGGCCGTCACGACTAGAGGACAGATGTGCACCAGCTGTGTGAAGAGTGTCATGCTTTATGGCTCCGAGACGGGATGCATTGGTGAGCACTCTCAAGAGGCTGCCCTGTGGCTCCCTGAAACGAAATTCACCTACATTGACGTTTTTTGTTTTTCTTTTTTTTTTTTTTGTAAAACTTAATTATGTTCTACAAAACCAAAAACAAAAACAACAGCCCCTCTCCCTTTCTCCCTCCCCTTTTTTATTTTTATTTTTAGAACTTGAAGCATAAATCTTTTACTATAATGACCAGATTCGGCATTAAATAACCCAAAAAGGGTTGATATGCCGTAAAACAAAACTACCAAACCAGAAACGATGATTAAACATTTGAAGATATAAAGAACTTGAAGCATAAAAACTTTTACTATAATGACCAGATTCGGCATTAAATAACCCAAAAAGGGTTGATATGCCGTAAAACAAAACTACCAAACCAAAAACGATGACTAAACATTTGAAGATATAAAGAACTTAAAGCATAAAAACTTTTACTATAATGACCAGATTCGGCATTAAATAACCCAAAAAGGGTTGATATGCCGTAAAACAAAACTACCATCAAGAGACTAGCGTAACGAAAGATCCATGATTAGATGGATCTGCCATGTCAAACCAGAAGACAACATTCGGTGCTTCTGCATATCAACCCTGACATGTTAGACCGCTCTTAAAAATAAAATAGCTAAAAAAATGTATAAACTTTGTTATGTGCTCATGTGGTAGATGAAAAAAAGACTGTACACCAAAAATTATGCAAATTCATCCAGTATTTATTTAATTATAAATTTAAACGATTTTATCACTCGGTAGATATTTCCACCATTTTGTATCTTAGATTTTCCAGTGGACAAGGACGATAACTCATTTTCACGGTTTCGGGGTTTGGGGGTCTCCATTGTTTACAAAAATGTCAAAATGTACGTAAAATCATTTTTATTCTTTTTCTTATAATTTAATAACTACTGGATGAATTTGCGTAATTTTTTCTGCACAATCTTATTTTCAGCTAACACGTAAGTACATAACAAAGTTTATAGATTTCTTTAAATATTTCAATGTCAGGGTTGATATGCACAAGCATCCAACATTCTTCTCTCTAAGCTTGGTATGAAAAGAAATATCTGATGTCCTTACTAGCTGGGCAGGATGAGATGGCTTGACCATGTCGAGCGAAGGTCCAGCTAGATCTCCCGGGTCAGAGATCTGTTCATCGCATCAAGTCGGCAGGTTGGAAGACGAAAGCTCTCTTGGGATAAACTATGTAAACGCGACCGTGCTGCCCTGGGGATTGCGAACTTTGATCCTCGCGACCGCCAAGCCTGGAGAGAAAGACTTCGATCAAGACTTACAGACAGGCCCATCCTCTCATAGAGGACTAATCAAAATCGGATGATGATGAATGTCATCCACAGGCAATGTTGCTGTTTCACAGCTCTTTACTGTGACTAGATAAGCAAGTGTCTCAAGCCGGGATCGATGCTCTACCTTCTAGACGTCCATGTAATCGGTGCTTTTAATCAATCGGCTCTCATTCGGCACCTGCTGAAGTAAGTGAAATCTCAATGTTTATGTAAATACTGTCAATTGCCTGAGTGCTTGATTTGTCAACACAAAGAGCTATGCATTATAAGCCGGTGACAGTTGGCGATTTCACTAACCAGCGTGCTCAATCCAAGAAGAGTGTCATCTTTAGTCATCCACAGTTTCGCTGTATCACAGCTTTTCAGTGGCTAGACAAGCAAATGCCTCAACCTGGGATCAAAACTTGGTCATCTAGATGACAGTTGGTGATATTTTGATATTTTACCTACATACGACGTCATTTCGAGCTTTCAGCTCTCCTCAAGGTAGGGAAATGACAATCTCAGACGGACACATGGCGCTAAATCGGTTCACGGAGACACCTTGAATCTGTAAGCGGTCGCCGTATCCCCTTGGCCATAGGTGGTTGTCATGTGATAACAGAAATTAAGTTACATTTATGCTGAGAACGGTGAGCGTAAACATCAAGACAATCAAATAGAACTCAACAGCAGAGTATCGCACTGAAGCATTAGGTGAATGGTTGTTATTTTTTTTTCATCGCTCTCACAGTGCTCGACTTTAATCTTACTTAAACGGGGATTTTTATAATATTAAATTATATTTTACCTACATACAATGTCGTTTCGAACTTTCGGCTCTCTTCTGTGTAGAGAAATGACAATCTCAGACGGTCACAGGGCGTGAACATACATACATACATACATACATACATATATATATATATATATATTATATATATATATATATATATGTAAGGCCTGTCTAAAACGTATCCGACCTTAGGCCAGAAAAAATATTTCAAATACGTGACAGGGTTGGGACCCTAATCTCCTTAAAAGTAGGCCCCTTGTGCTTGCACACACTTAGCCCAACGATCCATCCACTGCCGGAAACATCTATGGAAGTCTTCTTTTTGAATGGTGTTCATCTCCGCCGTCTGTTCTGCATCATCTCTTTTATCGCACCCTTTCAACAACAGCTGCACTCTGAGCAGTTTGGGGCCTGCCAGAACGCTGGTCACTCTCTGTTGATGTGTGTCCATTTTTGAATCGGTTGAACCACTTCTTTATTTGTGTTACACCCATCGCATCTTCTCCAAACACCTGCTGAATCTAACACGACGGCAGAGATGAACACCATTCCAAAAGAAAACTTCCAGAGGCATTTCCGGCAGTGGATGGATCGGTGGATTAAGTGTGTGAAAGCATAAGGGGCCTACTTTGAAGGGGATTAGGGTCCCAACCCTGTCACGTATTTGGAATATTTTTTATGGCCTACGGTCAGTTAATTTACAAACCTGCCTTGTATATATATATATATATACATGTGTGTGTGTATATATATATAATCATGTTGACACACCGGTTCCCGTTAGATCACTGAAGTTAAGCGGGGGTCGAGCCTGGCCAATACTAAAATGGGTGACCATTTAGGAATACCAGGTGCTGTATGTGCTCTCTGCTTATCTCGGCATTATTTCAAGTCGTCTTGTATTACTACTTGCCATTGGAATCAAGCAATGCCGACTCAGGAGAGCGGTGGTTGGGGATTGCGCAACCCTTGCAATTACAAATTCACGCGCGGGCAGCCCCAGGCGGGGCACTCATACGTCGAAATCGACAGGAGTCCATCATATCATATATATATATATATATATATAATCGCCAGTAAAAACAATAACAAAAAATCAGCATATATATATATATATATATATATATAATGTATAGTCATAATATTTTTCTTGAAATTTTATTGAGTTTTTTCTTTCTTTTTTTTTTTCTTCCAGCTATCGGCCGAACTTTAATACCTCGCTATTTTCGAAGCATTTTTGAAGGTGGCATTACAGATCTCTATTACTTACTAAAACATCCCAAAGAATCATTCCATAATACAACCATAACGCTCGATTGTGACCAAGCAATGATGATAACACATCATGGCAAGCCGATGTTTACCAAGGTTTGTATTCGTTTCCTCCTCCTCCTTTTTTTTTTTTTTTTTTTAATTTATTTATTTATTTTTTTAAATTCTTTCTTACAATCTAAGAGTCAAAGATTTTGTAAGGGAGTCAATTTACTGCGATTGCGGAAATTTATTAACACAATTTTGTATTCGTTTTCTCATCCTTCTCCATATTTTATTTTTTATTTTTTTTTTTTTTTCGTCCTCCGATTTATAAAATCAGGGGACTTATGTTTTGAGGCATGTCCGTCCGTACAGATTTTTCTCCGCAACCATCCATTGAATTTCTCTGAAATTTTGCATGAAGTTGTAACTTTGGTCGGGTTAGAAAGTGACATTCTCCGATTTTTGAAAAAAAAAATCTGGTTAGTCCCCCAGGGGCTCAAAAGGCCCCGAAATGGCAAAAAATGACATTTTTTGCCCCATAACTTTTCATCCATCCATTCAGTTTCTTTGAAACTTGGCCAAAATGTGGAGGCAATTGTTCCTAATAGAAAATAAGTATCGCTGACCTTGGACAAAATCTGGTTTGCGCCCCCAGCGGGTCAAAAGCCCCCAAAATGGCAAAAAAATGACCCTTTTCTCCCATAACGTTTGATCCATCCATTCAATTTTTCTGAAACTTGGCCAAAATGTAGAGGCAATTGTTCTGGATATAAAATGAGCATCCTTGACCTCAGAAAAATTCTGGTTCGCGCCCCCAGGGGGTCAAAGGAGGGGGGGGGTCAAAAATGACCCAAATTTATCGAGTGACATACAGAGGGAGACCACGCACGCGCGGCTTGTTTAAATTCTTTCTCACAATCTAAGAGTCAAAGATTTTGCAATATTTGTAAGGGAATCAATTTACTTGATTGCGGAAATTTATTAAGACAATTTTGAGTTTGGATTAACCATGAAAAGGCGATGAAATGTAACGATAAGCCACCACTATCATCATCGGATTCAGTTTAACGTCCATTTTACATTTTGCCATGCGTTGGACGGCTTTTAGAAATTGACTTCCAAACTAACCTTTTTCTGGCCAGTTCTTCTAAGCAACATGGCATAAATGCTGGTGTACGCCAGGGATCTATTCTTGGACCACTATTGTTCCTGATTTTCATAAATTACCTCCCTGATGCCATTGCGACTGAGATAGGAATTTTTGCTGACAACACCACCATCTACTCTCGTCATGTGGGCAAAACCGACGCGCACATACCTAAAGCAATGGCTAAATCCTTAGAAAATGACCTCCAGTTTGTAGTGGAATGGGATCAAAAATGGATGGTAACTTTTAATGCCGCAAAGACAAAGCTACTTTCCTTCAATAACTACAAGAAACCTCTTCAACCACCGATTGTCATGGCAAATAACATCCTACCCGAGAGTTCAACATTCAAACTCCTCGGCCTGACTTTCACAGATAACATGAATTGGAACAAATATATTGAAGACATTGCTAAGGCTGCTGCAAAGAAGGTGGACTACCTCTACTGTGCCAGTAAACTTCTCACACTTGACATTATCCTGTATCTCTACAAAGCCACTATCCGCCCATGCATGGAGTATTGTTGCCATATCTGGGCTGGTGCATCATCCGCTAGTCTCTCCATCTTAGACAAGGTCCAAAAAAGAGTTGTCAACTTGATAGGTTCTTTCACTATCCACCAAGCTCCAGCCCCTGTCCCATCGCCGCAATGTTGCTTCCTTCTGCCTGTTTTACAAGTACTTTAAAAGACAGTCTTTATTTATCCTTCTTTCTCTCAAATCCATTCTTATCACTTCCTCCCATGTTTTCCTTCGCTTTCCCCTATGAACTGACCCTGCTACCTCAACTGTTCTACATCTACTAACCCAAGAACTCTCATCTATTTTTTCAACATGGCTATACTATCAAAGGTTCCTGTTCTGCGCACATCTCGGTATATTGTCCAGATTTAATCTTCCAAGACTAACCAGCTCCGTTGTGTCAAGGTGTCATGCCATTATCCAATGATTTATATTCTAGGAACTAAAAGAAGGTGGCGTAACTATCTGATACTATGGACGCCCCCCCCCCCCCTCTCTCCAGAGCAGACGAAATGATTACAAAAAGGGGAAAAGCTGTCGGAAGTAGGATAGGTAAAAAGATAATGGAAGGAAATGGTTCGTTAGACAAACAAAAGTATTGGAAATAGGATGAATAGTCAGATGAGCGCGGAAGTAGTCAGTTTGTATTGTTCAGAGGGCGAGTCATTTCCGTCGGTGACTAAGACAAAATACCAAACATGGGATTGAGTTAAGATATTTAGGAGTGAAACTTGTTTGCGACAGTTGAGTTTTACTACAGTTTAGTTTGCGGCAGTTGACAGTTTACGGGAGTT
>OY744553.1:41248963-41263963 GCA_963556195.1 Sepiola atlantica | reverse complement strand
TTATATATATATATATATAAAGAGGAGTACTAAAAGCGAACTTTTAGGAAAGGTAAAACCCTATTGTGAAGAGTATTCTCTAATTCCTTTCCATTCTCCTTCATTTATATATATATATATATGAGAGAGATATATACATCGTTTGATTAGCTCATAAACATAATAGATAAAAAAAATATTTTTAAATATACTTATGAATATTTATATAATATATAAATAATTAGAATTAGCTATTATTTAATTAAATAGATACTATTACATATTTCAACACATTGATACATAATAAAATTACATTCAAATAACTTAGATTTATTGATATATAAATTTTATTAATTTTCTTATGATCAACCAAATTATATATGAATTATTAGGAATAGTAACCAAATAATCAAATAAATACATTTACATAATTTTGTGCAACACAATGATACATGATTACACAAACATGTATATTTATATCTTTTTTTCTCTTCTGCGATCAATACTTTCCTTTTTTTCTTTTTTCTTTCTTTTTTCCTGTTCCCCCCCATCCACATTTATTTTTGTGATGTTCTATGGAACGTTATATATACCATTGACTTCTGAACGCTCACTTTTCAAACTTTTATCGGTTGTAATGTTCTATGGAACGTTATATAAACCATCTATTTATTATTTTGTTATTTTATAATTATAAAATGATAAAATAATAAATAAATGTTAAAAAAAACTTTTTACAAATGTTGGTAGCCTCACTCCTTTACATATATATATATATATATATATATACTTTTCTAATGTTCTATGGAACGTTATATATACCATTGACTTCTGAACGCTCACTTTTCAAACTTTTATCGGCTGTTCTGCCGTAGCACATTTCTCAGCGTTCTAACTGCTGAGCGCTTCCTCACATTTATTTTTCAGACTTTGGTATTTGTTGCTGTATTTTTTCTTTTTCAATCACCCGTCCTGATGAAACCTAATAAAAGTTAAATGTAGATGGATATTTAATTAATATCTTGGGTTTCCTTATTTAATTTTCCATATATATATATATATATATATAAGAGAGTAGTGCAGTATTAGTGCAGTTCCGAGAGAAAAGTATATATGTGAAGGAGTAACAGCTACCAACATTTGTAAAATGTTTTGTTTTTTTTTCAACATTTATTTATTGTGTTATTTTATCATTTTATAAAATGATAAAATAATAAATAAATGTTGAAAAAACCTTTTTACAAATGTTGGTAGCCTTACTCCTTTTTATATATATATATATATATATATATATGTATTTAGGCAGCATTTTCTCATTTATGCAAACATTGTTAAAAATAACAAAATTTGTCTGTTTAATTATACCTTTTTTTTTTATTTTTTCGATTTTTCCTATGGTCTTTTTTGTATTAAAATCAAAAAAATTAAATGTCCCATAAGTTTCACAAACGTTTTTTAGTCTTCGTCAAATCATCCTCAGGTGTCAAAAGCAAATGAACAAAAAAGCTGGAGAAAGAATTTTTTAAAGGACAACTGAGAAACGCGCATAGAACGTTTTCGCATTGTTCTAGGAAAGACGTTGACGATTTAAATTCAGCAATGCCGGAGTGGCATCACCGAATAAAATCGCATTACATTAAGCATTTTAAAATGTTGCCACTGGTTTCATACATGATGTTATTAATTGTAGGTTTTTGTGTTTTTATGTAGATAGCTTCCAGTATTTTTTTTTTTTTTTTTGAAAATTGGTTTCGCAATGTATTATATTAGTGTTATTAACTAGAATTTGTCTTAAATAAAAGGGGGGGGTGGACAGTTATATTTTTGTAGATGTTGGTAAATTGAGCTAGAGTTTACAAGATGCATGGTGAGGTGGTGGGATAGGGTAGTGTTTGTAATTAGCTTTATTATTTACTATTAGCTTTATTATTATTATTATTATTATTATTATTATTATTATTATTATGGGACATTTATTAATTTGCCATTACTAACCATTAGAGCGTCACCATTGTCAAAAAAAAAAACTACTTGATCAATTTACGTAATTTTTGGTGTACAATATCTTTGTTCCATCCCCGTCACATACATAATACAGATATTATTGTTTATTATTTGTTTTTCCGTATTGATGCTTTTCCGAAGTTGCACCAAAAATTCATATCTTTCCGATTTGCACAAAACTTGAAATTAGAGTGGGGCGGTTTTGAAATTTTGGTTTCGGTATCAATTTCGTTTTTTTCCCCCTAAAACCTCGGTTTACGGTTAGGTTTTTCGGAAAAAATATTTTACTATGGAAGCTATTCATTCTCTTGTGTGATGATTAGTTATTATTCAACGTTTAGTTGAATTATGCCACTGTTTCGATAATTTTGTGACTGAATCATTCTCCATGATATGAATCATATAAGTTTTAAGGTGTTGACTGTTGTAATCAAAGTTCTGATACCTTTTCAACAGTTAACTCGTTAAAACAGTGACCAAAGATTCATGAAAGATTTCTGAAAGAATAAAACTGAGTTTGAATATACATTCTATATAATTCTTTAACCCATCAGAAGCTAAAATATAACTCGAATAAAGTGATACTAGCATTGGCAACTACTTTTTTCTTTTTAAATGTTTATACTCGCTCGTTACTTTTCGTTTATTTACTTTTACAACAAGTATTTTTTTTAAATTTCATTTTAATAACTTATTTTTTTAGATAACTCTGAAACAAACATAAATAATTATTTTACAATTTTGTGTTGAATCAAATAGATTTTCGACATCATACGGAACGCGTTTGATTTTTTCTTTTTCATTTGAAAATAGTTTATGCTAAAAATACGATGTCATGTTGTCTGTCGTATTTCTCTTTTTTTCATTTGAAAATTCAAAATGTTAATGATAAACAAACTGTAAACAAGGATTTCTTCCTACAAGTCAATTAAATGTTTTTATCATATATTTGTTCAATCTGTCCTCTTACTAATATAACATTTTTTGGTAATATTCAATTTTATTCAAATGGGAAAATCTTTTCAACCGTGTTTCCTTGTATATGGTGGCTTACTGTAGTAAAAACACAATACCGAACGGTTACGGTTTTAAAAAAAAAAAACGATTCGGTATGGAGACGAAACCGAAAAACCGCGGTTTTTCGGTAAAACCGCTCATCTCTACTTGAAATATAAGTATTAGAAACCAATTAAAAAATATTACCTGAATTTTATTTTTTTCAAAGGATGTTTTACCATTATTTTATCGTGACTTGCTTCCCGTGGAGTCTGAATGACAAAATACCTCCACATATTTCCAATGCTCTAGGTACCATTTCAGTAGTATTGTATCGAACTTAGTGCACTCGCATAAGGTGTAGTTTCCCTAGAATCTGAGTGACAATAAACCCCTTCAGGATTCCAGTACACTTAGTTCCCTTATCGTATAGGATAATTATCTCCCTCATAAAATTATGATTGATACACGTCGCACAATTTCGTTCAGAAATTGAAGGGAAGTCCCTTCTACACGCTTTTTACTTGCTATGAGTGGCGACAAGGCATTTTATCACGCGTGTCGCATGTATCTCAATGTAAATAAGCACCATATTTTTTTTTTATTTATTTATTTATATTTTTAATTTTTTTTTGATTATTTAATTTTTTTATTTTCAAGCTCTTCAATGTAAATAAGCACCATATTTTTTTTTTTTTATTTCTTTATATTTTTTTTTTTTTTTGATTATTTATTTAATTTTTTTATTTTCAAGCTCTTCAATGTAAATATTTTTTTTATTTATTATTTTTTATTTCTCCCCCCCCCCCCTCCCTTGTAAAATTATAATTGAGCCTTTATTGTGTGGTTAATCCCTTAATTGTTTTTCTCGTTCACAGGTAGTCACTGAAGGTAGATTGATATTAGAATTCACATTTGATGACCTCATGAGGATTCGGTCGTGGCATTTTGCAACTAGACAACATCGAGAATTGATTCCTAGAAGTGTTATAGCAATGCAGGTAAGTTTTTACCATTTCGGACATTTTTTTTTTTTTCATTTTTTTTTTTTTATTTTTTTTTTATTTTTTTTTTAATTAATTTTTTTTTTTTATTCATTTTTTTATTTATTTATTTATTTATTTATTTTTTTTTTTTTTTTTTTTTTTTTTTTTGGTCCCCCGATTTATAAAATGGGGGGACTTATTTTTTGAGGCATGTCCGTCTGTCCGGATTTTTCTCCGCAACCATCCATTGAATTTCTGAAATTTTGCATGAAGTTGTAACTTTGGTGAGGTTAGAAAGTGACATTCTCCGATTTTTGGGAGTCAAAAGGCCCCAAAATGGCAAAAAATGACATTTTTTGCCCCATATCTTTTCATCCATCCATTCAATTTCTCTGAAACTTGGCCAAAATGTGGAGGCAAATGTTCCTAATAGAAAATAAGTATCGCTGACCTTGGAAAAAATCTTGTTCGCGCCCCCAGGGGGTCAAAAGCCCCCAAAATAGCAAAAAATGACCCTTTTCTCCTATTACGTTTGATCCATCCATTCAATTTTTCTGAAACTTGGCCAAAATGTAGAGGCAATTGTTTTGGATATAAAATGAGCATCCTTGACCTCAGAAAAATTCTGGTTCGCGCCCCCAGGGGGTCAAAAATGCCCCAAATTGCCCAAATTTATTGCATTTTACACTCGCCACATTGAGTCACATACAGAAGGGGACCACGCACGCGCGGCTTGTTTTTTTAAAAAAAATTTTACTAACAATACTAATACTTCAAGTTAACTGCTGCTGCTGATTGTCGCTTAGCATACAGAGACACATAACAACAAATATCTTTGCCCCTACAAATTACACTTACATATTTAAATGGAAAATAGGTGTATTCATCTGCTGTTGCCTAGGTGAAGGCTTTTTTTTTCTTTTTTTTCTTTTTCTTTTTTTTTCTTTTTCTTTTTTTTTTTTCTCTTTCTTTTTTTCTCTTTCTTTTTTTTTCTCTTTCTTTTTTTTCTTTTTTTTTTCTCTTTTTTTTTCTTTTTCTTTTTTTTTCTTTTTCTTTTTTTTTCTTTTTTTTTTTCTTTTTCTTTTTTTTTTCTTTTTCTTTTTTTTTACTTTTTTTTGTCTTTATTCATTGTTTTAATTCACCTTTTTTTCTTTTTTTCTGTTTACAGCAAGACCCTGCCATGGTTGAGCAACTTAGTAAAAATATCACAAGACAGGGTCTTACAAATTATACTCTAAATTTTCTAAGGGTAAGTAAGCACTTTATTTTTTCTCCACAATTAAAGAAAATCAGTATTTTTATAATCACTCTCTTGCTTGCTTTCTCTTCATATATATATATATATATATATATTAGTATTTCATGTATCCACATAAAATTTTATAAGGAGATATAATTTTTTATGTATAAATTTTCAGTATTTACTTCAACAGTGCTCGATACGTAAGTACAGCTAGGTAGTAAGCTATGAAAATATATTTATGGCAATCAAGCTACACAGAGGCTCCCGCGTTTCATCCCCGGGGGGGAATCTTCAGGCTAAAATGCATGGAGTTATTTTTGCCGGGTGTTTTTATATACACGGCTAGCTAGTTAACCAATCAGATTCTTTGTTCTCTCAGCCAATCGTTGGGCTTCCCGCGAACAATGGTCTTGTTGGTGTTACTTCCTATATCCTGTTCTATTGTTCTGTTTTCTATAGATTGGCCTATATCCTGTTTCCTTTGTTGTGTCAGTATAATGGGTGAATTTATTTTAACACGTGATTCCTTGTATTTCTATTTTAGGTTTTAATTTTTAAATTAAGTTTTTGTTTAGTTTTGTTTTTTCTATTTGTTTATTATTTATTTATTCATCCATATGTATATATGAGTATGTGAGGAGTGTTATGCTTTATGGCTCTGAAACATGGGCTGCATCGGCGAGCACTCTCAAGAGACTGCAGCGTAATGAAAGAGCCATGGATCTGTCGTATCACGCCAGAAAACGACACTCTCAAGAGACTTTCTCTCTAGGCTTGGTATACCGGGAAACAACTGATGTCCTTAAGCTGGGCAGACTGCGATGGCTTGGCCATGTCGAACGAAGCTCCAGCTGGATCTCCCATGTCATAAACATGTCCAGCGCATCTAGTCAGCAGACTGAAAGACCGAAGCTTTCTTAGGATGAGCTGTGTAAACGTGGCCGTGCCACCCTGGGGATTACAAACTTAGATCCTCGCGACCGCCGAGCCTGGAGTGGAAGACTTTGATCAAGAGTAATAGGCAGGCCTTACCCTCTTATAGACGACTAAGCAAAGCCCTGTTCAAAAATAAATCGGATGAAGAAGATATATATATACTTACTTTATATCTCTCTCTATATATATATATATATATATCAACATAAAGATAGATGGACGAAGAGTGATAAAACATGCATGAATGTCCAAATTTATTTCAAACTTCGATTGTTCAATGCAAGGTATATTCTGTAATAAAATTATGTTTATTATTCTTTCCTTAAGCCAAGGCTTTTCAAAGATCGAGATCTTATCAGAGGAATTATACAGATAGATGTAGATATATATATATATATATATCTACATATATATGCCTATTACAGAGTAAACATCAAGACAGACTAGAGAACTCAACGAACTTACTCTGAGTCTTGCTTTGTAGCTAAGTGAATGTTTATTTTAAATATCTAATGGTGCTCAATTTTAATTTTCTTAAGGGGGCATTAATAAGATATTTGAAATATATATATATATATATAACCACAGCTAGTGACCATGTGGTACAGGTCACATGACTCCAGTAACTGTCAGTGTTAGTAAAATAAATAACACCTTTTGTTAAGAATTCAACAACACATGTTTCCGTTGGCCAAGTGGATATGGCAGCTGCTTGCAGATTCTACGCTCATTCTGTGAACCGGGTTTGCACCTCCCAACCATCTGAAATTGTTGCTTTCCTGCACTGATGAGAGCAATAAGCTTGAAACGCTAGTGTCTATGTTCCTCTACGACAATGTTTTCGTTGAATTTTTGTAAGACGTGGTGCTATAGGCGCTGATGAAGAGACGTTTTGGAGTAGCTTTGTTAATTTAAAAAATAAAGTATTTCCAGAATGTTTTGGAAACGACCGTACGCCATATTAGACTTGATGTTCTAATTCTCGGAACAATTGTAATGTTCTAATTCATTAAATCCTCTTATATATATATATATATATATATATATATATATATTCAAATATCATAAAATAATTAGGTGCTTATGCATATCAGCCCTGACATTGAAATATTTAAAGAATGTATAAACTTTATCATGTACTTACGTGTTAGCTGAAAATAAGATTGTGCAGAAAAAATTACGCAAATTCATCCAGTAGTTATTTAATTATAAGAAAAAGAAAAAAAATGATTTTACATACATTTTAACATTTTTGTAAACAATGGAGACCCCAAACCCCGAAATCGTGAAAATGAGTTATCGTCCTTGACCACTGGAAAATCTAAGATACAAAATGGTGGAAATATCTACCTAGCGATAAAATCGTTAAAATCGTTTTTTATTTATAATTTAATAACTACTGGATGAATTTGCGTAATTTTTTCTGCATAATCTTATTTTCAGCTAACACGTAAGTACATGATAAAGTTTATACATTCTTTAAATATTTCAATGTCAGGGCTGA
Organism: Sepiola atlantica; assembly: GCA_963556195.1. Classification (NCBI taxonomy): domain Eukaryota; kingdom Metazoa; phylum Mollusca; class Cephalopoda; order Sepiida; family Sepiolidae; genus Sepiola; species Sepiola atlantica. The sequence goes on along the minus strand of OY744553.1, from coordinate 41,256,315 downwards.
TATGCATTAGCACCAATAATTATTTTATAAAAGCTTTTATTAAATAATTGGTTTCTCGTTCTGATGAGAGGATTTGTATCTTTCAAAAACCAAGGTTTAAAGGACTTTTCTATATTTTATACTATACTTTGTTGTACTATCTGAAATTATTAATAGAAATGGGAATCTATATGGGTCTCAAAAGCCAGCAAAAAAATATTTTCAAAATAAACCCTCATGGTGAGTAAGCAAAAAAAAAAAAAAAAATCAGTCATTTTTTTTTTTTTTTTTTTTAATTTAAAAAAAAAAATTTTTTGCTTACTCACCATGAGGGTTTATTTACTAGAACTACACAGGACAATCCCTCAGACCGGTCAAGGCCCGATGGCCAAGATGGTACCGGCCTACGGAGTGTAGCACCCATCGGAACAGATACAACACTTTGATCTCCAAAAGGTTGAGATCAAAGTGTTGTATCTGTTCCGATGGGTGCTACACTCCGTAGACCGGTACCATCTTGGCCTGTGTAGTTCTAGTAGCTCCACCCTTCCAGGTTTTTGCCTTCTCACTCTTTGAGAAGGGGTTAGTTTATTGCTAATCACATGAGGCACCCCAACCGGGGAATGCCAACCGAGCTGTCCAGGCATTTTAGAAGAAAAAACTTTCGCATATTTATTTATTCACAGTAGAAAATATTATATTAGTAATAGTGTATATACGTTTTTATTTCAATATTTACATCAGAGCTCACCAAAATGGCATATTTTCATTATCACCCCAGTCAGTCCCGGAAATGGCTGAAGCAGTTTACGATTTGAATGCACTTTTTTTCTTTTTTTTTTTGAGGGGCTATTTAAAAAAAAGAAAAAAAGTGTCTTATTTTTTTCATATATTGTCCAAATAGTTCATTTTTGTCATTTCTTAGCCAAAGTGTCGCAGAATGAATCGTCTTTGTTTTTCCGATCTCACAAATGAGTAATTAAACCCAAATAATTTTTGGGGCTAATTTAAAAAAAAAAAAAAAAAAAAAAAAACTTTCAGATTTATTCATTTAGATGAATTTAATTACAAACTATTTTTTAAAAATCCTATCTACAAAAGCAAGGATTTGGATTCGGCATTATATATGACTCATGAATGGTTGATGTGCCGTTGAACAAAGAAACTCTACCCAACCAAGAATGTAGCAGCAGCAATCACAACACTACGCAACTATCAATGACAATGCCGTTATTGATTTTTCTCTTATCTTTGCCCCCTTTTCCTTCCTTCCTTCCTTCCAAACACGCAGCAGCAGCGGCGGCGGCATTTTCGTCTTCCCCTTCCCATCCATTTCTTGATTTTCCTCTGCCTCTCTCGTTTTTTATATATTTTTTTTTTTTTTTTTTTTCTTCTTCCTTAATCCCCTTCATACGCTTCTTTTGCTTATGCTCCCCCCCCCCTCATGTCTACGTGTTTTGGGTCTATCTGATTCAGAATTTTACATTCCTACCTTTTTTTTTTTTATTTATTTATTTATTTTTTAAAAATTTATCTACCTCTCACAAGGTAAGATGTGACACAAGGTCGGGAAAGTGGGATTAGATAAGCCAGCGCTCGAGAGGTGAGCACTCTGGCCATTTAAAAATTGCCTGGGCAGCCCCGTCGGCATTCATTCCCCGGTAGGGGCGCCTCAGACAGTAAGCAATAAACTTACTCCTCCCCAAAGAGGGGAGGCAAAGCCTGGGAGGGTGGACCTCCTAGAACTGCACAGGACCAGTCTCGTGCAGTATCCATTGGAACAGATACTACACTTTGATCTTGGCCAAAAAGCCAATCACGACCGTTTGTTTTCATTTTACTTCGGTCGAAGTTCTCAGAAATCAAGGGGCCTTTTCCTGGGGCTAACACTTAATGTCTATATGAGAAACATAGATATTCGAATATTCCATTAAAGTTCCCCTTTACCTGTAAAACGTTTAGTTAATAAAGAAGTTAAGAACATTAATTTTCCTCTCCCCAATTGACCAATTAATTATGTTATAGTATATCTTTCTTGTTGTCTCTTGGTCTTAACGGATTCCAGGACAAGAATTCATCTAGTCTGGTGGAATATCCAGCTAAGTGATGTTACTTGAGGTAACATCACTAGGAAAAGGTGAACCATTTCTCGTATGAGCCAGTGTATAGACGTGTCAAGGGGATCTTATTTGGGCTTCGAATCCTATGTTATTTTGCATATTTGGTCAGGGTTTACTTGTAGGGTGAAGTATCTTCATGTCAGGTTGTCCTGACAAACCCTTGTACAGAGAGTCCTAAGACACTCAAGGATGGTGTGTGTGTGTGCGCGCGCAGTAGTAGAATACCTTTCTCAGGACGGGTATATTCAATAGATATAGCATTAGTTTAAATTTTAATGATTTATTTTTGTCATTTCTTTGAGAAATATGGTACTGTTGGGGTGGCACTCCTTCCAAACGGTATGGTTTAAAAAAAAAAAAAACTTAATGTGGGCCACGTTACACATCCACCTAGAATACATAATTCATAATGACGCGTTCAATAGTTTAGGATTTTACCAAGCATATGCATATTGACGCTCACAAATCCCTTTAAAAATGTTTTACTTTATATGACTATGAATTTGATGTAGAGCAATTCTTTTCTAAATTTTTTTGTTTCTAACTTATAAAGGTTTTTTTTGGGGGGTTTTTTTTAATTTTTTTTAAAGGGCGGGTGCCAGTTTGGGTAGTTGTACTCCGTATATATATATATATATATATTATATATATATATGCACCCCTTAAATGTTACCATTTACAAAAGAAATGGTGCTCGTGTATTTTTATTTATTTTTTTTTTTTTTTAAATATATATTCCAAAATTTATAATCTATTCAATAGTTTAGGAAATTATTACATATATATATATATGTATATATATGAGAAAGGAAGGATGAGTCATCCGACGTAATGAAAAAGGAAAAACCAAGAGATATTTTTTAATATATTCATCAACGTTTCGTCTTTATTTGTGAGACTTCCTCAGGATGATAATTTTAAGAAAAATGTCATGCAAGTATATCGAAATATTGTGTTGACATGATGGGTTGATGAGAAAAAGTAGTAGCCGTGGCTACTAAGAGCGCTGGACCAAGGTCCGGGCTGAGAGAAGTCAGTCATTTCACTAGAGATATAGAGATAGACATAGATAGATATATATATATATATATGGATATGTTCTCAGCCTGTTTTTACCCATGGGTCTCTTTTCTTTTCATTATATTTTGGTTAACCCATATAGCTAATCTTATTTTTTATTAATTTAAAGAAAACTAAAGAACTTATATCAACTGTTCATTTTGAAGGAAAACCAAACCCGTACTAATGTTACATGGACAATGGGGGTCCTTGTGGACCCCGGTCGAGAACCATTGATATAAATGTATATTAATCCCCTCAGCCATGTTGAAATGAGCTTCATTAAAATAAATGCATGATTTGTGACTTTTGTTCAACCATCCTGTTGACACGTCTTCATCCCTGAACAGTTCTTCATCCCTGAACAATTCTTCATCCCTAAACAATTCTTCATCCCTAAACAATTCTTCATCCCTGAACAGTTCTTCATCCCTAAACAGTTCTTCATCCCTGAACAATTCTTCATCCCTAAACAGTTCTTCATCCCTAAACAATTCTTCATCCCTAAACAGTTCTTCATCCCTAAACAATTCTTCATCCCTGAACAGTTCTTCATCCCTAAACAATTCTTCATCCCTGAACAATTCTTCATCCCTGAACAGTTCTTCATCCCTAAACAATTCTTCATCCCTGAACAGTTCTTCATCCCTAAACAATTCTTCATCCCTAAACAATTCTTCATCCCTAAACAATTCTTCATCCCTAAACAATTCTTCATCCCTAAACAATTCTTCATCCCTAAACAATTCTTCATCCCTAAACAATTCTTCATCCCTGAACAATTCTTCATCCCTAAACAATTCTTCATCCCTGAACAATTCTTCATCCCTGAACAATTCTTCATCCCTAAACAATTCTTCATCCCTAAACAATTCTTCATCCCTGAACAATTCTTCATCCCTAAACAATTCTTCATCCCTGAACAATTCTTCATCCCTGAACAATTCTTCATCCCTGAACAATTCTTCATCTCTAAACAATTCTTCATCCCTAAACAATTCTTCATCCCTAAACAATTCTTCATCCCTGAACAATTCTTCATCCCTGAACAATTCTTCATCCCTAAACAATTCTTCATCCCTGAACAGTTCTTCATCCCTAAACAATTCTTCATCCCTGAACAGTTCTTCATCCCTGAACAGTTCTTCATCCCTGAACAATTCTTCATCCCTAAACAATTCTTCATCTCTAAACAATTCTTCATCCCTGAACAGTTCTTCATCCCTGAACAGTTCTTCATCCCTGAACAGTTCTTCATCTCTAAACAGTTCTTCATCTCTAAACAGTTCTTCATCTCTAAACAGTTCTTCATCCCTAAACAGTTCTTCATCCCTAAACAGTTCTTCATCTCTAAACAGTTCTTCATCCCTAAACAGTTCTTCATCTCTAAACAGTTCTTCATCCCTAAACAGTTCTTCATCTCTAAACAGTTCTTCATCTCTAAACAGTTCTTCATCCCTAAACAGTTCTTCATCCCTAAACAATTCTTCATCTCTAAACAATTCTTCATCCCTGAACAGTTCTTCATCCCTGAACAGTTCTTCATCCCTAAACAGTTCTTCATCTCTAAACAGTTCTTCATCTCTAAACAGTTCTTCATCCCTGAACAATTCTTCATCCCTAAACAATTCTTCATCCCTAAACAATTCTTCATCCCTGAACAGTTCTTCATCCCTAAACAGTTCTTCATCCCTGAACAGTTCTTCATCCCTAAACAGTTCTTCATCTCTAAACAGTTCTTCATCTCTAAACAGTTCTTCATCCCTAAACAGTTCTTCATCTCTAAACAGTTCTTCATCTCCAAACAGTTCTTCATCTCTAAACAGTTCTTCATCTCTAAACAGTTCTTCATCCCTAAACAATTCTTCATCCCTAAACAATTCTTCATCCCTAAACAATTCTTCATCCCTAAACAATTCTTCATCCCTAAACAGTTCTTCATCTCTAAACGGTTCTTCATCTCTAAACAGTTCTTCATCTCTAAACAGTTCTTCATCTCTAAACAGTTCTTCATCTCTAAACAGTTCTTCATCTCTAAACAGTTCTTCATCTCTAAACAGTTCTTCATCTCTAAACAGTTCTTCATCTCTAAACAGTTCTTCATCCCTGAACAGTTCTTCATCCCTGAACAGTTCTTCATCCCTAGACAGTTCTTCATCTCTAAACAATTCTTCATCTCTAAACAGTTCTTCATCTCTAAACAGTTCTTCATCCCTAAACAGTTCTTCATCCCTAAACAGTTCTTCATCCCTAAACAGTTCTTCATCTCTAAACAGTTCTTCATCTCTAAACAATTCTTCATTCCTAAACAATTCTTCATCCCTAAACAATTCTTCATCTCTAAACAATTCTTCATCCCTAAACAATTCTTCATCTCTGAACAGTTCTTCATCCCTAAACAATTCTTCATCTCTAAACAATTCTTCATCCCTAAACAATTCTTCATCTCTGAACAATTCTTCATCCCTAAACAGTTCTTCATCCCTAAACAGTTCTTCATCTCTAAACAATTCTTCATCCCTAAACAATTCTTCATCCCTAAACAATTCTTCATCTCTGAACAGTTCTTCATCTCTAAACAATTCTTCATCTCTAAACAATTCTTCATCTCTAAACAGTTCTTCATCTCTGAACAGTTCTTCATCTCTAAACAGTTCTTCATCTCTGAACAGTTCTTCATCTCTAAACAATTCTTCATCTCTAAACAATTCTTCATCTCTGAACAATTCTTCATCCCTAAACAGTTCTTCATCCCTAAACAATTCTTCATCTCTAAACAATTCTTCATCTCTAAACAATTCTTCATCTCTGAACAGTTCTTCATCTCTGAACAGTTCTTCATCTCTAAACAATTCTTCATCTCTAAACAATTCTTCATCTCTAAACAGTTCTTCATCCCTAAACAATTCTTCATCTCTAAACAATTCTTCATCTCTAAACAATTCTTCATCTCTAAACAATTCTTCATCTCTAAACAATTCTTCATCCCTAAACAATTCTTCATCTCTAAACAATTCTTCATCCCTAAACAATTCTTCATCCCTAAACAATTCTTCATCTCTGAACAGTTCTTCATCTCTAAACAATTCTTCATCTCTGAACAGTTCTTCATCTCTGAACAGTTCTTCATCCCTAAACAGTTCTTCATCTCTAAACAGTTCTTCATCTCTAAACAATTCTTCATTCCTAAACAATTCTTCATCTCTGAACAGTTCTTCATCCCTAAACAATTCTTCATCTCTAAACAGTTCTTCATCTCTAAACAGTTCTTCATCTCTAAACAATTCTTCATCCCTGAACAGTTCTTCATCCCTGAACAATTCTTCATCCCTGAACAATTCTTCATCCCTGAACAATTCTTCATCCTTGAACAGTTGTTGCTTGTAATGTTAACGTTTTTGAAACGATTTCCATTGTCTTCCATTGAAACCGGAACCATTTCCATTTGCAGCTGTGTGTGATTCTTGAACCAATGCAGGAGTTGATGTCTCGTCATAAAGCCTATGGCTTGAATCCACGCGACTGCCTGAAGACGACACTGTTCCAGAAGTGGCAGAGGATGGTGGCGCCCCCAGGTAAAGGCAAGATACCAACTTTTGTTTCTTTTCACCACCACCACCCCCCCGACGACAACAGTCGTAAGTATAGAAAAAAATCAAAATTGCCGCCGCGACTGCTCGACATTGGTCTGCAGATATTTGTATTTTTTTTTTCGTCATCGATACGACGGAATCGGACAAAAATTTATGGTTTCTTTCGTTTAGTAATAAAAAAGAACCACGATGCTCGACTTTTTTGTCTATAAACTTTATAGTTCTAGCTTAAGTTTAAATACTTCAAAATACCTTTTTAAATTTTGTACTGCACTGTGATTATCAATTTTTTCTCGATAATAATGAGAGGATAGGGGTTAGCTGGAAAAAATTTTTTTCATGGAAATTGCTCCAGACGAGTCATGAAGCCACTTGATATAAGGAGCTAAAAAAAAAAAAAAATACTACTGGGTCAAAAACTAACCAACGATAAGTGTTAGATGGATAGATTACAACCCAGAAAACAGCAATTCTTCCCCTTTGTCAGAAACACCGCTCATGGAATGTGAAGACAAAAGAACAAAATAAGGGAAGCGAGAGTTACGAGGTTGCCAAAAGTAAACCAAAGTTAGTCACTTTCTGCTCTTCTATTCTATTTGAT
>OY744553.1:41216463-41246463 GCA_963556195.1 Sepiola atlantica | reverse complement strand
TTTAGTTTATATTTTTTTTAAATTTAGTTTATATTTTTTTTTAGTTTATATTTATTTTTTTATTTAGATATAAACTAAATAAAAAAAATAAATATAAACTAAATATATTTTTTTATTTAGTTTATATTTTTTTTTAATTTAGTTTATATTTTTTTTTAGTTTATATTTATTTTTTTATTTAGATATAAACTAAATAAAAAAAATAAATATAAACTAAATATATTTTTTAATTTAGTTTATATTTTTTTTTAGTTTATATTTTTTTTTTTATTTAGATATAAACTAAATTAAAAAAATAAATATAAACTAAATATATTTTTTTATTTAGTTTATATATTTTTTTTCATTTAGTTTATATTTTTTCATTTTTTTTTTAGTTTAGATTTTAAAATTTTAATTCTATTTTGTATCTATAAGGACATTTCTATTTGTGGCATAAATGTCTTTCTAAATAGTTCCCTGAGAATGCCTTTTATTGAAGAAGCAAAAAATTCATAATTTTATTTTAGAAAAAATAAAATATAATCTTGATTGATAAAATATAAATAATCTTGAATTCAAAGATTTTTTTCAAATTTTAATTCTTGTGCTCATTTGCATTACAATAATCGTTTGTGATACAACTAATGATCCTTATCTACAATTCTGGAATTTACTGGACAGTGATGAGGATGAAAACATGTTCTTTATTAACCCTAACCCTAAGTCTCGGGTTAGTGCTTTATTTTTAGTAAGAAAGAAATTTTGGAGGAAAAAAAAAAAATCTCAAAAATCACGATTCGACAATACCACAATTTACCTTAGCCCTTTCTATTTAAAAGAAATTTTTTTATTGTTTCTATTGTCAATTAAATTCTACACTGCCTTGTCGAGCCGAAAAGGTCTGCTTGTCGCCATAATGAGCTTCTTTTTATTTTATTTTATTCAATTGTCTCGCCAGTCAATGTATTTATGAAGTAATGTCTGCTCACTTTCCCGCCAATTCTTAATCCTATCCGCTTCCTCCCGACACGCTCTGTGCTTTTATCGTCTACCAAAATACGCTCCACCTAAAATATGGGTTTGCAATATGAACAATTTAAATTAACTTTGCATTAAACATTTCAACTGGTCTAAATTTTAAAATCCCCTATAAATGACGCCACTTTCGAAAGGATGACTTTGCAATTTTAACAGTACTCGCCATTGAAAGTATGGTTTAGGAAACGCGCTGGTTTATGAAGAAAATGGCTTTAATTAATTGTATGAATAATTTTTATTAATATCACCTTATCGGAAAATATTGTAAATACATATGTAATTTTGATAATAGCAGTTATAAGTGTATATTTGTAAATATGAATTTAATTGAAGGTTAAAAGGAATTAATTATGTAAATGGCACAACCTGTCTAGTGTCTGAACGACTTTTTGTAACAGTATATAAGGAAGTTAAAAAAGTATTAGTTTAAGTAAAATTCTTGACACGTTTTCTGTTCTAATCGCAGCCTCGTCTTGAAATTTCGTTCTTCTTTGTTTATATGTTATCTAATATTATTTAATGTTATCTAATGTTAATTAATTGATTAATAGTTTCCTAATTCTAAAGGTATACAAATATTATGAACGCTGACTTGAAAAGATTAATTAATTAAATGGTAATTACTCGAGCCCCCCCCCCTCTCTCTTACGTTTACAAAAATTCTCCGCGACAGACAGACAGATAACCTTATTGGAATGAATTTCCCAACAACAAACTATACGAAATATCAAAAATAAAAAAAGCAGGAACAAAATACAAAACTAAAAAGAAAAAAAAGTTCCACTGACAAAAATTAAAAATGGGCCATACAATATTTAACCCCCCCAAAAAGTTACTGTCGTTCAAATTCATCTTTCACTCTTTGCTTAATAACTTCATTGCTGGGGTAAAAGTGACTAACCCACCCACCCCTACCCGTATTAAGTCAAGTTTAGTTAACAATTTCAAACGGAACAAAAAAGGGGGTGAACAAAACAATAAAAGTTGCTTTTCTACTTAACTAGATCACTTTTTTTTCAGTTTTAAATTATCTTACATCCTTTTTTTATTTCATTTTAAAAGTTCAGCACAAATATATCACATTAGATTGAAAATCAAAAATGGCGGACGTTAGGTACGCAAACTTTTCCGAAGGCTAAATATTTATTTTTGTTTTTTGTCAATCCATTTGTATACCAAGTCAAACTCCACTCACAATTAAACACATTCTAACTGATTGCATTGATTTTATAGCAACAAGAAATAACTTCTATGAAGAAAAAATATAAAAGACCTTTTTGAAAAAAAACAAAAAACAACCCCCACATCAGTTTTATATTTATTTTAAAAAAAAAAAAAAAATCACAAAAGTATTGGAAGTAAATTGTTCTTACTTTAAATATAAGATGAATCCACTTTTATTCGCTTATTTTATTTCAAATTTATTTTTAAAAATAAAGATTGAATTAATATTTATTAAAAAATAAAGATTGAATTAATATTTATTAAAAAATAAAGATTGAATTAATATTTATTAAAAAATAAAGATTGAATTAATATTTATTAAAAAATAAAGATTGAATTAATATTTATAAAAAAAATAAAGATTGAATTAATATTTATAAAAAAAATAAAGATTGAATTAATATTTATAAAAAAAATAAAGATTGAATTAATATTTATAAAATAATAAAGATTGAATTAATATTTATAAAAAATAAAGATTGAATTAATATTTATAAAAAAATAAAGATTGAATTAATATTTATAAAAAAATAAAGATGAATTAATATTTATAAAAAAATAAAGATTGAATTAATATTTATAAAAGAATAAAGATTGAATTAATATTTATAAAAGAATAAAGATTGAATTAATATTTATAAAAGAATAAAGATTGAATTAATATTTATTAAGGAATAAAGATTGAATTAATATTTATTAAGGAATAAAGATTGAATTAATATTTATTAAAAAATAAAGATTGAATTAATATTTATTAAAAAATAAAGATTGAATTAATATTTATTAAAAAATAAAGATTGAATTAATATTTATTAAAAAATAAAGATTGAATTAATATTTATTAAAAAATAAAGATTGAATTAATATTTATTAAAAAATAAAGATTGAATTAATATTTATAAAAAAAAAATAAAACTTAAATTAATATTTATAAAAAAAAAATAAAACTTAAATTAATATTTATAAAAAAAAAATGATCGAATTAATATTTATTGAAAAAAAAATAATGATCGAATTAATATTTATTGAAAAAAAATAATGATCGAATTAATATTTATTAAAAAAAGAAAAGAAATCCAAAGGAAAAAAATAGAAAATCGGAACTGATAAAAGCCGGGGCAGTACCCAGTGATTTAGGTGGAATTGTTAGGACATTTAACTGTGAGGGTAAGAACTCCTCCACTTTCCTACACTAATCAAAACTAAAATATTGATCAGGATCAAATATTAACATCTATTAAATAGATTTAAAATTAATTTTTTTTTTTTAACACGGACAAATATTTGACATAAATGACTGGCAAAACAGTTTTTATGTAGTTTGTAGCTGTTGATCACAAAAGTACGGTAGAAAAATCGTTTTTATTTTAAATATAAGATGAATCCACTTTCAGTCACTTATTTTATTTGTCCATATTATGCAAATATTTAATGTAAATCTGAAATATTTGAATTTTCAAATTGGAGTTTGGGCTTATATTATGCCCACCTATAAAAAAGATTGGTGCTTGTTCACTGTTTCGGCCAGACGGAAAAATTATTTATGTGTGAAAACAATATTATGTACTTACTCATTGGTATTTTATTGTTCAATGTTGAAAATGAATTATCCAGTAGAACTTTAATTACAAATATTTTTACATTTTCCGTATCGTACAAATCAATTCGATGACTATGTCTCCATTTGCTACCGTTGGACAGAAGTCAAGGGCAGATAATTTGCAAGGGCAGGTAATACTCATTTAAAAAACAAAAATAAAAAACAAGTACATTGATAAAAAACATAATTTATTGTAATGAGTATATTTAATGTGAAAGTAAATAAAATTAAAGTAATTAAATTGAAACTGGGTATCTTTCCACAATTTCGTGGAAAAGACCGCCTAGCTTGTTGATTATCTGCCCTTGACTTCTGTCCAACGGTAGCAAATGGAGGCATAGTCATCGAAGTGACTTGTACGATACGGAAAATGTAAAAATATTTGTAATTAAAGTTCTACTGGATAATTTTTGCTAATTTTTTCAACATTGAACAATAAAATACCAGTGAATAAGTACATCACACATAAATAATTTTTCCGTCTGGCCGAAACAGTGAACAAGCACGAAAAGTTTCAAATACTCCAAAGAAACTGAAATTTGGGGAATATTTATAAAATGCCGTCTTATACCTCTTGTTAAAATTTCACAAAAATCTGCATTTTCACGAGTTTCCACCCCTTTTTGACCTCTTTACATAAAACTAAATTTATTCATGCCGTATATTTGTTGTATATATGAACTAGAAGAATATTATTTCTCCAAACAGAATAGTTTTGCACCACTTTTATGTCTCCTTACAAATATTAAAATCAAGATATAATGATGCTAAACCTTATGTTTAGAATCCTTATTCCAATTTTGATTAAAATCCATTATATGATTTTGATTCTAGAAAATGTCTCAAATTTAAGGCTGAAGCTTAAGGGGTCTTCCGAAGGAATTAAAATTCAGGGAATCTTGCTTAATTGGTGTCTAATGAATATGGATTAATTTTAATGCAAATCTGAAATATTTGAGTTTTTGAATGGTAGGTTGTGCCAATATTATGCTCCCTAAAAACTGATTGTTATTGCTTTCGCTAGGGTTTGGGCAGGCTCGTTTGCAGACGTCAAAAATTCAGTTATCAAGTTTAGATGTCGTCTGCTTATTTATTTCAATCAGTTATTCATTTTCTCAGTTTCATTGACTCACCGCTTCGGGGCTTTCCGGCGTTTTACGTAAAACGCCGACGCCACTGGACTTTTAGCGTGGGTCCAATCTAACAAAGTACCGGTATCTTAATTTTAATGAAGGGTTCTCACCACTTTTTATCTCCCTTTGCATAAAACTAAATATAGCCCACGTTTGGACCCCTTACGCCTAGCAGCTGTGTTCAAAAACTCATAATGATCGATTAATTGGTTTAGGAGCGGATCCTGTAGATACAAATATATAAACATACATAACTTTATAAAAATAGATTATACGTGTGTGTGTGTGTGTGTGTGTATTATACTTGTGTATGAGTAATATATATATATATATATATATAATGTGTGTGTTGTATATAGGAGGTAATGACTGGGAGGATGATCTCCGAGAACAATCACCCCCCCCCCCTTTCCTCAAAGGAGAAGGTAATGTCTGGTTGGATGGTATCCTGACCACCAAACAGATATTGCACTACCCTTTCCTCCTTACAAAAAAAGGAAGTGGTAATGCCTGGGAGGATGGTATCCTGACAACAGCATAGATACTACACCCACCCCCCTGAATTCAACATTGAAAGATAGTACATTAGTCTGAAATAGTACAGTAAACTGAATTGAGCTTTCAAAAATAGTAATAGTATAGTTCGGCTTCAGACACACATACAAAATTTAGTTATAGTATAGTTCGGCTTCAGACACACATACAAAATTTAGTAATAGTATAGTTCGGCTTCAGACACACATACAAAATCTAGTAATAGTATAGTTTTGGCTTCAGACACACATACAAAATCTAGTAATAGTATAGTTTTGGCTTCAGACGCACATACAAAATCTAGTAATAGTATAGTTTTGGCTTCAGACACACATACAAAATCTAGTAATAGTATAGTTTTGGCTTCAGACACACATACAAAATCTAGTAATAGTATAGTTTTGGCTTCAGACACACATACAAAATCTAGTAATAGTATAGTTTTGGCTTCAGACACACATACAAAATCTAGTAATAGTATAGTTTTGGCTTCAGACACACATACAAAATCTAGTAATAGTATAGTTTTGGCTTCAGACACACATACAAAATCTAGTAATAGTATAGTTTTGGCTTCAGACGCACATACAAAATCTAGTAATAGTATAGTTTTGGCTTCAGACGCACATACAAAATCTAGTAATAGTATAGTTTTGGCTTCAGACACACATACACAATCTAGTAATAGTATAGTTTTGGCTTCAGACACACATACAAAATCTAGTAATAGTATAGTTTTGGCTTCAGACGCACATACAAAATCTAGTAATAGTATAGTTTTGGCTTCAGACACGCATACAAAATCTAGTAATAGTATAATTTCGGCTTCAGACACGCATACAAAATCTAGTAATAGTATAATTTCGGCTTCAGACACACACACAAAATCTAGTTATAGATAAAGCTCTATCTGAAAGAATATCGAACTCCCTTTGCCCGATTTGCTGTGATGATTCGGCTTTCATCCCCTTTGCATAAAACTAAATTAAACTAAATACAGCCCACATTTGTACAGCTTCCACCTAACAGCTGTGTTCAAAAAGTCATAATGATGAGTTAATTGATTTAGGAGCGAATCCTGTACATACAAATATATAAACATACCTAACTTAATAACGATTGAGATATACGGTTTCTTTATCTGAAAGTTTGGGTTTTTTTTTTTTTTTTTTTTTTTAACCAACCAGGTTTTAATAGTAATACTTTGTTCGTTAGCCTTTGGGCTAGGAGCAAAATACAGTATCTGTTCTCATACTACACAGATCTTTTTTGTCTTAGCTCAGTGAACGAGAAATCTTTTTAGACTGAGGCAATTTTTTTTCTGTTTTCACATTAAAAATTGAGCTTGTGTCTAACTCTGCCGTCGTAGGGAGGCAAGTAAATAGGAACACTTAAACAGTTTTGAGAATTGCTCCCTTTCTTTTTCTTTTTTTTTTTTTTCTTTTTTTTGCGAGTCCTAGGCCATGTATATTTTGAAAGCCGTGATGCATGTTGATTTTTTTTGTTGTCTTTTTTAATAACAATGGTCATAAAAGTAATTACAACTAGCACGAAACTATTTGGGGTTAAAAAAATTATTTTGGTGATTTTTCTATTTCCTTACAGTATATCTGTATGCCATTGTGTTACATAATATTCTGTTGGAATTCCCCTAACCCATTCCTCCATAGGGGAGGGAGCACTGTCCCAAACACTATCGCTCTTTTTCGAGATTCATAAACAAGAGAAAGATTTTATCAGCTTACTCAATACATGTCACTGGAGACTTCCTTCATGTGACACAACATCCTGAACACGTAGCTCTAAATCTAATCTTTAACCTGTAATAGAATTTTCCGTTCTTCTGCTAAATCTAACCTTCTGTGGAAAATTCTATTTTTAACGTTATTTTTTACACACCAACATTCAGTCTTGCTATACAGATGCCAAATTATTTTGAACGTGGAAAAGAAAAAAATTTAACTCAAAATTTCCGTAATCGATCGGCAGGCTTTGAAAAATCAGCAATAACTTGGGCCAAAAAATATAGTTTAAAAGAAATTATCTCCCTTAGTTTTTTGGTTATAAAATCTGAGAACCGCGTTTAGATTTAAATTGAATGAATATTATGGTGGTATGGATGGCATATTAAAAATAGGTGTTAAAAAAAAAAAATCATTGGTGCTTGTACAGAGAAGCGTCCGTATTAAATTATTAATACCACAAAAAAACAAAAAACAGTATTATATACTTACGCAGCAGATTTAAATAAGTATCGTCACCAAAAGGTAGGAAAAATTATCTAGTAGAACTTTAATTATAAGCAAAATACATTTTTCGGGAACAGTCAATTGACATGTTCGAAGGCCGGCATCTTAAGGTAACCGGAGACAATTATGCCAAATGCGCTTACGTCCCCTGATTTTTAAATCTACTGCGTAAGTATATAATGTTTTGTTTTTTTTTGTTGTTTTTTTTTGTGGTATTGATAATTTAATACGCACGCTTTTCTGTACAAGCACCGAATCATTTTTGTACAAAAAAAAAAAAAATTTAGCGCTCAGAAGGTTAAATTACTATTTTTAGTTGATATGTCACACAGCAATGATTTAAAAAAAAAAAGAAACAATAATTAAAATTTGTTTAAAAGAATTGCCTTAAAGTTTTATTTTAATTTCTTTCTTTTTTACCATCAAAATATGACAAATGAAAAAAATTAATATAAAAGAGGAAAATGTCCAACGTCAATAACAATTCCAGGGATGTAACAACAAATAATAGTTAACTAATAAAATGTCCTTTTTCGAAACCAATATGCAAATTATCAGGAAGTTTCATCGGACGTCTTTCTGGCTTGGCAGGCTGAGAGCAGGCTCGAGGTGTTTCCACGAATGATGGCAATGGAGAGGTGCTCGATAAACCCTGTCTCTTTGCTTCTCTTTCTCTCACTTTAAAACTTGTCTACCAGATAAATAAACGAAATAACAAATCTGTGAGTACAAAAGAAAAATATTTTTTTTAATGGGTGGGGATGGGCTACTTAGTATTTGAATTAGAGAGTAAGTAACTACGATGAATGTATTTATGTATTGTTTTCATTGGTAAAAAAAAAACATTGAAATTTTTTTTTAATGGGTGGGGATGGGCTACTTAGTATTTGAATTAGAGAGTAAGTAACTATGATGAATGTATTTATGTATTGTTTTCATTGGTAAAAAAAAACATTGAAAATTGTTTTTAAGCAAAAATAATTCGCTTTTAACTAATGCTGAATAACCTTTGTCTATTTTTTGGCAGATTATTAAAAAAAAAAAAAAAAAAAAAAAAAAAAAATTATCTAATGTTCGTTTTATTTTATATTAATTTCTTTAAATTTATAAAACACATATCGACTTCAAAAAAGATCTTTTAGACTTACGTGAGATTTGAGTTTGGGTATTCGCGTCCTGAAAACTACTGCCTTAGTAATGTGCATTCTGCCTATTCCTTTTTTTCTCTCGACCAATTACATTTCTATGTACGTACAAACAGACACGCTAAAAAAACAAAAAAAAAACAATTTCTAATAGTACTAGATGGCTTGAACACTGAAGACAATCGCGAATTGTCTTGGCTTTACGAGCGCCTCTCTATCGCCATTGTTCGTGGAAACGCCTTGAGTCTGCTCTCGGCCTGCCAAACCAGCCGGACATTCGAAGAAAACTATTGACTGTGATACGATTATATATAAGGAAATTGGGATTTCTTGCTACTTAACTAAACAATGTCCAAGTGACGAATAAGGGATTTATTAATTATTTATTGAATTATTAATCTTATAGTTTACTTTTTCATCGAATGGATCAGTGTAATATATTTGTTTCTTATTTTTAATGAAAAATATATTTTTCTTCAATTAATGAAATGTCCTTTTTCAAAACCAATATGCAAATTAGTTAACCTTTCGACTGATATCGCGTATACATAAGCAGTATATAAAAAAAGATGGTGTATTTATTGTGTAAATTTGAATTAACTTGAAGTATGGCGTTTTGACTTTACCGTTAGTGTGAGAAATGGGGCCCAACTTTCTCATTTAGACATAGATTATTCTAGAAAAGAACCTTTGGGCATTTATAACGACAGCTAACAGAACAGAAAAGGGATGAAAAAAAAAACGAATAGGCAACAAATAAATGTTACCAAAGGCAAAATAAGTTACTCTTCTACCTACCTGGATAAGTTTGTTTGTGTTTTAACTTATTTTAAAGCGTTTTTTAGTTCGATTTAAAAGTACTGTCGAGACGTCATGTGATCAAATATGGCGATTTTGTGTTTTCAATTTTTGCATGGCGTCGAGACACGAGTTTTAAATCGAACTAAAAAAAAGTTTAAAACACAAATAAACTTATCAGGTTGGTAGAAGAGTAACTAATCTTGTCTTTGGTAATATTTATTTGTTGCATATTTGTTTTTCACCCTTTTTTTTTTTTTTTTTTCGTTCTGTTAGCTGTCGTTAAAATACCCAAACCTTTTCTTTTTTTCTTTTTTTTTTCTTATTGAGCCTTAAAAAAAAAAAAACGGACCCAATTTTTGTTACAACTTATTCTGTTACTTCCCCCTTCGCTTTTCTCCCACATGTTATTTCTCCCACATGTTATTTCTCCCACATGTTATTTCTCCACAACACCGCATGCACTCGCACTCAACTGCCCCGTAAACTATCTTAATATAAAAAAATAAAAAATAAAATCTATTTCAATTAACTGACCACCAATACGGTTCTTCGGCTGGCTATAATGTCTGCGGTTCTCCATTTGTTTCCCTCAACTTGTTGCCACTCCGATTATTTGGTAATTTAAAAAAAAATTTTTTGCCTTCTGTTGCTATTATCCCAGATATCATTGTAACGTTGCGTCTTCTAGGGTTGTGAATTCGCACCAGGGATGCCACAGTCCTGTCAATTCTGTAAAATGCCCTGCATATCAACAAGATGGCTTCTTTTAAGGGACATAACTTGTTATTTAATATATTTTAATGAAAATTCGTATACAAAATAAACTTTATATAAAACATTTCAATTTTTTTTTTTTTTTTACTTTTTTCGCTTTTTTTTTAATTTCCTTTCTTTATAATTTCTATTTTTTTTTTTTGTATGAAACAAAAAACTTTTTTCTCTTTTTTCTTTTCTCTTTTTTTTATTCTTTTCTCTTTTTTTATTCTTTTCTCTTTTTTTATTCTTTTCTCTTTTTTTATTCTTTTCTCTTTTTTTTTATTCTTTTCTCTTTTTTCATTCTTTTCTCTTTTTTTTATTTTCTCTTTTTTTATTCTTTTCTCTTTTTTTTCATTCTTTTCTCTTTTTTTTATTTTCTTTTTTTTTTTTTTTTTTTTATTTTCTCTTTTTTTTTATTCTTTTCTCTTTTTTATTCTTTTCTCTTTTTTATTCTTTTCTCTTTTTTATTCTTTTCTCTTTTTTATTCTTTTCTCTTTTTTTTTCTTTTCTCTTTTTTTTTCTTTTCTCTTTTTTTTTCTTTTCTCTTTTTTTTTCTTTTCTCTTTTTTTTTCTTCTCTTTTTTTTTCTTCTCTTTTTTTTTCTTTTTCTCTTTTTTTCTTTTTCTCTTTTTTGTTCTTTTTCTCTTTTTTGTTGTTCTTCTCTTTTTTGTTGTTCTTCTCTTTTTTGTTCTTTTTCTCTTTTTTTTTTCTTTTCTCTTTTTTGTTCTTTTCTCTTTGTTTGTATTTAGTTAATTTTTTTTTCTCCCCCCCCCCCCCCCCCGGAGAAAAATCTTGTCTGATATATTATAATCAGATTCTGAAGATTTTACCTTTTCTATATAAATAAATCCCAGAATTTATACATAAAGCTCGAGTCATAACGTTTACATAAAAATGTTGTGCGATAAGTTTCGCTTCTTGTTCCATTTCTAAAGATTTCAAGTTTAAAAACTGTCCCAAAAATCGGAAGCTATGAAAATCCTGCAGACATTATTCGAAACGACCAATTTTAGAAATTTCCAGGATTTTACAAAACTGTCAGGATATTTTGTGGCATCCTTGCTCCACACCCTCTAAATAATCACAGCTTCTTTGTCTGCTTGCTCTTCTTGCTACTCATTACACCTTTTTATTTTCATATATTGAGCACCATTTCCTTTCAGACTGCTTCCTATGCCTTTCCAAAAATGTTTTGTTGTTGGTAAGAACCAGATCTTTATGGAGCGAGAACGGAAGGAGCTTTCGGGAGCTAAGGGGCAGTAGGCTTCTTTTAGGACTCAGACGGAGCAGGAGCAGTTATATTTTTCTCCTAATAAAAAAAAGCTCCTTTTTTTTTTTTTTGTGTCAAGGATACAATTAAACTATGGAGTAGACAGAGAATAGGGTGATTGACTAGCTCGTTTCCCTCCCCCTCCGTCTTTTTCTAGACCCTATAATTTTTAGTCTTTTTCTAGACCCTATAATTTTTAGTCTTTTTCTAGACCCTATAATTTTTAGTCTTTTTCTAGACCCTATAATTTTTAGTCTTTTTCTAGACCCTATAATTTTTAGTCTTTTTCTAGACCCTATAATTTTTAGTCTTTTTCTAGACCCTATAATTTTTAGTCTTTTTCTAGACCCTATAATTTTTCGTCTTTTTCTAGACCCTATAATTTTTCGTCTTTTTCTAGACCCTATAATTTTTCGTCTTTTTCTAGACCCTATAATTTTTCGTCTTTTTCTAGACCCTATAATTTTTCGTCTTTTTCTAGACCCTATAATTTTTCGTCTTTTTCTAGACCCCATAATTTTTCGTCTTTTTCTAGACCCCATAATTTTTCGTCTTTTTCTAGACCCCATAATTTTTCGTCTTTTTCTAGACCCCATAATTTTTCGTCTTTTTCTAGACCCCATAATTTTTCGTCTTTTTCTAGACCCCATAATTTTTCGTCTTTTTCTAGACCCCATAATTTTTCGTCTTTTTCTAGACCCCATAATTTTTCGCCTTTTTCTAGACCCTATAATTTTTCGTCTTTTTCTAGTATAAATACAGGGTCCGCCATAAGTAACTATATAATTTTACTGGAAGAATACCAGTCTGAGGATGGATAAGATTAATTCTCCTAAACAGAACAGTTTTGCACCACCCTTAGATTAAAATAAAGATATAATGATCCTAAAGCTTATGTCTAGAATCCTTATTTCACTTTTGATCAAAATCCATTACATAATTTTGATTATAGAAAATGATTTAAGGTGTCTTATTAAGAAGTTAAAATTCGGGAAATTTTGCTTAATTGGTGTCTAATAACTATGAATCAAGTTTAATGCAAATCTGAAATATTTGAATTTTAAAAACCCTTTTAAATACCCCCAAAGAAACTTAAATTTGGGGAATATTAATTGATCTGTAATACCTATTATTATTTCACAAAAATCACAAGTATTTTAATTTTTACAAGGGCTATTTGCCCCCCTTTGCATTAAACTAAATATAGCCCACATTACCCACATTTACGTCTAGCAGCTGTTTCAAAATTCATAATGATCGGTGAATTAGTTTAGGAGTGAATTCTGTATATACAAATGTAGAAACACATCTAGCTTTATTTATATGTATATATATTTCCGGCCCCGGCTATTGGAAAAAGCACACTCCGACGAGTGGATTTATTTTAATTTCTGAGGATGAGGGCTTCTCTCGAAAATTTAAAAAGAAACACACACCAACCTTACCATCACGGTCTGATTATAACACATTGATAAAAAGAATTATTTGAAAATTATTGATTTCTCAATACTGTCATTCCTGTTTGCCATTTCATGGACCGCCGGTGTTACCTAACCAACGCATTATCATCGCCTTCCATATATTATATATATTTATATAAGCCGTTCGTTAGTCAACAAGTCCACACAATAGGCACTTTGGATTATTAAAGAGGAGGCAATCAGCCACAAGCTTATGATATATGAATAAACTTTAATATCCATGGATATGAGTTCTCGACTTTTTAGGGAAATTCTGCTTTTTTTTTTTTTCTTTTTTTTTTTTTTTTTAATCCAGAAAAGGTGGATTTCTGTTTAAATTGCTAGAGCCTCTAATGGATGTGAGTTCTCAGCTTTTTGGTAGAAATCCACTTTCCCCTGTAAAGGCAAGCAATTCATGAAGGGGTAGGGGAGTTAGATTACTTTTGTTTCATCAAAGAATGACTTCCTGTCTCCTCCCCCCCCCCCACATATGCACTTGGTGTCTTTCTCCTAGTTTAGACTTTCTTAGTTGAAATTTCAGTTGTTTAGAAACAAAACTGTTTTTTTGTGCTGCCCTCTCTCCACACACACGGGTTGGGCATGCCCCCCACCACCACTCCTGTTGGGAAATTCATCTCGATTTCAACTTCCCTGAATGTATATAATGACTAAATTAAATTTTTAGTTTATATGTAACTGGGTTATTGCGAAAAATAGGATATTTTAGCATATCCATTACTACAATAAGATATCCCTAAAATAATTCACAAATCATTGAAATGATTTAAAAAAAAAAAAAAAAAAAACTTCTGCGAAAAACGATTTTTCTGTATATTGTTTTTTTTTTTTTTTTTTCAGAAACTTGCCTAAGAACAAAAATATTTTTTTAAGTTAAAATATAATTCTAGAAACCAGTAAAAAAAAAAAAAAAAAAAAAAAAGCTAAAATAGAACTTCAAAAGAAAAAAAAAATTTATTTAAAAATCTTTTTTTTTTAAATTAATTTCTTCATTTTTTTTAATAGAACAAATAAATTTTAATACTTATATAGAATGCATTTATACTATTAGGTTTTATGTTAAGAAAAAGAAAAAACCCTGGCATATATCATTTCTTATTGTTTTCATACAATAAATGTCTTTACTTTTCTGGCTACGATACTAGGTCTTTATTGTAACCCAACTTCGAACCTTTTTTGTTCAAACATTTTTTTATGTCTATCCTCAAACATTTTTTTTATGTCTATCCTCAAACTAAATTTGTTGGCAAGGAAAATTTCAAAAACTAAATCTTCACATAATTCTATTTGTATTTTCTGATTGTATAATAATCACGGTTATCTCCCTTGTCGAGAATTATCTCCCTTGTCGAGAATTATCTCCCTTGTTTTATAACTCTTAATTAAAAAAAAAAAAATTATTTTTTTTTAACTATTAAGGTATCCATGTTGGTTTCTGTTATTTTAACTTAGCTTCATAAGTCTTTTTGTAATTTCATTACAAATAGAAAAAAATTTTTTTTGACTAATTGCCTAAACAGGCTAAAAGTAGCAATATTTTAAGAATTAACTTACAAGAAAATTGTGTGTGTGGGGGGGGGCCTGGCTATCTGATGAAATATTTCAGAGAATTTGATATCTGTATTCCTATTATATATTCTGCGACATTCTAGGTAATTGTGAGTGTGTGTAGCACATGCCCCAACATTATACCGGGTTTCATAGCCCAAGAACAAAGCGTTCTATACTACAGGCCACTTTATGGTGCAGTCGAAGCAGAACTAAAAAAGATTGGGGAGATGGATTTCCCCACATTAAAAAAAATCAATGTGTAGTATCTGTTCTGGTACTACACTTCATCTTTCTGTCTTTGATTGGTGAATGAGAATTCTTTCTAGACTGAGGCAATTTTAATTTTTGTCCCAATCCAGAGTTTCCCCTGACCTTGTGCCCTACTCTACCCTTGTGGGAAGGCAGGTAAATAGTCCGGTGACCGGCCATGAGTAAACTAGCAACCCATCTTCTCTGTACAAACACCAAATAATTGTCTATTCGTGAACACGTATTCGTGAACACGTATTGAACAGCTAATATTAACTACAAAATAAACACTTACATTTTTATGTGTGAATTTTAATAATAAAAAAAAAATGGGTTTCGCGCGGTGACACAAATAAATAGGGGAGTAGAAAGTGGGACCCAAGTTTACTTTCGGCAGCCTCGTAACTCATGTCCTTATTTTGTCCTTTAGTCCTCACATTCCATGAGCGACGTTTCTGACAAAAGGAGGAAGAATTGCTGTTTTCTGGGTCTGAATCCATCCATATAACATTTATCGTTGGCTAGTTTTTTGACCTTGAAGTAGTATTTTTTTTTTTTTTTTTTTTTTTTTTTTTTTTTTAGTTCCTTACATCAAGTGGCTTCATGCCTTGTCTGGAGTTATTTCCATTAAAAAAAAAATCTAAAATGATCTTCATTCTTCCCGTTTTGATTTTTCAATTGATGTTGGTCAGGAACACTTCTAATGATTGGTGATACCGTAAAATTTCATTAAAATGTTAAAATTATGTGTGTATATATTTATATATATATATATATAACATAAACAACCTCGAATCTGAACAGTTCCAATCCCAAATATCAGATCTTGCACACACAAAGAGCTCGATATCCTTTTGGATAGAGCTTTATAAAAATAATAAATTTTTAAAAGGGGACTTATCTTAAGACCGTACTGCAGTTTCATGGAAAATCTGATGGTCAGAAATGCATTTCTGTTAGTGCTGGGATGATTAATTGGGAATCAGAAAAATCAGAACTTTTTGGGTGCGGAATTCGGAAAAATTTTAGCCTAGTTTCAGATTCTAAAAACGTTTAGTTTATTTATTTTTGTTTGTTTAAAACTTAATTTTCCATTTTCTGGTACTAATGATAAAATAATAAATATTTATTGATTTTTAAAACTACCAGTAAAACTAAAATTTATTGTTCATAATAACGAATTTAGGGGGGGGGGGGAATGGCACAAGTGAAAAATATAGATGAAAATCTCACAATGAGTTTATCAAAATCTTGTATACAATACATAAAAGAAAAAAAGTTTGTCAAATTAAAAAGAAAATTATATCTACATTTAAAAGTAGATGAGAACTTTCCATTCCCTCCCCCCCCCCACCTCCACACACACACACAAAAAAAGAATGAAATTTTACTAATGGAGCAATAATTGAAATTGATATTTTTCCTGATTTTTTTTGTTGAAAATTTATTGATGAAATTCCTCAGACGAATGCTACGCTATCTTTAAAAGAGGGAGGGGGGGTATTTAAAAAAAAAAACTAACGTAACTGGCAGAAAATGGCGTTACCATTTTAATGACTATTTGCTGAAAACTCTTAAAATATATGATCTAGATTATTATTTGTTGATGCATGTGAAAGGATATTTATATACGAACAAAATGGTGGTATTTTGACGATTAAAGTGCTTTGGTTTTTAAAATATGACTCTTTTAGTAGAACTACCTTGAAATCCGTGATTATCCAAACTGTTTTATGGTCGGTGGGTATTGCTAGTAATTGTATCAGAATCAGGTATTTAGAACAGAATCGGTAAAAAAAAAAGTACTAGAATCGTCCCCCATCACGAATTTCTATTCAACATGTCTATACATTTGAACGCGAGCTAGCTTGGCTCGTTTAAACTTGCATTCAGATGTGTTAAATAGAAATGCACTTCTGACAATCGGATTTACCATGAAACTGCAGCGAAGCCACTTTTAATAATTTATGATATTAAAATTGCCTTTATATGTGGGTACATGATATATTCCTTTTTAGGGGGCATCCTTTGTTTTGACTAATGCTCTAATAGCCAAAAAAAAAAAAAAAAAAAAAAAAAAAAAAAAAAAACTCTTGCAGAATATATATTAATCTAAAAATACCCGTGACCCATTGGGTCGCAACCACTATTTGTACCACTTTGATTTCATTCAAAGATTCATAAACTGCGATATATATCTGTTCCAATTCTTGTTGCATATTTCAAGAGGGGGGGGGGGGCTAATCCTCCCAGATATTACATGCTCTTTTGGAGGGAGGTGGATAATGTATCTGTTCTGTTGTCATAATACCATTTTCCCCACTACCTTTTTTCTTTTTTTTATTGTATGGTGGTGATGGGGTACCTTTTGGGAGGTAGTGTAGTATATATTCATTCATCATGATACCATCCTCCCAGGCATTACCACTTATTTTTTTTGGGGGGGGGGGATCTTTCCAGCTTTACCTCCTTGATCGGAGGGGGCTAGTGTAGTATATTTTCATTTATCTTAATACATTCTTCCCAGGCATTACCTCTTTTTTTCTTTTCTTTTTTTTTTTTTTTTCCTGGGAGGGGGGGGGGGGGTTATGGTATATGTCCGTTCCTCATTATATCATCCTGCCAGGATTGCATTCTCTTTTTTTGGGGGGTGGGGGGAGGGGGATTATTATCTTTTCCTGTTGTTATATCATCCTCCAAGGCATTAACTCCCCCCATTTCAGGTTCAGTGTAGTATGTTCGCTCACCATGGCTTCTCGTTAAATAAGTATCTCGCAGTCTCTTTTCTAACCGTTAAAAAATATATAAAGGATTAAAAAAATCATATAACGGATTAAAAAATAATATATATATATATATATATATATTAGAAACATAAAATGGTCTGCACAAATTAAGATTATGAAACTATAGTTCTAATCACTCCTAGATCCACTTTGATCCAGAGTGGTAGTACCTGCTGGGGTCCTATGTATGGGCTAAATACAATCGATCGTCCACAGAATATACGCCTACATAACAAAATAAATCTATAAATATTGAGGGTGGCCAGTATTAAAAGGGTGATCATTTGTAAGACCAGGTGCTGTATGTAATTAAAAAAAAATTAGTTCGAAGCTTGGGCTACTCATCGGTCACAGTATAATTGACACAAACAAATCTGGATTGAAAAACGCCGGTGCGGATCTCGATTTCGCAGGATAAATGCAGACGGAAGAAGGTGTATCGGAATATAAAGGCAATTTTAATATATATGAATATATATTTGTAGAATTTTTGTTTGATATATTTTTTAATTCCCTAAGCAGCTTTTTCTTTTTATTTTGATGCTACTGCTTTTTTTTCTTTTTTTTTTTTCATATAAAAATTTTTTTTTACATTGCCTTGTCTTTTTCTTTCTCTTTCCAATTTTTTTTTTTTTTTTTTTTTCCTGTTAAATTTTTTTCGCTTCTTGAAAAATTTTTTTTTTTTTTTTTTTTTTTTTTTAAATTTAAAAAAAATTTTTTGTTTGTTTATTGCCAATAATTCTTCTAATCCCATCTTCGTTTTCTATTGCGTGAGTTGTGTCCCAAACAGAAATTACAAAGTTTCACCAAAAATCCTCCCCGTGCCTCTAAAGTAGATGTGGTCCTCTTTTGTGGAAACGACTTCTTTTAAAATTAATTTCGTTGCCGTTAATTTGTTAAAATATTATTTCTATTTCGCCTCTTGTAGCAATGAAGACACTGATTTGTGTCTTGTTGCGTGCGAATTGGGGCAGTATTTGCATGCAATTTTACTGAAAGATCCAGCCCGTTTTCTGTTTTTGTTTTTTTTCTCTGAGATTTGATATAAAGCAAAGATTTCATATTTAAATAACGTAACATCAAATAGTAAGATGGGTTCCTCTCCCCCCCCCCACCAGTTTTTTTTTTATAAGAAAAAAAGAATCTTGTATACAATAAGCACCCCTAGAGTAAGATATTAAGTCTTTTTATTATTCTATTTTATTGTTTTTTATGTTTTAGTACTACCTGTCCCGACCCGGCATTGCCCGGGATACAGTGAAGTTTTTAATTTTTATTTGTTTGCACATTTTTCAACTTAGGTAGACAACTCCTATTATATTCTTCAATTTGAAATTTACTTATGTTTAGGTGATTATTTAATAATGACCCTATTAAGTCGTAATGTTTTTTTTTTTAATTCTTTAGCCAATAACACTGTACAACAATAACCAATGAAAATTGGCTCGTTAGAAGCAAAAAATGATTTGTCTACCTAAATGCTATTGAAAATCCGGCAAGATAACTTTTTATGTTAGATTAATTTGAAGAACGTCATGTTTTAGAGAGATTTTACATCCATATTTGAATAAATATTCGTTTAATCAAATATGTAGTTATTTATTTTGTCACAATTTTCTGGTTTACCTTTTAAGTTTAAGACTTGCAGATGTTTTTATTTGTAGTTTCTTTCAAATTAAAAAATAAAATTCTAAAATTAAAACATTTATTTTGAAAAATATTTTTTTTAATTTAAAAATATTTTTTTATAACTTTTTCTTTTTTTTTTTTTTTTTTTTTTTTTAGAATTTTTTATTTTAAAATTTTGTCAATTTAAAATAAGTTTTTATTCTTTTAATCTATAAAAGAAAGAAAAAAAATGTCTATATATTTTAAGCCACTGTCCCTTGTACTTCGTATTTTTCTCGAACGGACACAACCACCACATGACCACGCTCCATCTGTCTAGAATTTTTATACAAAATGATTTCTTATTCTACTTATCTTTTTTTTCTTTCTTTTTAATTTTTGTATGAGTCTATAAAACTCTAGCTCTCCAATTTCTCCATTTATTTATTTCTACGTATTTAATAACCACAGCAATAATTGTGACGAAACCAGTCTGAGAAAATTGAAGACCGCATGCCACTATAATTTCTCACTCTCTTTTTCTCTCTCTTTCTCTAAGAATTCCTGGTACTCGACTTGTCCTTTTTATTTATTTATTTATTTTATTTATTCATTTTTTTTTTTTTGTAAGTCACTGTTGACCCGTGATTTCCAACTAGTACCTGTAATAACAACAAAAAAAAAAAAATGGACTCTTGATTCCAAACATATACTTTAAGAATTCCTGCTTTATTTCTTTGCTACTTTAGATAATTTACTGGAACGTATTTCACCCTTCGGAAATTCATCAAGACTTGATACCTCACCTTCGAAAAGAAAAGGTTAATTAATTTTTTTATTTTTTCAAACTTTTTTTATATCTATTCCTTAGTGAAAAGAGCTCTATATCTCTCTATCTATATATATATATATATATATATAATATATATATAATATATATATATATATATATATATATATATATAATATATATACTATTTCAGTCTGAAAGGTTTAGTTATTTTTTCAGTTAGTTGTTTTTGCGGAAAGCTGGTATAATTTATGTCCCCTTGACTTGGGTTGATTGTAAGGATACGCTCCGTTTTTTTGGGTTTTTTTACGGGCCTGCAACTAACGCATGATGTCTAACAACGATGCTGGTCAAAAAAAAAAAAAACTTTAAAAAATCATCCACTCTCTGTAAAAATCTGACTGCTGCTCTTATTGTACTTAAATTAATATTACCACCATTCACTTTTACTGAATTGTTGTTACTACTACTACTATTACTACTGTTATTTTACTAAATGTATATTTAATCAAGGCCATCCCGATAACAGGCCGAGAGATGTGACATATGGGGTCTTTTACTGGAAGAAAGATTCCCAATCAGTCAGCAGATATCTTTTTAGCTGCTAACACTTCATTCTCATTGCTCCAATAAAAGACCCCAAATGTTAGACCTCTCGGCCTTTTATAGGGATGGCCTTGTACGTGATAAAATAATATTAACCTCAGACTGGGTTATTTTTTTTTTTTTTTGTTCTTTTGCGACTAAGAGCGGCAGTTTTGATATTTATGATTTAAAAAAAAAAAAAAAAAAAAAAAAAAAAAAGTTCCCCGATTTGAAACTCTGACGTCCATTTCTTACACCCACTGCATTCAAGTACAGAAAAATAAAAATTTCTGCCCCCCTCTCCCTCCCCCCCCCCCAAAAAAAAGGGAAGATTTACCGCAACTAGATCACCAGCTAGAGTTGCTCCCTTTTTTCCAAATCCTAGCAATCAACTCCCAGTTGGGCTGACATCCTGAGAGCTCCACTCTTACGAGGGCTTTCAATTTCACTCAACTTTCCCAAATTGCAACTAACCCCCCCGACTCTTCCTATCTTTCGTTCTATCTTTCTTTCTGTACTTTTTTTCTCCCCCGTTAGATATTGAGATTTAAAAAATCTTTGCAATCATATTGCCATGAAAAAAAAATTGGTCTTATTTTTTTATTTTTTATTTTTTAATTAAAATTTTTGCGTGGGTACTTTAATATTATTTCCGTCATCCATGACCGAGTACAAGTGTTAATTTTTTTAATTAAATGTTATCACCTGTAGTAAGGATTGAACCTTCAGCCTCCAGAAGACTGTCACTTTATGTTGTTAGGCTAAATATCTATGTGGACAAGTCTAGTACGAAATTTGAAGTCTAGTACGAAATTTGAAGTCTAGTACGAAATTTGAAGTCTAGTACGAAATTTGAAGTCTAGTACGAAATTTGAAGTCTAGTACGAAATTTGAAGTCTAGTACGAAATTTGAAGTCTAGTACGAAATTTGAAGTCTAGTACGAAATTTGAAGTCTAGTACGAAATTTGAAGTCTAGTACGAAATTTGAAGTCTAGTACGAAATTTGAAGTCTAGTACGAAATTTGAAGTCTAGTACGAAATTTGAAGTCTAGTACGAAATTTGAAGTCTAGTACGAAATTTGAAGTCTAGTACGAAATTTGAAGTCTAGTACGAAATTTGAAGTCTAGTACGAAATTTGAAGTCTAGTACGAATTTCAGGCTTACGGCTCCCAAAATTCATCCTCCGGTTTTGGTAAATACGGTGTTGCAGGATGGGCAACATCGGGCAATGTCTCACGCCCGCTCTCCATGCGTTTCAGTCCAAAGGGTCAATACCAGTCATGTTGCAAGTGGTCAAGTCACTTCATGTGCATTCAAGCCAGGTCTTCCTTGGTCTTCTCTCGTTCCTGGGGTATCCATGCGTGTTATTGAGTTAATGCAGAAGGTGACACACTGTACAGGGCCAAACCACCTGAGACGCCGAGCGTGTGCATGGCATGTCCTCTGTTCAGTCTCAAGACAATGGATAGCCCCTGTGCGTGTAATTGTGAAGCAAGGGTTGCACACACCAACCACAACCCTCCTGAATCGGCACTGCTTAATTCCAGTGACAAGGAGAAGTCCAAGACGACTGGAAACCCTGCCGGGATAAGCGGAGAGCACATACAGCACCTGGTATTCTCAAATGGTCTCTCATTTTAGTACTGACCAGGCTCAATGTCGCTTAACTTCGGTGAACTTACCGGAAACGGGATTATGCCGTATCATGCAAAGGGTCCAAAATCTCACCAATACCAAGTTTCTAGTAAAGCACGGCTGAACGGAATTCTTTTTTATTATTTTATTTTTTTTTTTATTATTATTTTTTTTTGTATTATTATTTATTTTTATTATTATTATTATTTTTTTTTTATTATTATTATTTATTTTTTATTTATTTTTATTATTATTTATTTTTTATTATTATTTATTTATTTTTTATTATTATTTATTTATTTTTTATTTATTTTTATTTAATTTTATCATTTATTTTTTATTTATTTTTATTTGTTTATTTTTTATTCTTTATTATTATTTATTTTTATTATTATATTTTTTATTTTATTATTGAGATAATGCAGGTGGTGGCACGCTGTACAAGGCCAAACCACCTGAGACGACGAGCATGTACGTCATCCAAAAACTCCACTAATACCAAAAACCTTCTGATAGAGCACGGCTGAAGGGATTATTTCGTTTAGTTTGCTGCCGCACATCCACATGATCATGGCACCGTAATTACGCCGAAGCAGTTGCAAGATGGCGGAGTAAACACAGGCGGAAAAGACCTTGCCCAGAGTTCTGAAAGAAATGTGCCTAGATGTAAGGATTGGTAGCAGCTTCCTGAACCTTCCCCACCCAACAGCGCAGCATTTAACAGAAAGTAGCTTCAACATCATGTGGAGTACCATCCACATCCATAAGTTCCAACGTTCAACCATCGATTGGGCGGCCAACATCCAGACATCTGTGACAAACATAATCTAGGTCAACTAAAGAGTGAAGGTTTTTTGTGGGGGGGGGGGGGGTCAACCTAAATTAGGAGCTGCGCAGCGAGATGTCTGTTTACATTAGTTTAACATTTCTGCATGCCAGTACTGTCAGGAAAACAGGGAGCAGGGAGGGAGTTCCAGAGTCCAGCAGCACGAGAAAAGAAGCTTTTGGAGTAGAAAGCTCTTCGGCATCTGGGGACCTCCAAAGTGTATTTGTGGAGGACCCGGATAACCTACCAGGCATGGACCTCTCTTGCCGGCAGTGGACAATACTCAACCGCCTCAGGACAGATGTCGGCCGTTTCGCCGCGACCATGAAAGGATGGGGACTCAGGGACTCGGCTGTCTGCGACTGTGGTCACTCTGAACAGACAGTAGACCACATCATCGAGTCATGCCTTAAACATCGACCACCCAATGGCGAAGCTGGCATAGCTGTGCTAGACAACAAAACATTAACATGGCTTTTCTCAACCGAGCTGGTGATCTAACAGTGAGATGCTGTGAAGCAAACGAAAGAAGAAGAACGGAGATTCATGCGGAGAAATCAGACCACTTGAAATCTTACAGAATTAATGTCCACTCTAAATAAAAACTTACTCACCAGAGGCTTTATTATATCCAGTGATAAAGCAGCCTATCATTTTCAAGTAGGCTAGCTGTATGGCCTACTTCAAATAACTGATATATATATATATGGCCTACTTCAAATAACTGATATATATATATATATATATAATTATTAGCTCGGTTGCTTAAAGGTGCTTATATATATATATATATATATATGGCCTACTTCAAATAACTGATATATATATATAATTATTAGCTCGGTTGCTTAAAGGTGGCGGTGATGAAGTGGATGACAATTATGAAGCCAATCGGTTCCATAGCACTAGTTCCCTTATGGATGTTGGCAATCTTTACGTGGTCCCTCCTGTGAGTACCTGATTCTAGAAAGATATCGGGTGAAACAAACAAAAGAAGAACTATTACCTATGAATTCTGCCAGACATTTTGAAGCCGAACCAAATTACAAACTTAATTGGTAAACGATCAGTTCTAAGTGACCGTTTTCTGGATGGTTCCATCCTTACTACAGGCGATAGAATAAGTTAACACTTCTACCCGGTCATGGCTGACGGAATGAGAACAATCTACCCCCGTGGGTTAAATAAAGGGTTCAGTTCGATATTCTGTACAGGTTCTCGTTTTCACCCTAACCCGCACCTGAAATACATCGGCCAAAACGTGAACAGAAGTAGTTTGTTTTTTTTTAGTTTTTATTTTTATTTTTTTTTTTTATTTTTTTTTTTTTTTTTTTTTTTTTTTACTTTTAAATTTTATTTATTACATGATAACGTTACGGGTTTCCGGTCATTTTTCTACACCACTTTATTAGACTACCGTGGCAATTTAATAATGCATAGCCTGATTTTTTTTTTTTTTTTTTTTTTTTTTTTTTCTCAAGAACATAATTTTTGGCCTTACTCAAATTTTGAAAATTAGAAATTGATCTTACTGCATGTGAAAAGGGTTTAAAAAAAAAAAAAAAAAAAAAGTTTGAAATATTCGTATTTTAATAAAGATGGGGAATAAAATTGTATATTTTAATTTTAACAAAATCTGTGAAAATATGTTCTATAGTGAACCCCTTTTTATACTGCTGTGGTCTAATGTAAAAAAAAAAACATTTTGAAACCTGTAAGGTTATCATGTAATAAACACATACATACATATATATATATATATATATATATATATATATATATATATTAGTTTTGGGAAGTAATTACCGGGATAAGAGTCTAAAATATTTATTTCATAAAATATTTACATTTTGAAGGTCATATCAATGGCAAATTGGAAAGTCATTGATGAATTGTCATTTCTTTGCAACGAAACCACTGGTTTGACGACATCCAAAATGTAAATATCTTATTTAATATATGTGTGTGTGTGTGTGTGTGTGTGTATATATATAATCATATATAAAAGCTCTTTGATATTGAGCACTTTTTATAAACCCGGTTAAAATTTAGATTACTACCCTGTGGATGTTTTACCTGGATTATTATTATTATTATTATATATATATATATATATATATATATATATATATATATAAACATTAGATTTAAAATTATATCATTTTATAAGTTTCCAAGCAACAGTCCCCTATCATCAGAAAAAGATGAAAAGACACATCTGAAGGCAATCCAGACAAGAAATATGAAGGGAATCGGCACATGGAAGGGAACGAATTTAGAACTTGAGACATAAAACCTTAAGCAGTTTTGAACTCTGACCTTTCCGTGTGCTAATTCCTTCCATATTTCTTTTCCGTATGACCTTCAGATGTTGCTTTTTCTGTTGGACTACCTTTTCTTCTTTTTTTTTCCCCCCCCTTCCTAAATATGTAAAATGTGAAATTAATTTTTTTTTTTTAATTCTATTTGTACTGCAACTGTTATAAAATGATATAATTTTGAATCTAATGTTTTTATCTTCAGCTCTATTTGATATTCTAACTATTGAGCTTCATTTTTGCATTTGGAAACTGATTCCTATTTGAAACGCTTTGGACTGTATAAAATTTGGTTTTAGATATTATTACCTCGTAACTAGTTTTTTTTATCAAAATTCAGAAATTCTACGTTTATGACTATCTGAGTATCCACGCCACAAATCGAGGTGTTTAAGAAGCATAATATACCGTTTTATGTTTTCTTTTTTTTTCTTTTTTTTTCTTTTTTTTTTTTTTTTTCATGGCGGTATGATCGTATTGAAACGTCAAAAAACATCTTTTATCTTTCTTCCTCTTTTTGTCACTTTAAGTCGAGGGAATTAATGCCACTGCCAAAGTAACTTCAAATTTTTCTTCCAAAAGTCGTAACATTTCGTGGCTCATGAAGTCAACCGCCTGTTCCTTCCCTGGGAAAAAGGGGCACACACGCTAAATAAGAACAAACGAAAATAAATAATTGTTTTTAAAGTAAAAACAACGAAACAGAAAAGTGAAAAGGGCACACATGCTAAATAAGAATGAAAAGATGAACGAAATAAAATAAAATAATTTCAAATCATCGAGAAATTGTTGTTAATTTAAAACAAAGAAATTAGATAAATAATTTTACCTATTTTCGTAATTCAACTTTCATTATTTTATTTTTGCTAATAGAGCGGAATCTTTTCCATGACCAATTGAAGAAATAAGCAGGTGAATTAAAACATGAATTAGAGCACGATTTACGTTCACTACGCATCGTGGGATTAATGTTGTTCATTTATGTATTTCGCTGACGGATCGTCTGTTCAACGAGGCGTGAAATTTGCCTCGAAGAATTTCAATGAAGTTGGCGGACATCTTGTCCACGTTTGCCTTACCGTGGGCAAGACGGCCTTTGTTCAGACGTAATGGGTGAAAATTTCAGATTCATGCGAGTAGTATTTTTTGTGTTCATTTATACATAAATAACACTAAACAATCAAACATTTTGAAAATTTTGCAAAATTCAGAAGGTGCAGGCCAAAAATAGCCGTTAGGGCTCCACGGGACTCAAAATCCATCATTTTTCAGTGAAAAAGTGGTTTCATGCGACATTGCAGGTTCTAAAATATCATCAAAAGCTATGAATGGATATAGATGGTTAAATCTGATATAGTACTTTAATTTAGGACCATTTTCAGGCTGTGAAAGGGTTTTCATGAATGTAAAATAGCCAAAAACTATTGGCCTGCACGTTCTGAATTTTGCAAAATGTTTGATTGTTTAGTGTTATTTATGTATAAATGAACACAAAAATATACTACTCGCATGAATCTGAAATTTTCACCCATTACGTCCCACAATTAGTGTAATTGAGTTGATGCAGGAGGTTTGCGCGCTATACATGGCCAAACCACCTGAGACGTCGAGTAATACTGATAGAGCATGGCTGAAGGGATTCTTTCATCATAATCTTCATCAGGTTTTAGTATTCAAGGTGCTGCGCGTGTCCCGTCCCGGCCTAGAGGTGGGCAACAACAAGCAACATCTCTACGTAATCCGATCCAACGGGTTGATACGAGTCATGTTGCAAGCAGTCAAGTCACTTTCTACGCACTCCAGCTAAGTCTTCCTCGTGCCTGGGAGTATCCACGTATGTTATTGGGTTACTGTAGGAGGTGGCGCATTGTGAAATGCATGCACGCGCACGCATGCACACTTATATATAGTATATATAATGTATGAAGTCAGATAGTAAAGTATGAAAGTATATTTATGGCAATTTAGCTACGGAGGCGTCTGCGTTTCATCCCCACAGGGAATCATCTGGCTAATACGCAATATATTATATCACCTTATAATATTATACATGTATACATGCAATAATATATATATATATATATTAACATAATACTATATATATATATATATATATATATATATATATATATATATATATTAACGTAATACTATATATATATATATATATATATTAACGTAATACTATATATATATATATATATATATTAACGTAATACTATATATATATATATATATATATTAACGTAATACTATATATATATATATATATATATTAACGTAATACTATATATATATATATATATATTAACGTAATACTATATATATATATATATATATTAACGTAATACTATATATATATATATATATATTAACGTAATACTATATATATATATATATATATTAACGTAATACTATATATATATATATATATATATTAACGTAATACTATATATATATATATATATTAACGTAATACTATATATATATATATATATATATTAACGTAATACTATATATATATATATATATATATATTAACGTAATACTATATATATATATATATATATATTAACGTAATACTATATATATATATATTAACGTAATACTATATATATATATATTAACGTAATACTATATATATATATATTAACGTAATACTATATATATATATATATATATATTAACGTAATACTATATATATATATATTAACGTAATACTATATATATATATATTAACGTAATACTATATATATATATATTAACGTAATACTATATATATATATATTAACGTAATACTATATATATATATATATATATTAACGTAATAATATATATATATATATATTAACGTAATAATATATATATATATATATTAACGTAATAATATATATATATATATATTAACGTAATAATATATATATATATTAACGTAATACTATATATATATATATATTAACGTAATACTATATATATATATATTAACGTAATACTATATATATATATATATTAACGTAATACTATATATATATATTAACGTAATACTATATATATATATATATTAACGTAATACTATATATATATATATATATATATAACGTAATACTATATATATATATATATATTAACGTAATACTATATATATATTAACGTAATACTATATATATATTAACGTAATACTATATATATATATATATATTAACGTAATACTATATATATATATATATTAACGTAATACTATATATATATATATATTAACGTAATACTATATATATATATATATATATATATTAACGTAATACTATATATATATATATATATATATATTAACGTAATACTATATATATATATATATATATATATTAACGTAATACTATATATATATATATATATATATATATATTTAAAGTAATACTATATATATATATATATATATATATTAACGTAATACTATATATATATATATATATATATTAACGTAATACTATATATATATATTAACGTAATACTATATATATATATATATATTAACGTAATACTATATATATATATATTAACGTAATACTATATATATATATATATATTAACGTAATACTATATATATATATATATATTAACGTAATACTATATATATATATATATACGTAATACTATATATATATATATATATATACACGTAATACTATATATATATATATATATATACGTTATATATATATATATATATACGTAATACTATATATATATATATATACGTAATACTATATATATATATATATTAACGTAATACTATATATATATATATTAACGTAATACTATATATATATATATATATATATATATTAACGTAATACTATATATATATATATATATATATATTAACGTAATACTATATATATATATTAACGTAATACTATATATATATATATATTAACGTAATACTATATATATATATATATTAACGTAATACTATATATATATATATATATATATTAACGTAATACTATATATATATATTAACGTAATACTATATATATATATATATATATTAACGTAATACTATATATATATATATATATATATATACGTAATACTATATATATATATATATATATATATATATATATACGTAATACTATATATATATATATATATATATATATACGTAATACTATATATATATATATATATATATATATATACGTAATACTATATATATATATATATATATATATATATACGTAATACTATATATATATATATATATATATATACGTAATACTATATATATATATATATATATATATATATATATATATATATACGTAATACTATATATATATATATATATACGTAATACTATATATATATATATACGTAATACTATATATATATATATATATATATATATACGTAATACTATATATATATATATATATAA
>OY744553.1:41203963-41211463 GCA_963556195.1 Sepiola atlantica | reverse complement strand
TCTATCTTAACATCGCAGATAAAACGTCAATTAACATGAATATCTTAAGCAACAAAAAAAAAAAATGTAAAATGAATGAATTATTTTGGAGAACAAAGACGAGAACTTTCTACGGTCCGAACTCGAGTGAAGAATCAGCTTTGTCGTAATGAGTATCCGTACAAGCAATGACCCGCTGTGCACAGCTAGCGCAGAGACTTCTCCTTCAAATTCTATTTTTAGTTCAATGGAAACAGGTAGCGAGAAAGGGGAAATAACTCGGTTGTGTACGTTCGTTTTCAGCCTTTTCTTTACCTATTTTCTCCAGTAAGAATGAATAATTTCTTACCTTTTAATTTGATGACTATCTTTATGGCTTTGCGACCCCCCCCCCCCCCTCTTCAAGAAAATCACTTGCAGACCCCAGGGTTGGGAACCTCTGTTCTAGATAATTGTAGAATGAAATTTTGAAAGAAAAAAATTTTTTTTTTTAATTATTATAAACTCGAAAAAAAAATTCATTCGATTTCACCCCTCTCCCCATTTTTTTTTTTTTTTTTTTTTTTTTTTACTGTATCTGAATACTAATTTTATTTAAACTTTTATTTTCTTAATTTTATTTTTATTTTGTCTTTGTTTGTATTTTTTCTTTTCTTTTTTTCCTCTTTTGTTCCTTCTGTTTCCTTTTCTTTTCCTTTTTTTTTTTTTTTTTTTTTTTTTTTGTGCACAAATTGATCTCAATTCTCCTCCGATTTCGTTCCTACTGAACCCTTTGAGTTAGATACATTTTTAACCCTGACTGCTTAAAGCCTCTTTCTTTTTTTTTTTTTTCTTTTTGCATTTGATTGAAGTAAAAGAAATATTCATTATATCTACAAAAGTATCCTACAAATTCTTTTCATTTTTTTATAACCATTTTAAAAGGCTCCACATGCGCACACACACTAAATGTGGAGTCTTTGGAAGTGAAGGAAGATTTGACCAGCATCGAAACATCAGAAGCCATATTTAGTTTAGCAGCACAAATGAACCATATTTTTTTCTTTTTCTTTTCTTTCTTTTTTTTTTTTTTACATTTTAATTCAATCCAGAATTTCACCTTACGCACATCTAAAAATGTTATTTCAAACTGATTACGTAATCTGATCTAAAAATACTGATCGGCAGTTTTTTAAAAACTTCAAAATTATTTTTGAATTTGGGAGGATTACAATGTAAACACGTGCAATACAGTTTTTGTATCTGTTATTAATAGATTAAAATGGCAGACTTGTTTTTACTTATCGTGACCCTCCGAAAGTGATTTGGATTAGATAGTAAGTTCTGGCTTGAATTAAGGTTTCAAGAAAAAAGTCAAATATTATGGTTCAATTGTACAAACGAAAAAGATGAAGAACCAAACATTATTTTTTTTTTTTTTTTATCATTAAACAAAACTCTGCTTTGATTAATTAGTAAAACGACCAAATTTATTTTCAATTTTTACGTCGGAAATATTGATCAACATCTGAAGCATTTTTTATTTTTTTCTCAATTTATTGATTTGAATTGAAAAATAAGGTCTTGCTGCAGTTATTGTTGTCAATTTTGTGTAATTATATATTTGTAGAAATTTATTTCTTTTTCTATCTCTTTCTAAAGCTTTTTATCATTTATTTAGACTTTATAATTTTTGTTCATACTTTTTTTTTTTTTCTTTTAAGCATTTTTGAAAGCATGTTTTTTTTTTTTTTCTTTTTTTCTGTTTTTTTTTTTTTCCACGCCGTTTGCATCTCTGTTGCCATTTACAAAATGTTGAATATCTCTAAAAAGTTCTATTTTCCATTCGGCTGATTGTGGATTTGTGGTTGAGTTTTTTAACAAAACAAAAGTTTTTAAAAAAAAAATAACAATTTTTAATTGTCTTGTGCCCCTTCAAAAAAAAAAAAAAATCAAATATATCCTTTTATCATGTTTTTGTGCTTGTTTGACTTAAATGTTTTGTCTCCATTTTTTTTTGTTTTTTTTAATTTCTTAATTTTCTATTTTCTTTTAAACTTCCCGGTATATTAATGTTTTTTTGTTTTTTGTTTCTTTTGTGATACCTGTCTCCCTCCCTCTTTCTCTTTATCTCCCTCCCTCTTTCTCTTTCTCTCCCTCTCTCTTTCTCTTTCTCTCCCTCTCTCTTTCTCCTTCTCTCCCTCCCTCTTTCTCCTTCTCTCTCCTCCCTCTTTCTCCTTCTCTCTCCTCCCTCTTTCTCCTTCTCTCTCCTCCCTCTTTCTCCTTCTCTCCCTCCCTCTTTCTCCTTCTCTCCCCTCCCTCTTTCTCCTTCTCTCCCTCCCTCTTTCTCCTTCTCTCCCCTCCCTCTTTCTCCTTCTCTCCCCTCCCTCTTTCTCCTTCTCTCCCCTCCCTCTTTCTCCTTCTCTCCCCTCCCTCTTTCTCCTTCTCTCTCCTCCCTCTTTCTCCTTCTCTCTCCTCCCTCTTTCTCCTTCTCTCCCCTCCCTCTTTCTCCTTCTCTCCCCTCCCTCTTTCTCCTTCTCTCCCCCCCCTTTTTCTCCTTCTCTCCCTCCCTCTTTCTCCTTCTCTCCCTCCCTCTTTCTCCTTCTCTCCCTCCCTCTTTCTCCTTCTCTCCCTCCCTCTTTCTCCTTCTCTCCCTCCCTCTTTCTCCTTCTCTCCCTCCCTCTTTCTCCTTCTCTCCCTCCTTCTTTCTCCTTCTCTCCCTCCTTCTTTCTCCTTCTCTCCCTCCTTCTTTCTCCTTCTCTCCCTCCTTCTTTCTCCTTCTCTCCCTCCTTCTTTCTCCTTCTCTCCCTCCTTCTTTCTCCTTCTCTCCCTCCTTCTTTCTCCTTCTCTCCCTCCTTCTTTCTCCTTCTCTCCCTTCTTCTTTCTCCTTCTCTCTGCCCTTCTTTCTCCTTCTCTCTGCCCTTCTTTCTCCCCCTCTTTCCTCTCTCCCCCTCTTTCCCTCCCTCCCTCTCCTCTTTCCCTCCCTCCCTCTCCTCTCTTTCCCTCCCTCCCTCTCCTCTCTTTCCCTCCCTCCCTCCCTCTCTTTCCCTCCCTCTCCTCTTTCCCTCCCTCCCTATCCTCTCTCCCCCTCCCTCTCTCTCCTCTCTCCACCTCCCTCTCTCTCATCTCTCCACCTCCCTCTCTCTCCTCTCTCCCTCTCTCCTCCTTCCCTTCTCTCTCTCTCCTCCCTTACTTCTCTCTCCTTCTCTCTCTCTCCTCCCTTACTTCTCTCTCCTTCTCTCCCTCTCTCCTTCTCTCCCTCTCTCCTCCCTCCCTCTCTCCTCCCTCTCTCCTCCCTCCCTCTCTCCTCCCTCTCTCCTCCCTCCCTCTCCTTCTCTCTCCCTCTCTCCTCCCTCTCCTTCTCTCTCTTATTTCTTTTTCGCTCCCTCTTTTTGTGATGATGCTGTCTTCATCTTGTGCATCAAAACTATAATCTTGACCAGTGACGTCACACTCTCACCCCCTTCTTAGCTTTGCCAATTCTGTTTCGTTCTTCTTGGACTGACATTTCATGCACTCCCTTCTTCTACCCCTCGGCGCTCTTTTTCTTTTTTCTTTTTCTTTTTTTTTGGTCTTTTCCTCTGGCTCTTTTGCTGCTAGTTTCTCTGACTCCGATTCGCAACAAATCCGCAAGCATTTATGTATGAAATCCGTCCTAAAAAAAAAAGATCAATTATCAAAGGCCCTAATAAATAAATATCAATAAACTTTATATAAACATTAAAACGGTCTACACAGTTGACTGTATGTTTCCATGCTCAAGTGCATATCGTCAGGACTGACAAATTGCAATAAAGAAATGTCATTAACGTTGGTCAGTTCTTACGAATTAATTTGTGTAGACTGTTTTAATGTTTATATAAAGTTTATTTATGAAGCTCTACCTTGTATTGAGGACTTTTGAAAAAATATTGGTTTAAGTTCATTTTATCAATATATTTGAATTTGTTTAATTATATTTATTTAATTATATATATATATAAACAATATTCTATTAAATAAATATTAAATTATTTTAACCTACATATGCCGGCATTTGAAGCTTCTGCTATCATCAGTGTAGGAATTGATAATTTCAGACGATTGTAGGATTCGAACCCAGTTATAGAATCAGCCTAGACTCTGCAAGCTAGCACTCTAACCCCACGGCCACGGGAAAATGTCACGTAAAGAAGGGAAATTAAGTTCTATTTGTGTGTTAAGAAGCAGGTCACAGACACACACCAGCAAAAAAAATAACTCGCCATTTAATTTTTTTTTTTTGGTAAATGTATAACTTACATTAGATATATATTTTATTATAAATCTATTGTAATAGTTTTCATTGAAGTTACCTTCCTTGAAAAGTAATGAGCATACTATTTTAAAGGTATTCATAATGTATTCTTTTTTTAAAATATTGCATATATATATATAACAAAATAAACAATAAAATTACAAATGAATAACACCAAACATTAATTTATTATAAACCAGTTTTAAATAGTTATGCAAATTAGGTATACAAATAGCTGTGCTTAGGTCTTTGCTCTCTACTATATATACAGTATTTCAAAAGGCTGTTGCATTATTGAGTTAAATAACTGAGCCGTTTTGATAAATGAGAAACTTTCGCATGTATTCGTTTTGATATATAAAGTTGTCAGATTTTCCAAGTCCGACACCCAAATAGTCTTTCAGTTAACAAAGTAGACTTTGTTTATTTAGCTATTTGTTATTGTTGTGCTATGTTATTGGTAATATAATAAAGCACTTAATTAAAAAAAAAATTACTTAGTCTGACTCAGACAATCTGTATTAGGTAAGATTTTTTTTTAAACTAATCTCTAAAAAAAAATGAATCTGCAAGGGGAATAACTCGTTTTTAATTAAAAAAATATATATATAAACAGTTGTCTCCCTTTACAACTAAAGTTTTGTTTCTTTTTTTGTATAAGTTTAAAAACTGGAAGCAGATGAATTTTTTAATGAATTCCCTGCATCTCGGGTAGTACAGCGGGTGTATATAATAAACTTGTAAGACGGGATATCATCTGTCTGTGGGAGTTCGCTTTTAGAGGTAATATTTTTTAATTAACTTTTTTTTTTTTTTTTTTTTTTTTTTTTTTTTTTTTTTTAATAACTATTATGATTATGGTAAAAAAGAAAATAACCACTTCATCATGGCCGCTGTAGCGAAAATTGTGAACCGGTGTTAATAAACGAAATAAATTCCCAATTATTTTAGACCGCATAGCTTTTCGACGCTATTTTTTATGATTTGTAAAAAAAAAAAAAAAAAAAAAAAAAAAAAAAAAAAATTTATTTATTATTTGTTATAATTTGTTATAATTACTTTGTAATATAATTATATTTGGTTAAAAATAAACTAATTTAATTATTTTCAAATTAAAAGAAAAAAAAAAAGTTTGATTTTTATTATTTCTTTATAATTAAACAAAATGTTAAAAACAAATTATTACTTCCTCTGCCGATATATATATTCATACACGTTACAGTATCTAACCTTTTTTTTTTTTTTTTTAATAAAAAATCTTTTCACTGATTAAAAGAAAAAAATTTCTCCATCTCTCCTGAATATCAACCCAGTCTAATAGTACAAAACCTGCAGATGCTCCCACGTACCCCTGATGTGTATATTCATACACTTTACAATTTCTAAAAACAAAAAAAAGGTAAAAAAAAAAAATCTCCATCTCTCCTGAACACCAACCCAGTCTAGTTGCCTCCCCCCTTCTCCCTGCCGATATAAATCTTCATACACTACAATATCAAAAAAAAAAAATTTGAGGAAAATATTTTTGCTAATTAAAAGAAAAACTTTAAACGTCTTAATAGACTTTAGTTTCAAACGTATATACTTTTAACGTAACGTTCTTTCAATATTTAAAACAAGACATTTTTTTTTATATGTCTTGTTTTAGATATTGAAAGAACTGGCAACGGAAAAATATGAAATTCTAAAAATATTCGATATGCCACAAGGACAAGGACATTTGGCGCTTGTTCGTAATTGTCCGCAGCCCGTTTTTTCCC
This sequence comes from Sepiola atlantica, assembly GCA_963556195.1. NCBI lineage: Eukaryota > Metazoa > Mollusca > Cephalopoda > Sepiida > Sepiolidae > Sepiola > Sepiola atlantica. The sequence goes on along the minus strand of OY744553.1, from coordinate 41,205,469 downwards.
AACATTTTTACTGACCAAATTGTACTCTTTTTTTCGGTGTACAATTACCTATCAGGTCGCTAGCTAATACCATGTTTTTTTTTTGGGGGGGGGGGGTTCAAATATTTAGATTTTAGGATGAGGGATCAGTTTCCTATATAAATTGAACGTAAATTTCTCCCCCATTTTTTTGACCATCACAAATTTTTTAATTCTTCTGTGTACAATTACCTATCATGTCGATCGATGTTTTTTTGGGGGGCGGGGGGTCTAATCTTTTTCTCAAATAATTTAGATTTTAGTGAGGGGGGGGGTCAGTTTCCTATATAAATTTAATGTAAATTGATCCCCCACTTTGTGACCATCGCAAATTTTTTTTCCCAAAATTTCCAAACCACCCGGAATTCTGATACTAAAAAAGGAAAAAAATTGTCCGTAAAAAAAGTGAGAAAAAAATGGGTCACCAAACATGCAACATGGTCAAAAAAATGGGTGATCAGTTTACGTTAAATTTATTTAGGAAACTGATCCCCCCTCTTAAAATTTAAAATATTTTTGAAAAAATTTCCAAAATATGTGGAATTCTCTAGCGACCTGATAGGTAATTCTACACCACAAAAATTTTAAAAATGGTCAGTAAAAAGGTTGGAAAAAACAGGTTGTGAACAATTACTTACAAGCGACGGACATTTATATATTCTCAATGTTTTATCCGAGTCTTTTTCACTCGTTCCTTTACACGCCGTTTTTCTCTTCATTCCTTCTTCTGCAGGCCTCTTGATACTCGCTTTTATGTATTTTTATTTTATTTTTTATGTAGCGCATTTGCGGCCGCTTGTTTCAGCATCCCCTATTTAAATTCATATTTTTATATCCTAAATCTATATTCCTATTGTTACTGCTGGCTTAGTATTATTAGACTGGGCTTGTACTCAGGAGAGATGGAGAAAAGTTATAGGTTATTTTAGTCATCCATAAACTATAAGTATTTTTTTAGTAAAATAAGAATAAATAAATGCTTGCAGGGTTGTTGCATCATTTCTGACTGCATCTTGTCTTCATCAGCTCTTTTGATCTTTCTTGTTTTTTGGCCTAAACCTGCTCGTCGTAAATGTTGCCCTTGTGCCACTCATATTCAGTCATTTCTTTTCTTTTTTTTATTTTCTTTTTTTTTATTTTCTTTTTTTTATTTTTCTTTTTTTTATTTTTTCAATAATTTTTCTGCCATTTTGCAATAAGTTGCATTAGATTCAGTTTTGTTTTTTGTTTTGGATATTGCTTAAAAAAAAAGTACAGGTGTGAAGTCGGTTGGTTTAAATTTTAAGTTTCAAAAAATTCAGTCAGCTTTTAGAAACTCCATGAAAAAAAAAAAAAATTCCCCCATTTTTTTTTTTTTTTTTTTTTTTTTTTTTTTCTTCTCCATTCTCTCATGGTAAGTCGGTTTCAAAAAGACTCTGGCTCATTAAAAAAAATATATATATATCTGCCTCCGACTACCTACCTCTTCTACAAACCCGACCCCTAAAA
>OY744553.1:41139074-41203763 GCA_963556195.1 Sepiola atlantica | reverse complement strand
AGATATGAAAAAGTAAACGATGACCGTTCTTAAAATATTCATTTGATTTAATTTCAACTATGGATATCCATTTCCTTAACTGTGAGTTGTTTCAAGTTATCTTCAGAGCATGCAGTAGGAGCGAATGAATGCCTCTATCTAGCAGGACGTACTTTATCATAGTTCCTCGCTTTATTCATTCATGATGAAATATCTATTCTTCCAACATGGCTTCTTTGTAGTGATTTCCCTTTTTGGGTGCTTCTGCTGTTTTACAATGACATGGAAATACTTAAAGAAATGTATAAACTTTCTGATTTACTTAACGTGTTAGCTGAAAATAAGATTGTACAGAAAAAATTATGCAAATTTATCCAGTATTTATTAAATTATAAGAAAAAGAAAGAAAACGATTGTATGTATCGGTAGACATTTTGTAACCAGTTCAGCTCACTGTTAGCCAAGGGAGATAACTTGGTGATCCATGATAAAATCTGGTGATTTATAGATACAAAATGGCTGCCGACTGATAAAATCGTTTTTTATCTTTTATTTAATAAATACTGGATGAATTTGCATAATTTTTGGTGTAGTCTTTTAAGCTACCACATAAGTACATAACAAAGTTTATACATTTCTTTAGCTATTTTTTTTTTTTTTTTTTAAGAGAGACCTAACATGTTTTTTTATCTTATATTTGGTCATTATTTATTCTTCCATTTTATTTTTCTTGTGCATTCTGTTGGCTTTGCATCTTTATACACTATATCACACGCACATAATTCTTACTTACGATCCAACATTACATCGGGTCCAATAACCCTAAGAAGTAACCTCTGACGATTATCTCTTATGGGTACGAAACCCGGTGTAATGTTGGATCTGTGATGCTAGTTGTAAGTTTAAGAATTGTATAAAATGTTGTATATATATTTTTTTTTAATTTACAACATTGCGAATTCGATAAAATATCATTTAAATATCATTTTTGTTTTAACATAATTTTAAAAAATTCTTATTGAATTGTAAAAATATATGGATTTATATTTATATTTAAGCAAACATTGTTAAAAATAAACATTTCTTCTGCTTTATTATACCTTCCATATGTATCACGAACATTTTCGATTCTTCGTTGAATCATCATCATCAGGTGAAAAAAGCAAATGAACAAAAAAAAAAAAAAATAAAGCTTCTTTACTATCTTTTGTAATTTTGTTTTCTCCAGCTTTTTCGTACATTTGCTTTTCACTCGATTATTCAATGAAAAATCGAAAACGTTCGTGATACGGAAAGCATAATTAAGCAAAGGAAGTCTCTTATTTTTTAACAATGTTTGCTTGAATAAAAAAAAATGCTGCCTAAATACACACAATATATATATATATATATATATATATATATTTATATAAGTAAGCAATGAAAAATATTTTTAATGTCCAATGTTGCTTTTTAGCGGACATGTATATTTGTGTAGATAATATTATTAATAAATGAAACGGATATAATTATCTACGGGCTGGGAACAGAGAGAATCCACAAAGAGGTCCTTTTTGGATGTCATTTTTGTCTTCACGGATAGTCTTTTTTTTTTTCTTTTTTTTTTCTCGGACCCTAAAATAATTATAAAACGATGTCATTTAATAATTATTACCTACACAAATACGTGTTCACCAAAAACAGTTGTATATCAAAATATGTTAGGAATTCTTGAATTCTCATGGTTGAGAATGGTCTATATATATTTATTTTTTTAAAGTATATAGATATTTCACACCTAATACTGCAGTTAATATAAGCTCAATAATTAATAGGTTATATCAATTAGAGCTTTTGTTTATTAATAGAGTAACATTTGATATATTCAAAACATATTCAAATCAAGTTCTGAAAATAAATATTTTAACACATCTTGTATGTGTACACACGTTTCAGAAATTTCGACTTTATTCATTATCAAAATTACATTTTAGTAAAACTTTCAATAAAGAATTCTCCTCATCAGCATATTAAAATTTTATCAGAGTTCCAGGGTATATCATACATAAATGTATTCATATACTTATGATATACCTCGGAACTTTGATAAAAAAATTTAATATGCTAATGAAAATTGTTTATCTATTGGAAATTTTACTAAAATGTAATGAATAAAGTTGAAATCTCTGAAACATGTGTACATATTCCGACTGCATTAACTTTATAGTAACTTTATCAATATATATATATATATATATATGTATAATTTGGTTATTTTTACAGTCTAAAATTTTATTATAATTTTGATAATGAATAAAGTTGAAATCTCTGAAAAGTGTGTACAAACTTTATTAATATCAACTTCATAGGAACTTAATTAATATAAATATATATATATATATATATATATATATATTAGTCGCACCGCCACATTGAATTTTAGTTTTAATAAAATAAAAATTTTAATGATTTCTTTTCAGTTTTTCCTTATTTTTGATTTCAATAAATATTCGATTAATAGTAAAATAAATAAAAAATTAAAAAAACTTTTTTAAATAATAATAAAAAAAATAATTCAATGTGTATTTATTAGTTACGTATAGGCGAGAAAAATACACACACTACAGACATTGTACTAATAAAAGTTTGTCTCAATTAAACTAAAGTATGCTTATATTGAGACTGATGCGAAATATGGCAGTTCAAAATAAAATAACAGGAAAACTTACGAATATACTTACTTATCAATGAAAAATATTTGTGTGCACTAAAAATTAGGGAAAATTATCGAGTAGAATTTTAATAGTGAATAAAAATTAATTTAGTATTCGGAGTCAACAAACTCCAAACAAGACCGTGTGGCGTCTTCGTATTAGAAGAAGGGAGATAATCTTCTACACCACGCTGGCTTGACGCGAATGTCGTTCGTGGACTACGAATAAAAAAAAAAATTGATTTTTTTTTTTTTTTTTTTTTTTTTTTTTTTTTTTTTAATTTTTTTTTTTTTAAATTCTACTAGCTTATTTTTCTGTAATTTTTGGTGTACACTGATATTTTTAACTGATAAGTATGTATATCTATAAGTTTTCATGTTTTTTTTTTTTTTTTTTTTTTAACGAACATATTTCACTTGTCTCAAAATAAATAAGTATCAACTAATATTCGGAAAGCTTATTTTGGAGGTTTTGTCCAATATAGTTTAATGCCGAGATAAACATGGTGTTGGCATATCTAAGTAAAATATTAAATACAAACATTAATAAAATTACTTATCGAAATGCACAGATTTTAAGACTTATTGGAATATTCACACCAAAAGTTTGACTATTTAAGAAAAATAATTTGGATCATTCAAACTTGGTTGTTATTTTCACAACGTTTCGGCCGATGTAACCTCCGACCTTCTTCGGGTTCATCTTTTCGAACTGGGGGAGGGGGGGGGGCAGTCGGACGGAATTTCGAACCGTACCTTTTCGACATCCTGTATAGGTTAGCAGGTTCAACATAAAGATTCCCAAGTTTGAAAAGATCCACCTGAAGAAGGTCGAAGGTTACATCGGCCGATACGTTGTTAGAATAACATCTTAGATGAGAACGGTAGTCCGAATAATGCAAATTATTTATCTAAAAAATTCTGAAACTTCTAAAAAAAAAAAAAAAAATAATAAATTTAAAAAAAAAAAAACACTTTTTTCGCGGTGATCCTAACTAAATTTTTTTTTTTTCCCCCCCTTCTCTTCCTCCATCTGCGTTTGTCGATACTGATACGGACCATTAATTTAATTTCCAATCTTTTCTAGTTCTGTGCAGTCCCAACAAATACTCACAAATCTTTATTAACGTAAAATTCTTCGAGTCGTCTAAGCCCTTGACGATGAACTGAGATTACAGAATTCAACTCTGCTTTTCAAAGAAAGCTGAAAAATGTTACGGACAGAAATCGTCTCTAATTTCAAATAAACACCTAACTCTTGCAATTTGTGTCTTTCTTTTTTTTTTTTTTTTTCTTTTTTTTTTTCTTTTTTTTTTTCTTTTTTTTTTAATTTGCAACCTCCTTCCGAGATGGATGCATTTTCATGGAATTGCAGCGATTTTTATTTTATTTTTTTTTTTTTTTTTTTTTTTTCCCCCTAGGCGAAAATAAGACACAAAAAAACCTGACTCTCGTAAATGCCCAACATGAAAACTTTAAGTTTAAAATAAAAAATTTTTTAAAAATCACTTCATCTACCCCCTCTACACTCCCTTTTCTCCGATCCCCAAATTATGCACGTGTGAATGTAGGTGCTTGTATGCTATTGCCTTCAGACGGGTGTGAATAAAAGTTGGCTGTGTGGTGGGTCAGTACATGCTGCAGTCACCCTCCTCTATGCTCTCACCGAGCCCTGGTCACCTGTTTCCCCTTCCCTTCCAAGCGCCACCAGTTGCGATTGTCTCTAATATTGTGTCTTATTCTCTTTTCAGGATGTTATGGTAGTCGGTGAACCAACCCTGATGGGTGGGGAGTTTGGGGATGAAGATGAACGTCTCATCACTCGTTTAGAGAACACTCAGTATGAGCCGAATGGTACAGAGGAAGAACAAGAGTCGAAATTTCAGACTTCTCCCGCGGCGCTACAGCAGAGCCCTTGGGGTCAGGATAAAAAGCCTCCTCCGAACCCTGCCAGTCAAACAGAGGAGAAGACCGATTAGATCAAGCAGACAAAAAGACAAAACTGATGCAGCGTACCATTATAATAATAATAATAATAATTATTACTACTACTACTACTACTATTATGTGACTGTGTTGTGGGCACAAGTGCTGGCTGGCTGCTGGCCCCTCCTCCTCCTCCACCTCTTCCTCCACCTCCTCCTCCTCACTACTACCACCACCACCACCTCATCATCCATCATCAAACCATTATACCTATTCCTCCTCCTCTTTTATTTATTTATTTTTTTTTTTATGTTGTCTCGTGGACAACAAAGGCCAGTGTAAATCCAGGATGATAAGTGAAGTGTTGCTACCTCGGTATCAGCAGATGGTTATCTTATATATATATATATATATATATATATATGTATGTATATATATGTATGTATATATATGTATATGGAAATTGAAAAAGGAAAACAAAAAATATATATATTTATTTATTTATATATGTATGCATTACAGAAGATCAGAACAACATTGGTACCGTCGGTTTTAAATCTAAACCACGCATGACCCGTCATTTTCCGGGGAAGCAAACATAAACAGAGGCTGAAGAGAGTCTGGTAAAGGAGACCAAAATTATAGGTCCCTTTTGCTCGGATTTGAAACCGACGGTACCGATGTTGTTCTGATCTTGTGTAATACATATATAAATAAATATTACGCTCTTATTTTTGAATTTTCTTAATCGAGTACTCTGCTGGGATTCTCTCCCACTGATCTTACACAAATATATATATATATATATATATATATATATAATTAAGAACCAATTTGCTTGATACGAGATTTTGTTTTTCTCAGAAATTATTTTAATTTATATATATATATATATATATGTATATATGTAAAAATATAGTTACTTCAACCTTTTACACTTCCCCTCCCATGCCCCTCCCCCACCTCCTCCCAAATCCTATGATCACCATAAACGCCACTGCCACCACCACTACGGTTACTATATTATTAATACTACTACTACTACGATTACAGCTACTCAAAATCTTGATTACCATTCCACCCGCAATTTTTATTTACCCTCCCCCATGAACAAATCTGTTAAATACGTGTTTCCCTTCCCTCCTATCCCCTCCCGCCCGGCCCAGCCCTTTAGAAGCTGCCATCTTTGCACAGTTCACTTTCTGTTACCAGAATCAAAAGTTGAAAAGCAAAGCAGCGTCAGAACCTTTTTTTTTTTTTTCTTTCTTCTTCCTTTTTCCCCCATTTTTTTTTTTTTTTTCCATAGCTTTTTTCAAAAAAAAAAAAAAAAAGAAACAAAAAATTTAATTTTTTTTTTTTTTTTTTTTTTTTTTTTTTTTTACACATTATTTATTTAAATAAATATATTTGGGTTTCGGGGTTTATCTATCTATTTATTTATATTTTTCTTTCTTTTTTTTCCTCTCTATTTCCCACCCTCTTAAATTTTTTTTTTTTTTTTTTTTTTTTTCTTCTTCTTCCTCCATACTTCCATACTAGAATTGGAAGAAAGGAACGCATCCCCTATACCCCCACTCCACCCATTCCCCTACCCCTACCCCCTAAAATACAAGGAAGGAGTGAAGAGGGGAGGGGGGGATGAAAGAGAGACAAAAAAAAAATTAAATAAAAACCAGTACTGACATTTTTAAGTTAGGTAGTTCTTTGATTAACCATATTAAGTTATTAACGAAAGGGGATAATACTTATTTCTAAAAAGATAATTTAAAAAAAGATATATATATATATTAAAAAAAAAATGCAATGTTTCATATCTCATTCATCTTCATCCCCCCTCACCCAAGTGGGTGCTTGTTTGGCTCACTCGCCCCCTCTCCCTTTCTTCCTCCTCCTTTTCCTCCTCCTCTTCCTCCTCCTCCAATGACTCTGATATACATTATGTATGTAACTTCATTCACTCCACCCGTCTACAAATGCATTCTTCCCCCTCTCACACGATTCTGAGTAAATTCGTCTACAACGATTCATCTACAAATACAACCAAGCTACGACCAATAAAACTACGGATTACAATTCATCAACAAACCTCTTTTTAAAAAAATTTGGACGGCATTCGTAAGAAAAGAGATAGCAAATATATTGATATAAAAGTTATACTTGTACAGTACGTAGAAGTGAAAATATAGGCGTTTAAAAAAAAAAATTTTGTTTTGCGTGTAATTAAATAAATAAATAAATAAATAAATAAAAAGTTGTTGTAGTGTAACTTTTTAAAAATAATTTATTGTTTTGTAAATTTATGATGAGGGTTAATCAATTTTTATTTCGATTCCCAAATTCAACTAGAAAGTTTCCAAGTTTCAAAAAGACACACACCTGAAGAAGGTCAGTTTAACACGGCCGAAACGTTGTGATTTCAACTAAGATGAAAATAATCTATTATATAAAGGGAAGTTGTTTGTGTGTATGTCCAACTGAAAGTAAAAAAAAACTAATGTACAAAGACCCACAAAGTTGGTATATTCTTGATCAGCGTTGCCCGGAATAAATAATATCTAAAATTTATTTTTTTAAATATTCATTCTTTGACTGCTTTTTGGCCTTTTGGCTAAGAACACACTGTAGTATCTGTTCTATGAGGTCCACCCTCCCAGGCTTTGCCTTCTCTTTGAGAAGGGGTTAGTTTATTGCTAATCGTCTGAGGTGCCCTCACTGAGGAATGCCGCCGGGGCTGCTCAGGTATTTTTTGTCCACCAGACCACGCTAATCCTAGTGTGCTGGCTGACCTTGTATCTCGCTTCCTGGAGAGGAGGTAAATAAAAAAAATTAAAAAAATACTTTGACCTTGTGTCTAACCTCTTTGAGGTAAATAATTTGACCCTAAACTGGTGCAGATTTCGTCACCGGAGGAGGGGGGGTCTGTTTTCCATCCACTAACTAAAGAGAAGTAACTCTAATTTTTTTTTCTTTCAGTTATTTCCCTTACACCAACTCATTTATCGAGTTGTGTTTGTCCAGAGAGAGGAATGTGAGGGGGGGGGGTAGAAGTTATAATAGAAACGTTACACTTGCCCCGGGCAACGTCGTGTAGCCCTGCTCGTAGATTAATAAACGTATTTATTTGATTCATTCTATACTAAAAGAAAAATGAATTGCATATTAATAATATTAATTAAAGCGATTTAATAAAAGAAAAAAAAAAAAGATTAACCTTCAAAAAAACTGTTAGATTTTCATTAATTTTCAAGGGAGGTAATTGTGATTTTTATTGTCCTATTGTCTTATATATACGCAATAGTTTTGTCGCTATTATTATTAACGAAAGTGATTTAATAAGGATAGGATAGAAGTAAATACTTATTATTTTTAGTTATGCGAGAAGAATGTCTTTTTAAAAAAAAAAAAAAAAAAGATGTCACGGTTTATGAATAGTGATCACAGGTACGTCTTGTCTAAAATATTTCTATTTTTTTCTGTAAACCTTTTAGATGAATTGTATCTTTAGACGAATTGTCGTAGATGAATTATATTTGTAGATGAATTTAGTACAAGCACTTTATGAAAAATCAGAATTAAAAAAAAATTTTTTTTTAGATATGACCATTAACGTTTCTCCAGCTCTCCCGAACACGAGCCCAGTCTAATAATATTAAACTAGCTTCAACAATGGCATATACGTACATTATCAATTTCATATTCTCGTCTTTTTCACACTTTTTCTCTTCATATCTTTTTCTGCTGACTTCTCGATACTTTTTTGTTTTTTTCTTTTCTGTTTTTGTATTTTGATGGAAGCATTTATATTTTACGCCTCGACACCCCCTAGGGTCACTGCTGTTTTATTATTAGACTGGGTCAGTGTTCAGAAGAGATGAAGAAACACGCAGTTATTTGGTCCAGCTGTAACTAAATGTCTGATTTAAAAAAAAAAAAAAAAAAAAAAATTTTTTTTTTAAATTTTTTTTTTTTTTTAATGCTTGTACGTTTGTAGACAAAGTTGCTGAACACCCGCCCACATACACCGGGGGGGGGGGGGGGGGCTCTTGGCTCCCGGCTTGAGACTTCTGGATGCACCGCAAACTGTTAACTTGATGCTCATTCGTTCATTTAAATGTTGACTTTCATAGAAGAACAAAAAAAAAAAAAAAGCGTACGAAGAAGAATCAGCAGCAGTTTCTCCGAGAACCGTCAACACGTGATATGTATCGGGCGTGATGAACCGCATTCGTCTGAAGGCGGAGGGTCGTGTTGACGTCCACCAAAACGTGAACGGGTGTTGACACGCGCCAGCCAAAGTATGTAAGTGTTGAGTGTTTTTGACAAAACCTCTCTCTCTCTCTCTCTTTCTCTTTCTCTTCTCCTTTCCTCTCTCTCTCGCTCTCTCTTTCTCTCTCGCTCTCTCTTTCTCTCGCTCTCTCTCTCGCTCTCTCTTTCTCTTTCTCTCGCTCTCTCTTTCTCTCTCTTTCTCTTTCTCTCTCTCTCTCTTTCTCTCTCTTTCTCTCTCTCTCTCTTTCTCTCTCTCTCTCTTTCTCTCTCTCTCTCTTTCTCTCTTTCTCTTTCTCTCTCTCTCTTTCTCTTTCTCTCTCTCTCTCTTTCTCTCTCTCTGTCTCAATGAAAGGCTGTAGTCCATTTTTTTTTTGTCTCTGAATCAATCATCTCAAATCACAGATCACACAAGTGTGTATACATTATGTGTATGAATATATATATATGCACACATACCTTATATACTTTTTTTTTTATATAGATTGCAACAGCCAAAGAAACGTGACTGTTGAAATTAAAAATGTCTATCGTACACGCGAGTTTCTCAAAATGAATATTTCAAGAATCGACATTTTTTTTTTATTATTGCTGTTCAATTTTTGTTTTGTCTTTTTAGAGAAAAAATAAGATGATCTTCCTCTCTTCTTCCTCCTCCTCCTCCTCCTCTAAGTAAAGCAGTGACGAAATGTAAAAAGGCAAAGTACAAACGAAAAAAGGCGAGAGAGAAAAAAAGAAAAAGATCTGAAAGGATCAGGTTTTTCTAAAGGCAAGATTATTGCTGTTCATGTTTTTTTTATGCTAAAAATAAGACTTTTGTGTGCTCCTCTCTATTTTGCGATCACATCTAGCTCTCTACATGTGTATACTTTTTTCATAGACCCATAACCTGCAATTTCTCTACATACATAGACCCATAACTTGCAATCTCTACATACATAGACCCATAACTTGCAATCTCTACATACATAGACTCATAACTTGCAATCTTTACATACATAGACCCATAACCTGCAATCTCTACATACATAGACCCATAACCTGCAATCTCTACATACATAAACCCATAACTTGCAATCTCTCTCTATATGCATAGACCCATAACCTGCAATCTCTCTCTATATGCATAGACCCATAACCTGCAATCTCTCTCTATATGCATAGACCCATAACCTGCAATCTCTCTCTATATGCATAGACCCATAACCTGCAATCTCTCTCTATATGCATAGACCCATAACCTGCAATCTCTCTCTATATGCATAGACCCATAACCTGCAATCTCTCTCTATATGCATAGACCCATAACCTGCAATCTCTCTCTATATGCATAGACCCATAACCTGCAATCTCTCTCTATATGCATAGACCCATAACCTGCAATCTCTCTCTATATGCATAGACCCATAACCTGCAATCTCTCTCTATATGCATAGACCCATAACCTGCAATCTCTCTCTATATGCATAGACCCATAACCTGCAATCTCTCTCTATATGCATAGACCCATAACCTGCAATCTCTCTCTATATGCATAGACCCATAACCTGCAATCTCTCTCTATATGCATAGACCCATAACCTGCAATCTCTCTCTATATGCATAGACCCATAACCTGCAATCTCTCTCTATATGCATAGACCCATAACCTGCAATCTCTCTCTATATGCATAGACCCATAACCTGCAATCTCTCTCTATATGCATAGACCCATAACCTGCAATCTCTCTCTATATGCATAGACCCATAACTGGCAATCTCTCTCTATATGCATAGACCCATAACCGGCAATTTCTCTCTACATGCATATGCAGAGTAGAACTTTTTGCTTAGTGTGAGATTCACATTCTCCTGCTATCCTGAAATTGCAATCATTGTCATTATTAAGAGCAGTGATCTTTCTCATTTGCTCTGTGATGTTGCTCAAGCTTTTGTTTTTTTTTAATAACTTATCTTTTCTACCCCAAAATCTGTTTCTCCTTCAATTTAAGCACACAATTGAAATTCATAAACAATTCAAATATTCCCAAAAAGAAAGTTCAAAAGAATTAAATACTGCTTGCTTTTCTTCACATTTCTTAAAACAAACATAAACTGAGCTCAAGTTGATCCAGTGTTTATTATTTGAGTCAGTCAACTTCATAATTCACTGAACTTTTTTCCATTTTTTTTTTTTACTTTGAATTATTACTATCTTAAGAAGAGCAAGTTGCCGACCTTGACAAATAGCAGCAGCAGCACTCTGGCTGTGCCTAACTCAAGATCTTTACACAGAGCCTATTTTTCTTTTTGTCTTGCCTCCCTCCTCTCCCAAACTCACCACTTGAAAACAACTCCTACTCCCCTCTCTGATGAGGAAGAAATTGTATTTTCTCAAAGAATCATTGTCAGGGAAATCACATCTTGCCAAACTTTGTCTATAAATTTTTATATACAGAAAAAGAATCTGAGTCTATCCGAACTTTGTGTATCCGAACTGGACAATGCTGCCACGCTTTCCTTCTTCCCAGCAAACCAACAATTGTCAATCTCCGAATTGTGACCCTCCCATCGAAAGACCGGCCAACCCTCTGGAATATGGCTGGCTGTTATTTTTCACAATGACCTCCAACAAAAAAAAAAAAAAAATGGAAAACCTTGCAAATGTTTCTTAATCGGAGCATTCCAGTGAAATTCAAAACTCGTGTGTCATGAAGGTTCTCGGATTTTGTTCGAATTTTTTTTTTTTTTTTGGAACTGGATTCAGGGGTTCTTTTAAGATTCCTGGTTTTAGTGTAAGAATAGATGCTCTCCAGCCGTTGTTATCGAGTAAATTGCCGCCTAAACTTTGGATTTAAAATTCTTTATAGATTCCCGAGTTAAACAAGATGCACCGGAAGAAGGTCGGAGGTTCCGTCGGCCGAAACGTGAGAATAACATCCAAGATAAGAAAAGTAGTTGGAATAATCCAAATAATATAAACTCTGGATTCATTCAAAAAAAAATTTTATATATATATATATATATATATATATACACACGCATAGTACCCAAAACATGGGTTTCTGCAATTTTTGCTTGGAATTTTTTCTACATTTTGGTTAAGTTAATTGTTCTTTAATGTCTGAGAGAATTCGGTCGATGGAGATTAAAGAAATATACGTTCCGATGGATGGTTTAAACCATAATTTGAATTATTGTACTCTAAATATGAGAGAAACTTTATTTTTCAAAATTTGTGAAATTACCTAAAACTTTTGCTGTAAAATCGAACAGATAATAGCCATGGCGCCAAAATTTTTAGGAATTACGTTTTAATGGTTTTAAAAAAAAAAAAAAAAATGGTTTTAAAAGAAGAAAATCTAAGAACCTTCATGATGTACCCTTGCAGACCTTTCAACTGTTATCTATAGATCAAATCTGGATAATATTTATGCAAAAAAAATTTTTTTTACCCTAGTTTTGTTTAAAAATGAAATTTAAAAAAAAAAAAAATGAGAATTGATTAACGGCGACAAGTTCAAATGCAACCAAATGGAAGGTATTTATTTTAACAAATAACCGAACATCGTGAACGACAGGCATGTATAACAAGAAAGCTAACCTCTCAATTGAAACAGAATCGAAGATAGCATATCTTGGACAAACAAAGGGCTCGATATCTTGTTGGATAGAGCTATATAAGTAATGATAAAATGTACTTTTTACTGCAGTTTTAGACTCATCCATCAGAAGTGTATCTGATTGACAGCAATTGATACTCGTCGCATACAGATTTAATGATGAGTGATCCTGTGAAATTGCAGTAAAGTTTTAAGCTATTTAAATAAATTTTATTATTATTATTGAGATATATAGTATTTTCAGCGGAGATTTGTTCGTAAGGGTAAGGTAACTAGTCCTATGAATTCTTAGTGTTGATATAATAGTGCTCGATAACAAGTAGAGCTCTATATTTGTTCATTATAAATTTGTATTTATTACAATCATCTTTGGTTACATATAGGGACACGTATATCAGCTATATAGCCTTATTTCGGCTGAGCTTCTTCAGGCCAAGTTGTTAGGGTGAAAACAAAAAAAGAGAATGATTCTGGCAAGAAACTTTGGAAACCCCTAAGTGAGTGGTCATGTGACTGGAATTGTTTTAAAGTTTGATGCCTGGTTTTGATTATCCAATTTTTTTTTTTTTTTTTATTTTACTTTTTTTTTTTTTTTTTCTTTCTTTAATCATATATTATCTTTTTATAAATATAAAAAAAAAAATGACACCATAATAGTGGACCTGTGTCCTGACAATGCCCGGAATGCAATGAAATCATTTTAGTTTTTATTTATTTTATTTGTTCAATAAGAAGGGAAAAAAGTTATAGGGGAGATAACACGCCATTAAAAAATATGAGTTATTGCCCGTGTTTTGTTTTTTTGTAATTAATAGGAAGAGAAAAAAAAGAAAAAAGCTTTCAAAATATGGATTGTTTGGGCCGGACTTTAAGTATCGAAATAAACTGTAACAAATAAATTCGCTAGTCAGAAACAAAGTTGATTTCTCAGCTTAGGTCCAACGACTTGGAAGGTCTGTGTGTCCCTTTTTTTTTCTTTTTTTTTTTTTTTCTGGAATGGTCCTATCAGTAACAACGTGGCTGGATAATTTTCTCCACATCCTCTTGAACATTTCTCCCCCGCCTGTATTTAAAAAGAAAAAAAAAAAAAAAAAAATCACTCAATTCTTCAGTTTTTTGTTTTATTTATTGATTTGCAAACTCTTTCCTCGATACAAGAAGAGCCCGAGGGAGAAATCTGTAGATCTTTGATACGACAGGGATGCATAAGAAATTTTTTTCCCTTTGGTTTGAGAGTAGCACAAAACAACCATACTACTCAAGTTTTTTTTTTGTTTTTTTTTTTTGTTTTTTTAAACATTAGTTCCAATCAGAAATCATTTTCTATTCGACACTTTATGGTCTTCAAAATAACTTTTGAACTTCAAATGGTCGAGCTTGTAAACGAGTCGGGCATTTTATTCTATTCTATTATTTATTGAATTTATTCTATTACCTAGTCGACGACTTCTTTTTGCGATACTTCTACGGGTAGGCAGGTGATGCACCATTCCTTTTCCAGGTGCGGACATAGGTGGACCCCAGTAATTAAGCAAACCATTTATCAACCATTTTTTTAAAAAAAATTTTTAATTCTCGTTTGACGTTGGGTGAGATTGAACTCGTGTCCCAGAATGTTACCTCGTTTTTCACAAACCCACACACCTTTCACCATCCATCTATCCAGTATGTGTATACTCCAAAAATCTTCACCACATGCTTGAAAACTATAACTCCACCCAGGGATTGATTGTGATGTAACGAGTTAGCTCACTAAGCCTGTACCCTTTACGGTTCTCTGCTTGCAGGAGCTGTGCTTCCCATTGTCAAAAATGATTTTCCACAAAGTTACGATGCTCTCTTTGCCGAATCTCTCGTCTGTCAATGATTGCCACAGGAACTACACCTGGAGCACAAGGTGGAGCAGGTGCAAGAATTAGGAGTGGATGGAGTAAGTTCAGGCAGGGAAGTCTTGCCATTACTAACCAACAAAGCATTACCACAGTCGACCAACAGAAAAGTCTGTCCGGCATGTGTGATAATGTATGGATGTGAAACCTGGTCAGTGAGGGTTGAGGACATGCGTTGCATGGCGAGAAATGATATGATGGATGTATAATGTAAGTATTTGACAGGTTTGGATCTGATGTGCTCAGAGGAAGTATAGGGAGTGCAGAAGAGTAGACTTTGATGGTTTGGTCACATTGAAAGAATGGATGAGAGTTCTTTGGGTTAGATGTCGAACAGTTGAGGTAGCAGGGTCAGTTCACAGAAGGCCAAGGAAAACATGGGAGAAAGTGTAAAGAATGGACTTGGGATAAAGACCTGGCCAGAGACAGGTTGGTTTAGAAGTCCATTTCTTAAAGCTGTTCAAAACATGCTAGCATGTAAAATAGACGTTAAAGTTTTCTTTCTTTCCTTTTTTTTTTTTTTTTTACTTCAGTGTAAGTTCTCAGAAATCAAGGGGTTGGTACTTCCTGGGGTTAGCACTTGATATTCGAATATTCAATTAAAGTTCTCCTTTATCTCTCAAACGCTGAGTTTGTGAAGAACATTAATTTTCCTCTCCCCAATTGACCAGTTAACTATGTCATAATAGTATATCTTTCTTGTGGTCTTTTGGTCGTACCGGATTCCAGGACGAGAATTCATCTCGACTGAGCTTAAATCTCTGGTTCCTCCTTGTAAGACATTCACAGCAAGAATTAACGAAGAAAAGCTTTTCTTTCTTCCTCAGTGTGTCTAGCGTCACGCGAAATTTCCACAAACAGAAATGGCTGCAGGAAACAAAACATGGCTGATTGACACGGAAACACAACAATTTGGAAATAAAATATTTGTTGATTGATTCAAAACTACCATGCACAGATTATCTGCAAATGATTACCTGTCGCTAAATAAACGCCCTACAGTGAAGGCGAAATCCCAGAATGGGCGTTTACAGGTGGGTGTCCCAAATCATTATATAAACTAACCCGATATTGAGACTGGGAGTTAACTGGTGATTGAGTTTAAGAAAACAGCTTCGATCAATTCCCGTGCTTTTTTCCACCCTTCCCAATCACCCCACTCGTTCGCTGCCACCGAACAATGAAGATATATCATATTTTTATACATCAATGTTTGTCGTCATTCTTTTAAGTACAGTAGAAATACAACACACACAGATACTCCATTGTAATATAGATTTAATATCTGCACTTTGATGGCGCGTATTATTTCGTGAACAATCAATTAAAAAAAAAAAAAAACATTTTTAAGCTTTTTAACTGTCTAATAAAAAAGTCCCCGTGCACATAAATTTTAAAAATTAAACAGCAAAATTTAAAAAAAAACAACAAATTTTTTTAAAATAAAATTAGGTCACAGGGACTTTTCGAACACCCTGAAGAAATCAAATTCTGGTTCGAATAGAAAATCTGATTTAAAATATTAAACCAATCTCTTTCCAAAAGCTAAACACAACATCCAAGTATTGCAGTTTGTCATTTGGGCTCCCCTAAACCAAAGGGAAGACTCTCCCCTTCGCGTGCCCCCTGTCGTATCGAAGAACTCCAAAACGCATCCTTACCCCAACCAGCATTCGGTTCTGTTTTGTTTTTTCTTTTCAGCATCAGCTCTTGCACGGTCCCATTCATTGTCGCGCTCTCTGTCCTTTTCACTTGGGCTTTGCCGTTCAAGTCGAAAGGAAGGCCGTGATTCAATTGCGGGTTTTGCTTTGAGGAACGAAGGAAAAGAGGCCTTATGCTGGGACTGGGAGAGGGGATCAGGCTATCACTGCAAGGAGGACGCCATCTGTGAATAAACTTTAAAATGGGAAAGAAAAGAAAAAAAATATAATAATAATAAAGAAAGAAATGAAATCTTTGGTGGCTGAAGCGACCATTGAAATAGGGGGGGGGATCCGTAAACACTCCCCCCGACTCCTGTTTATTGTGAAATTCTCCTGTCTCTTCTCATTGTCACCTGTTCATCCTAAATGTTATCTCCGTTTCTCATCAAATAAAGGTTAAGTGGTTGAACACTTCGGCTTTCTTTGCGTGTTTTTGTCTCTCCTTCTCCATTTTCCATTTTTTTTTTTTTTTTTTTTTTTTTTTTCTCCGTTTTTGCGTAGTTTTTTTTTCTTCAATGCAGTATCTTGCAGGTGTCGGCACGTTGGACAAATAAAAGCATCTCGAAGAAACGTCATATGAGTTATTAACACAAGAATGTCAGACAGCAAGACAGGTTGGTTCGGCAGGCAGGCCGGCAGGCACAGATTATAGAAAGAGAATTGAGTTCCAGAGTCCCATCTCATCCTGCCACCATAACCCTAACCCTATTACAAGAGACGAGAATAAAAGATGTCACATCTGGTTTCAGCGACATCTGTCCAGGAACTGTCGATGAAAGATGCCAATATAAGGCTGGTTGGAAACGAGAGAAGGCGGACGTGCTATGCAAGTTTCGGCATAACCGTGCGGATGCCATGTCGCACGAAAGATTACATGTTAGCGTAAAAGAAGACGGAGCTTAACCATGTAACTGCTACAACGACATTAAATTCCACCATAATGCATTTCGGTTCAGTCGTATGCAAATCAGCCATTTTATTTATTTTTGTTAAATTGTATGTTACAAAAAAACGTCCATTTGCAACACATCACAGGCGAGTAAAGAAAAAAAAATCGTATGGAAATTATATATATATATATATATTATACTATTTCATGTATCCACATAAAATTTTATAAAGAGATATAATTTATTATGTATCAATTTTCAGTATTTGCTTCAACATTGCTGGATACGTAAGTAGAGCTGGGTAGTAAGCTATTAAAATATATTTATGGCAATTAAGCTACACAGGCTCCTGCATTTCTATTATATAGAAATTATATATATATATATATATATATATATATATATTCCATAAAAATGCCAGTATACTGAAATCATATGCCCTTAATAGGGTTAAGATGAAAATTCATATACACTAAATGTACAAAAGCAAGGAAATTCCCAAATTTTTACACTTTTATTGTCATTAAGGGTTTGACTACATATCAACCAAACCATTTCATTATCACATCACTACAGTATAAATCTCTGTGCGTGAGTGGATGAAGTGTGTGAGGTGCGCTGAAGAAAAATTCCTACCAGTAAAATACATAGCCCTGTTGTGCTCACATACCCTTAATGACAATAAAAGTGTAAAAATTTGGGAATTTCCTTGCTTTTGTACATTTAGTGTATACGAATTTTCATCTTAACCCTATTAAGGGCATATGATTTCAGTATACTGACATTTATCATGGAATGTCACTATTGTAAAGGCTATGCCTCAATACAATGGTCATTTTTAAGGTATTTTGGAATTTTCTGGAAAACTAAGGTATATGGTAAACTGAAATTAAAATGCCATCAACTAGACCCTAGAACCTCTATCTTTGCCAAAAATCAGCTGAATCCATCAAATAGTTGATGAGGTACAGGGTGGCACGTACGTACACACAGATAATATGATTTCATGATTGAACTTCCTGGATCTCTGGGTTGCCTTGACTAATGATGCTGAAATTCTACACATTTATAGTACGTATCAAATAAAAATTTTGTGCAAAGTTTTAACTAATTGGGTTTTTGAGTGATGATTGATCAAAGAAATGAGATTTCCAGCATAGGCCATTCGTGAAGTATATTAAAGGATAGAGAGCTCTCGCGCCTCCCTTGATATTATATAAGGAAATTTTACATATTATATAGAAATTATATTTGTATATATATTATACATATGGAAATTGTTTATATGAGGGGGAAAAAGCACAATGAATCTCTGTACTTACAAGCATCTGTTCTTTATGAATAATAAAAAAAGGCCCCTTATATGCATAAAAAGTACAGCATCCAAGATAAGTCACTTGCTATAAGGAACTTTAAAAAAAAAAAATACTTCAAAATCAAAAACTAGCCAACGTAAATGTTAGATGGATAGATTCCTACTCAGAAAACAGCAATTCTTTCCCTTTTGCCACTCATGAAATGTGAGGCGTAAATGACAAAATAAAGGAAGCAAGAGTTATGAGGCTGCCGAACGTAAACCCAAGCTCCGCTTTCTACTCACCTGAAAAATTGACTCTTTCATCAGCGTCAGATTCGGTTTAACGTTGGAAGAATATTTTATCCATTATTTTTTTTCTTTCTTTTTTTTTTTTTCCTCAAAATTCAACTATGCCAAGAAATTTTTATCCATTATTTTTTTTTCTTTTTTTTTTTCCTCAAAATTCAACTGTGCCAAGAAATTTTTATCCATTATTTTTTTTCTTTTTTTTTTTTCCTCAAAATTCAACTATGCCAAGAATTTTTTATCCATTATTTTTTTTCTTTCTTTTTTTTTTCCTCAAAATTCAACTATTTCAAGAATTTTTATCCATTATTTTTTTCTTTCTTTTTTTTTCCTCAAAATTCAACTATTTCAAGAATTTTTATGCATTATTTTTTTTCTTTTTTTTTTTTCCTCAAAATTCAACTATGCCAAGAATTTTTTATCCATTATTTTTTTTTTCTTTTTTTTTTCCTCAAAATTCAACTATGCCAAGAAATTTTTATCCATTATTTTTTTTCTTTTTTTTTTTTCCTAAAAATTCAACTATGCCAAGAAATTTTTATCCATTATTTTTTTTCTTTCTTTTTTTTTCTCCTCAAAATTCAACTATGCCAAGAAATTTTTATCCATTATTTTTTTTCTTTCTTTTTTTTTTTTCTCAAAATTCAACTATGCCAAGAAATTTTTATCCATTATTTTTTTTCTTTCTTTTTTTTTTTCCTCAAAATTCAACTATGCCAAGAAATTTTTATGCTCACCTACTGGTGCTGATACTCCATTATCCCTGCTCCCCAAAGAGGGATGTAATACCTTGGATGATTAACCCACCCCCTTAATCCTTATGCTAATTTTGATCAAAATCCATTACATGATTTGGATTCGAGAAAATGTCTAAAATTTGAGGCTTAAGGGATCTTCATACGAAATTGAAATTCGTGGAATCTTGTTTATTGAATATCGATCAAATTTCATGCAGATCTGAAAAAATAAAACTTTCAAATAAGAGGTTGCGTCCATATTATGCTCCGTAAAAAAATGACTGAATGCTTTTAATTCTGGAAAATGTCCTAAATTTAAGCTTAAGGAGTCTTAAGAAAAAATTGAAATTCAAGGAATCTTCCTGAATTGGTGTCGAATGACTATGGATCAAATTTAATGCAAATCTGAAATATTTGAATTTTCGAATGGAAGTTTGTGCCCATATTATGCCTCCCCCCCTCAAACCCTTTAGGAAGCTGTTCATCGGTATTGAAAAGAAACCTACGTCACCAAGACCAAAATCACTTGTGTGAAAAAAAAAAAGAAAAAGGTTCTCAGTTTAGAGGGTATTGCGTGTTAGCTAACGACCACAAAGCTGCGGAAGTTATTTTGTATTTTCCATGGCAACATTTTTTCAATGGCCGCCATAACTGTGATTCTAAAAGAAACGTCAAAGAACTAATCTTAATCAGCGAATATGAATAAATGTAACGGGAGTCAATAAGTTGGAGGGAGTTACTTCCCCTTGACTGAAAAACAAACACTGGAAATTATCACACGATTGTGACAAAATAATTTGTTTTAGGTCAGTCTAAGTCGCGTTTGGGACAACGAGTTTTCGTATTGTTAGATGAATAATACTTTTGAATATTTTTATATTAAAAGGGAAATAACTTGTACCCAAATGTTATCTCCCTTGCCCAAAAACATTTTGAAGCATTGATCTGCTCAGAGTTATCTGCCCCTTGATTGACTAGACGAAAACAGAAAGTTTCAATGGAGTATGCTTACCGACTTCGGCTTAAAAAAACCTCCTCATTTCATAATAATTCTCCCAGTTTTTAATTATTGGTGAATCATTTATTATTAGTGATTGACATAGAATCGTTTTCATCCATTTATTTCTTCATATTTGTGTCTTACAACTTACAAACCATTTCGCAACACTATCTATATTCATATTCTATCTATATGTATAAAGACTGGCGTAATGGTTAGAGTGTTCACTAATGGGCCAGGAAACCGACGTTCAATCCTTGGTCAAGTCATACCAAAGACTCAAAAAATGGCACGTGATGCTCCTTTACTAAATACTCAGCATTATAAAATGAGGATCACGGGTAAGTGGAGTAATCCTTGGAAAAGGTGCCACCCCTCCCTATCTCTCGGTGAAGTAGCTTATTATTGTTGATTGACATAGAATCGTTTTCATCCATTTATTTCTTCATATTTGTTCCTTAAAACTCAAAACCACTTGACAACATGTACCATTTTATGGTTTTCTTGAAGAGGTACAGTGGTAAGGCCACCAATACTTTTACCAGTTGTTCTTTCTTTTTTTTTTTTTTTTTTTTTTTTTTTCAATCTCGCATAGTAAGCCATGATCAGGATCGCTGACTCGCCTCTCCTGCTATTCTGAAGCCACCGTTGACCAATGGTTCGGCTCATCCGCCAACTGCAGATACCATTTTGACAACGTTAAGATGTCATTGTAATCCCTCATACAGTTCCGCACTGTCTACCGAGCTCCATCCCCTGTCGCATCATCGCAGAGTTGCATCCCTGTGCTGGTTGTACAAGTTACTTCCACAGAATGTGCTCCGATGAACTTACTGCACTTATACATCCTCAACGTAAATACCTACAGCCGACCAGCAAAATCCCACCCCTTCACTGTAGAAATGCCAGAAGATTTTCTACTCTTTCCTCAGACCACTTGCCTCGGTTATTCCCTTCCTGCTAACTGTTTCCCTCTCCGTTAAACATGTGTTGCTGCCCAGCTCCTTGCTTTCTTATAAATCTGGCCTTATCACAGTAGCCCCTTAGGCATCAGCGGCAATATGCCTTGGTGGCGGTGAATTAAAGTAGTAAAAATGATGATAATAAAAAATGGTCACCCATCTGGTACTGACCAGACTCAAAATTGCTTAACTTCGGTGATCTAACAATTTAATTACGCCGTATTTTGTTTAAAGTAGGGAAATGGGGAAAAAAAAAAAAAAACTTTGTGAAATTAGTGGTAGGGGGTATTACATATTTGGGTAAAAGTTTATTCTAAGAGATATCCGTAGTTTGGGATGGCCCCCCTCTGCCACTGGCAGAAGAGAAGGTAATGCAAACATCTTAATAAAAAGGCTCTTTCTTCCAATTGATGATTTCTTTGTTTCTTCGTGCTGATGTGAAACATTCATTTCAGGTGCCCCGGTCATGGAAGGAGTAGCGAACACAGCGTAGGGTTTAATTTTGCTGTATTTTATATGGTTGTGTCTTGTGAGAAATTAGATCTCCCTAAAGAGGGGAGGTATATACAACAATACGTATATACAACAATAAGTATTTATAACTAGGATTTGAATGACGCGGTCTTTTTGTGCTTCGCAGCTGACAACTCCGCTACCGGATCCAGAACTACACCATCATCAGGAGGAACCACTTCGCAGTTTCGGCTCCTATTCCTCGACTACTTTTCTGAAGTGGCGGGGCCCTCTCTGTCAGGAGGTTGTTATGTAGCACTGGTTTCATCTGTCCATAAATGCTGTCAAACCAGATACACCTTTCAACCATCATCATTAACAACTGATTTTGATTTCATTGTGACGTCATAAACTACCCTGCATATGACGTCATCACTATCTCCTTCATCTCACGTCTTTCACCATCCAAAATTCATCTCTCCTTCCAGTTCAAATCATCCCTCGTCAGCCACATCCAATAAGATACTTTCTCTGCTGTTTCCTGAAGATCTTTAATCAATTTTCTCAATTCTGAGTTGTTACAATAAAAGTGATGTCGAAATAGGTTTACAACCATTCGCTCCACATTTCCTCTTGCCCCAATGACCAAATGAGAGAATTCGACCTTCCATCCTTTATCTTGACACTCCTGTACCAACTCTTCGTATCTGATCTCTTTCCTATTTTCTGCAGCAGCAAAGTTTTCTTCCCATGGAACTGTTAGTTCCAGCATTATTCCTTCTTTCTTCTCTTCACACCACATGACAATATCTGGTCATTGTCCAGATGATATCGACGGTAACAACAAAACGTTCTCCAGATGTACACTTAACAGATGGATTGGAAACTGGAAGTCATCTATTTTTATAGTTGTTGGATGACTACTCAGATTACTTTTTGTGCCTGCTTTGTAGAATTCCATCTTTGTTTAATTATGGGTAATTCTCTATCATGAAATTGCTTTATTGTTTGTTTGGTTTGTTCTTCAATTATTGCAAACATCTGATGGTGACGCCACGTATACCTTTACGTTGCCAGCTCACAGTTTGAGAGAATATGCCTTAGCGTTCCCTTTTTCCCCCGCATCGATATCTATCATTATCACACATCCTCCACCGAACAAGATTGGCAGGTGATGGCATTGCATCATATGTTGATCTAATCAAGAACAATGTAATTGTCCTTTCCTAGGCCCATATTTCTTTCCATCCAATTTTTCACTCAACAACACACTCCTCCCATCGTAAGCACTGTCCTTGTTAATCACATTTAATAAGATGTAAATATCGGTTCTCTTGAAGTATATATAACAATAAGTATATAAAAGTTTAAATATATAAGTATATAAAACTTTAAATATATAAGTATATAAAACAATAAATATATAAGTATATAAAACTTTAAATATATAAGTATATAAAACTTTAAATATATAAGTATATAAAACAATGAATATATAAGTATATAAAAGTTTAAATATATAAGTATATAAAAGTTTAAATATATAAGTATATAAAACAATGAATATATAAGTATATAAAAGTTTAAATATATAAGTATATAAAACTTTAAATATATAAGTATATAAAACAATGAATATATAAGTATATAAAACTTTAAATATATAAGTATATAAAAGTTTAAATATATAAGTATATAAAACTTTAAATATATAAGTATATAAAACTATAAATATATAAGTATATAAAACTTTAAATATATAAGTATATAAAACTATAAATATATAAGTATATAAAACAATAAATATATAAGTATATAAAACTATAAATATATAAGTATATAAAACTTTAAATATATAAGTATATAAAACAATAAATATATAAGTATATAAAACAATAAATATATAAGTATATAAAACTTTAAATATATAAGTATATAAAACAATAAATATATAAGTATATAAAACTATAAATATATAAGTATATAAAACTATAAATATATAAGTATATAAAACTATAAATATATAAGTATATAAAACTTTAAATATATAAGTATATAAAACTATAAATATATAAGTATATAAAACTATAAATATATAAGTATATAAAACTATAAATATATAAGTATATAAAACTTTAAATATATAAGTATATAAAACTATAAATATATAAGTATATAAAACTATAAATATATAAGTATATAAAACTTTAAATATATAAGTATATAAAACTATAAATATATAAGTATATAAAACTATAAATATATAAGTATATAAAACTATAAATATATAAGTATATAAAACTTTAAATATATAAGTATATAAAACAATAAATATATAAGTATATAAAACAATAAATATATAAGTATATAAAACTTTAAATATATAAGTATATAAAACTATAAATATATAAGTATATAAAACAATAAATATATAAGTATATAAAACTTTAAATATATAAGTATATAAAACAATAAATATATAAGTATATAAAACAATAAATATATAAGTATATAAAACTTTAAATATATAAGTATATAAAACTTTAAATATATAAGTATATAAAACTTTAAATATATAAGTATATAAAACTTTAAATATATAAGTATATAAAACTTTAAATATATAAGTATATAAAACAATAAATATATAAGTATATAAAACTTTAAATATATAAGTATATAAAACAATAAATATATAAGTATATAAAACAATAAATATATAAGTATATAAAACTTTAAATATATAAGTATATAAAACTTTAAATATATAAGTATATAAAACTTTAAATATATAAGTATATAAAACAATAAATATATAAGTATATAAAACTTTAAATATATAAGTATATAAAACAATAAATATATAAGTGTATAAAACAATAAATATATAAGTATATAAAACAATAAATATATAAGTATATAAAACAATAAATATATAAGTATATAAAACTTTAAATATATAAGTATATAAAACTTTAAATATATAAGTATATAAAACTTTAAATATATAAGTATATAAAACTTTAAATATATAAGTATGTAAAACTTTAAATATATAAGTATATAAAACAATAAATATATAAGTATATAAAACAATAAATATATAAGTATATAAAACTTTAAACATATAAGTATATAAAACTTTAAATATATAAGTATATAAAAGTTTAAATATATAAGTATATAAAACAATAAATATATAAGTATATAAAACAATAAATATATAAGTATATAAAACTTTAAATATATAAGTATATAAAACTATAAATATATAAGTATATAAAACAATAAATATATAAGTATATAAAACTTTAAATATATAAGTATATAAAACTATAAATATATAAGTATATAAAACAATAAATATATAAGTATATAAAACAATAAATATATAAGTATATAAAACTTTAAATAGATAAGTATATAAAACTATAAATATATAAGTATATAAAACTTTAAATATATAAGTATATAAAACTATAAATATATAAGTATATAAAACTTTAAATATATAAGTATATAAAACAATAAATATATAAGTATATAAAACAATAAATATATAAGTATATAAAACTTTAAATAGATAAGTATATAAAACTATAAATATATAAGTATATAAAACTTTAAATATATAAGTATATAAAACAATAAATATATAAGTATATAAAACTTTAAATAGATAAGTATATAAAACTATAAATATATAAGTATATAAAACTTTAAATATATAAGTATATAAAACTATAAATATATAAGTATATAAAACTTTAAATATATAAGTATATAAAACAATAAATATATAAGTATATAAAACTTTAAATAGATAAGTATATAAAACTATAAATATATAAGTATATAAAACTATAAATATATAAGTATATAAAACTATAAATATATAAGTATATAAAACTTTAAATATATAAGTATATAAAACAATAAATATATAAGTATATAAAACAATAAATATATAAGTATATAAAACTTTAAATATATAAGTATATAAAACTTTAAATATATAAGTATATAAAACTTTAAATATATAAGTATATAAAACTTTAAATATATAAGTATATAAAACTTTAAATATATAAGTATATAAAACAATAAATATATAAGTATATAAAACTTTAAATATATAAGTATATAAAACAATAAATATATAAGTATATAAAACTTTAAATATATAAGTATATAAAACTTTAAATATATAAGTATATAAAACTTTAAATATATAAGTATATAAAACAATAAATATATAAGTATATAAAACTTTAAATATATAAGTATATAAAACTTTAAATATATAAGTATATAAAACAATAAATATATAAGTGTATAAAACAATAAATATATAAGTATATAAAACAATAAATATATAAGTATATAAAACAATAAATATATAAGTATATAAAACTTTAAATATATAAGTATATAAAACTTTAAATATATAAGTATATAAAACTTTAAATATATAAGTATATAAAACTTTAAACATATAAGTATATAAAACTTTAAATATATAAGTATGTAAAACTTTAAATATATAAGTATATAAAACAATAAATATATAAGTATATAAAACAATAAATATATAAGTATATAAAACAATAAATATATAAGTATATAAAACTTTAAACATATAAGTATATAAAACTTTAAATATATAAGTATATAAAAGTTTAAATATATAAGTATATAAAACAATAAATATATAAGTATATAAAACAATAAATATATAAGTATATAAAACTTTAAATATATAAGTATATAAAACTATAAATATATAAGTATATAAAACAATAAATATATAAGTATATAAAACTTTAAATATATAAGTATATAAAACTATAAATATATAAGTATATAAAACAATAAATATATAAGTATATAAAACAATAAATATATAAGTATATAAAACTTTAAATAGATAAGTATATAAAACTATAAATATATAAGTATATAAAACTTTAAATATATAAGTATATAAAACTATAAATATATAAGTATATAAAACTTTAAATATATAAGTATATAAAACAATAAATATATAAGTATATAAAACTATAAATATATAAGTATATAAAACTTTAAATATATAAGTATATAAAACAATAAATATATAAGTATATAAAACTATAAATATATAAGTATATAAAACTTTAAATAGATAAGTATATAAAACTATAAATATATAAGTATATAAAACTTTAAATATATAAGTATATAAAACAATAAATATATAAGTATATAAAACTTTAAATATATAAGTATATAAAACTTTAAATATATAAGTATATAAAACTTTAAATATATAAGTATATAAAACAATAAATATATAAGTATATAAAACTATAAATATATAAGTATATAAAACTTTAAATATATAAGTATATAAAACTTTTAATATATAAGTATATAAAACTTTAAATATATAAGTATATAAAACTTTAAATATATAAGTATATAAAACAATAAATATATAAGTATATAAAACTTTAAATATATAAGTATATAAAACTTTAAATATATAAGTATATAAAACTTTAAACATATAAGTATATAAAACTTTAAATATATAAGTATATAAAACTTTAAATATATAAGTATATAAAACAATAAATATATAAGTATATAAAACTTTAAATATATAAGTATATAAAACTTTAAATATATAAGTATATAAAACTTTAAATATATAAGTATATAAAACTTTTAATATATAAGTATATAAAACAATAAATATATAAGTATATAAAACTTTAAATATATAAGTATATAAAACTTTAAATATATAAGTATATAAAACTTTTAATATATAAGTATATAAAACTTTAAATATATAAGTATATAAAACTTTAAATATATAAGTATATAAAACTTTAAATATATAAGTATATAAAACTTTAAATATATAAGTATATAAAACTTTAAATATATAAGTATATAAAACTTTTAATATATAAGTATATAAAACAATAAATATATAAGTATATAAAACTTTAAATATATAAGTATATAAAACAATAAATATATAAGTATATAAAACTTTAAATATATAAGTATATAAAACTTTAAATATATAAGTATATAAAACTTTAAATATATAAGTATATAAAACTATAAATATATAAGTATATAAAACTTTAAATATATAAGTATATAAAACTTTTAATATATAAGTATATAAAACTTTAAATATATAAGTATATAAAACTTTTAATATATAAGTATATAAAACAATAAATATATAAGTATATAAAACTTTAAATATATAAGTATATAAAACTTTTAATATATAAGTATATAAAACAATAAATATATAAGTATATAAAACTTTAAATATATAAGTATATAAAACAATAAATATATAAGTATATAAAACTTTAAATATATAAGTATATAAAACAATAAATATATAAGTATATAAAACTTTAAATATATAAGTATATAAAACTATAAATATATAAGTATATAAAACTTTAAATATATAAGTATATAAAACAATAAATATATAAGTATATAAAACTTTAAATATATAAGTATATAAAACTTTAAATATATAAGTATATAAAACTTTAAATATATAAGTATATAAAACTTTTAATATATAAGTATATAAAACAATAAATATATAAGTATATAAAACTTTAAATATATAAGTATATAAAACAATAAATATATAAGTATATAAAACTTTAAATATATAAGTATATAAAACTTTAAATATATAAGTATATAAAACTTTAAATATATAAGTATATAAAACTATAAATATATAAGTATATAAAACTTTAAATATATAAGTATATAAAACAATAAATATATAAGTATATAAAACTTTAAATATATAAGTATATAAAACAATAAATATATAAGTATATAAAACAATAAATATATAAGTATATAAAACTTTAAATATATAAGTATATAAAACTTTAAATATATAAGTATATAAAACTATAAATATATAAATATATAAAACAATAAATATATAAGTATATAAAACTTTAAATAGATAAGTATATAAAACAATAAATATATAAGTATATAAAACTTTAAATATATAAGTATATAAAACAATAAATATATAAGTATATAAAACTTTAAATATATAAGTATATAAAACAATAAATATATAAGTATATAAAACAATAAATATATAAGTATATAAAACAATAAATATATAAGTATATAAAACAATAAATATATAAGTATATAAAACTTTAAATATATAAGTATATAAAACTTTAAATATATAAGTATATAAAACTTTAAATATATAAGTATATAAAACTATAAATATATAAATATATAAAACAATAAATATATAAGTATATAAAACTATAAATATATAAGTATATAAAACTTTAAACATATAAGTATATAAAACTATAAATATATAAGTATATAAAACTTTAAATATATAAGTATATAAAACAATAAATATATAAGTATATAAAACTTTAAATATATAAGTATATAAAACTATAAATATATAAATATATAAAACAATAAATATATAAGTATATAAAACTATAAATATATAAGTATATAAAACTTTAAACATATAAGTATATAAAACTTTAAATATATAAGTATATAAAACTTTAAATATATAAGTATATAAAACAATAAATATATAAGTATATAAAACTTTAAATATATAAGTATATAAAACAATAAATATATAAGTATATAAAACTATAAATATATAAGTATATAAAACAATAAATATATAAGTATATAAAACTTTAAACATATAAGTATATAAAACTATAAATATATAAGTATATAAAACTTTAAATATATAAATATATAAAACAATAAATATATAAGTATATAAAACAATAAATATATAAGTATATAAAACTTTAAATATATAAGTATATAAAACTATAAATATATAAGTATATAAAACTTTAAACATATAAGTATATAAAACTTTAAATATATAAATATATAAAACAATAAATATATAAGTATATAAAACTTTAAACATATAAGTATATAAAACTTTAAATATATAAGTATATAAAACTTTAAATATATAAGTATATAAAACTTTAAATATATAAGTATATAAAACTTTAAATATATAAGTATATAAAACTTTAAATATATAAGTATATAAAACTTTAAATATATAAGTATATAAAACTTTAAATATATAAGTATATAAAACTTTAAATATATAAGTATATAAAACTTTAAATATATAAGTATATAAAACAATAAATATATAAGTATATAAAACAATAAATATATAAGTATATAAAACTTTAAATATATAAGTATATAAAACTTTAAATATATAAGTATATAAAACAATAAATATATAAGTATATAAAACTTTAAATATATAAGTATATAAAACTTTAAATATATAAGTATATAAAACTTTAAATATATAAGTATATAAAACTTTAAATATATAAGTATATAAAACTTTAAATATATAAGTATATAAAACTTTAAATATATAAGTATATAAAACTTTAAATATATAAGTATATAAAACTTTAAATATATAAGTATATAAAACTATAAATATATAAGTATATAAAACTTTAAATATATAAGTATATAAAACTATAAATATATAAGTATATAAAACTTTAAATATATAAGTATATAAAACTTTAAATATATAAGTATATAAAACTATAAATATATAAGTATATAAAACTATAAATATATAAGTATATAAAACTTTAAATATATAAGTATATAAAACTTTAAATATATAAGTATATGAAACTATAAATATATAAGTATATAAAACTTTAAATATATAAGTATATAAAACAATAAATATATAAGTATATAAAAGTTTAAATATATAAGTATATAAAACTTTAAATATATAAGTATATGAAACTATAAATATATAAGTATATAAAACTTTAAATATATAAGTATATAAAACAATAAATATATAAGTATATAAAAGTTTAAATATATAAGTATATAAAACTTTAAATATATAAGTATATAAAACTTTAAATATATAAGTATATGAAACTATAAATATATAAGTATATAAAACTTTAAATATATAAGTATATAAAACTTTAAATATATAAGTATATAAAACAATAAATATATAAGTAAATAAAACTTTAAATATATAAGTATATAAAACAATAAATATATAAGTAAATAAAACTTTAAATATATAAGTATATAAAACAATAAATATATAAGTAAATAAAACTTTAAATATATAAGTATATAAAACAATAAATATATAAGTATATAAAACTATAAATATATAAGTATATAAAACTATAAATATATAAGTATATAAAACTTTCAATATATAAGTATATAAAACTATAAATATATAAATATATAAAACAATAAATATATAAGTATATAAAACAATAAATATATAAGTATATAAAACTATAAATATATAAGTATATAAAACTTTAAATATATAAGTATATAAAACTATAAATATATAAGTATATAAAACTTTAAATATATAAGTATATAAAACTATAAATATATAAGTATATAAAACTTTAAATATATAAGTATATCAAACTATAAATATATAAGTATATATAACTTTAAATATATAAGTATATTAAACTTTAAATATATAAGTATATAAAACAATAAATATATAAGTATATAAAACTTTAAATATATAAGTATATAAAACAATAAATATATAAGTATATAAAACAATAAATATATAAGTATATAAAACAATAAATATATAAGTATATAAAACAATAAATATATAAGTATATAAAACTTTAAATATATAAGTATATAAAACAATAAATATATAAGTATATAAAACAATAAATATATAAGTATATAAAACAATAAATATATAAGTATATAAAACTATAAATATATAAGTATATAAAACTTTAAATATATAAGTATATAAAACAATAAATATATAAGTATATAAAACTTTAAATATATAAGTATATAAAACAATAAATATATAAGTATATAAAACAATAAATATATAAGTATATAAAACAATAAATATATAAGTATATAAAACTTTAAATATATAAGTATATAAAACAATAAATATATAAGTATATAAAACAATAAATATATAAGTATATAAAACTTTAAATATATAAGTATATAAAACAATAAATATATAAGTATATAAAACAATAAATATATAAGTATATAAAACAATAAATATATAAGTATATAAAACAATAAATATATAAGTATATAAAACAATAAATATATAAGTATATAAAACAATAAATATATAAGTATATAAAACAATAAATATATAAGTATATAAAACAATAAATATATAAGTATATAAAACAATAAATATATAAGTATATAAAACTATAAATATATAAGTATATAAAACAATAAATATATAAGTATATAAAACAATAAATATATAAGTATATAAAACAATAAATATATAAGTATATAAAACTTTAAATATATAAGTATATAAAACAATAAATATATAAGTATATAAAACTTTAAATATATAAGTATATAAAACAATAAATATATAAGTATATAAAACAATAAATATATAAGTATATAAAACAATAAATATATAAGTATATAAAACTTTAAATATATAAGTATATAAAACTATAAATATATAAGTATATAAATATATAAGTATATAAGTATATAAAACTTTAAATATATAAGTATATAAAACTTTAAATATATAAGTATATAAAACTATAAATATATAAGTATATAAATATATAAGTATATAAGTATATAAAACTTTAAATATATAAGTATATAAAACAATAAATATATAAGTATATAAAACAATAAATATATAAGTATATAAAACTTTAAATATATAAGTATATAAAACTTTAAATATATAAGTATATAAAACTTTAAATATATAAGTATATAAAACTTTAAATATATAAGTATATAAAACAATAAATATATAAGTATATAAAACTTTAAATATATAAGTATATAAAACTTTAAATATATAAGTATATAAAACAATAAATATATAAGTATATAAAACTTTAAATATATAAGTATATAAAACTTTAAATATATAAGTATATAAAACTTTAAATATATAAGTATATAAAACAATAAATATATAAGTATATAAAACAATAAATATATAAGTATATAAAACAATAAATATATAAGTATATAAAACTTTAAATATATAAGTATATAAAACTTTAAATATATAAGTATATAAAACAATAAATATATAAGTATATAAAACTTTAAATATATAAGTATATAAAACAATAAATATATAAGTATATAAAACTTTAAATATATAAGTATATAAAACTATAAATATATAAGTATATAAAACTTTAAATATATAAGTATATAAAACTATAAATATATAAGTATATAGAAGTTTAAATATATAAGTATATAAAACTATAAATATATAAGTATATAAAACTATAAATATATAAGTATATAAAACTATAAATATATAAGTATATAAAACTTTAAATATATAAGTATATAAAACTATAAATATATAAGTATATAAAACAATAAATATATAAGTATATAAAACTATAAATATATAAGTATATAAAACAATAAATATATAAGTATATAAAACTTTAAACATATAAGTATATAAAACAATAAATATATAAGTATATAAAACTTTAAATATATAAGTATATAAAACTTTAAATATATAAGTATATAAAACTTTAAATATATAAGTATATAAAACTATAAATATATAAGTATATAAAACAATAAATATATAAGTATATAAAACTTTAAATATATAAGTATATAAAACTATAAATATATAAGTATATAAAACTATAAATATATAAGTATATAAAACAATAAATATATAAGTATATAAAACTTTAAATATATAAGTATATAAAACAATAAATATATAAGTATATAAAACAATAAATATATAAGTATATAAAACAATAAATATATAAGTATATAAAACAATAAATATATAAGTATATAAAACAATAAATATATAAGTATATAAAACTTTAAATATATAAGTATATAAAACAATAAATATATAAGTATATAAAACAATAAATATATAAGTATATAAAACAATAAATATATAAGTATATAAAACAATAAATATATAAGTATATAAAACAATAAATATATAAGTATATAAAACTTTAAATATATAAGTATATAAAACAATAAATATATAAGTATATAAAACAATAAATATATAAGTATATAAAACAATAAATATATAAGTATATAAAACAATAAATATATAAGTATATAAAACAATAAATATATAAGTATATAAAACAATAAATATATAAGTATATAAAACAATAAATATATAAGTATATAAAACAATAAATATATAAGTATATAAAACAATAAATATATAAGTATATAAAACAATAAATATATAAGTATATAAAACAATAAATATATAAGTATATAAAACAATAAATATATAAGTATATAAAACAATAAATATATAAGTATATAAAACTTTAAATATATAAGTATATAAAACAATAAATATATAAGTATATAAAACAATAAATATATAAGTATATAAAACTTTAAATATATAAGTATATAAAACTATAAACATATAAGTATATAAAACAATAAATATATAAGTATATAAAACTTTAAATATATAAGTATATAAAACTATAAACATATAAGTATATAAAACAATAAATATATAAGTATATAAAACTTTAAATATATAAGTATATAAAACTATAAACATATAAGTATATAAAACAATAAATATATAAGTATATAAAACTTTAAATATATAAGTATATAAAACTATAAACATATAAGTATATAAAACAATAAATATATAAGTATATAAAACAATAAATATATAAGTATATAAAACTATAAACATATAAGTATATAAAACAATAAATATATAAGTATATAAAACTTTAAATATATAAGTATATAAAACTATAAATATATAAGTATATAAAACAATAAATATATAAGTATATAAAACTTTAAATATATAAGTATATAAAACAATAAATATATAAGTATATAAAACAATAAATATATAAGTATATAAAACAATAAATATATAAGTATATAAAACAATAAATATATAAGTATATAAAACTATAAATATATAAGTATATAAAACTAAATATATAAGTATATAAAACTTTAAATATATATTTATATAAAACTATAAATATATAAGTATATAAAACAATAAATATATAAGTATATAAAACTATAAATATATAAGTATATAAAACTATAAATATATACGTATATAAAACTATAAATATATAAGTATATAAAACTATAAATATATAAGTATATAAAACTATAAATATATAAGTATATAAAACTATAAACATATAAGTATATAAAACTATAAATATATAAGTATATAAAACTATAAATATATAAGTATATAAAACTATAAATATATAAGTATAAAAAAAATATATAAGTATATAAAACTAAATATATAAGTATATAAAACTAAATATATAAGTATATAAAACTATAAACAATAAGTATATAAAACTATAAATATATAAGTATATAAAACAATAAATATATAAGTATATAAAACTTTAAATATATAAGTATATAAAACTTTAAACATATAAGTATATAAAACTTTAAATATATAAGTATATAAAACTTTAAATATATAAGTATATAAAACTTTAAATATATAAGTATATAAAACTTTAAATATATAAGTATATAAAACAATAAGTATATAAAACTATAAGTATATAAAACTATAAATATATAAGTATATAAAACAATAAATATATAAGTATATAAAACTTTAAATATATAAGTATATAAAACAATAAATATATAAGTATATAAAACTTTAAATATATAAGTATATAAAACTTTAAATATATAAGTATATAAAACTATAAATATATAAGTATATAAAACTTTAAATATATAAGTATATAAAACAATAAATATATAAGTATATAAAACTTTAAACATATAAGTATATAAAACTTTAAATATATAAGTATATAAAACTTTAAACATATAAGTATATAAAACTTTAAACATATAAGTATATAAAACTATAAATATATAAGTATATAAAACTTTAAATATATAAGTATATAAAACTATAAATATATAAGTATATAAAACTTTAAATATATAAGTATATAAAACTTTAAATATATAAGTATATAAAACAATAAATATATAAGTATATAAAACTTTAAATATATAAGTATATAAAACTTTAAATATATAAGTATATAAAACTTTAAACATATAAGTATATAAAACTTTAAACATATAAGTATATAAAACAATAAATATATAAGTATATAAAACTTTAAATATATAAGTATATAAAACTTTAAATATATAAGTATATAAAACTTTAAATATATAAGTATATAAAACTATAAACATATAAGTATATAAAACTTTAAATATATAAGTATATAAAACAATAAATATATAAGTATATAAAACTTTAAATATATAAGTATATAAAACTTTAAACATATAAGTATATAAAACTTTAAACATATAAGTATATAAAACTATAAATATATAAGTATATAAAACTTTAAATATATAAGTATATAAAACAATAAATATATAAGTATATAAAACTTTAAATATATAAGTATATAAAACTTTAAATATATAAGTATATAAAACAATAAATATATAAGTATATAAAACTTTAAACATATAAGTATATAAAACTATAAATATATAAGTATATAAAACAATAAATATATAAGTATATAAAACTAAATATATAAGTATATAAAACTTTAAATATATAAGTATATAAAACTTTAAATATATAAGTATATAAAACTATAAGTATATAACACTTTAAATATATAAGTATATAAAACAATAAATATATAAGTATATAAAACTTTAAATATATAAGTATATAAAACAATAAATATATAAGTATATAAAA
The DNA here is from genome assembly GCA_963556195.1 of Sepiola atlantica. Lineage (NCBI taxonomy): Eukaryota > Metazoa > Mollusca > Cephalopoda > Sepiida > Sepiolidae > Sepiola > Sepiola atlantica. Next base: position 41,167,129 of record OY744553.1, on the reverse strand, counting down.
CTATAAATATATAAGTATATAAAACAATAAATATATAAGTATATAAAACTTTAAATATATAAGTATATAAAACAATAAATATATAAGTGTATAAAACTTTAAATATATAAGTATATAAAACAATAAATATATAAGTATATAAAACAATAAATATATAAGTATATAAAACTTTAAATATATAAGTATATAAAACTTTAAATATATAAGTATATAAAACTTTAAATATATAAGTATATAAAACTTTAAACATATAAGTATATAAAACTTTAAATATATAAGTATGTAAAACTTTAAATATATAAGTATATAAAACAATAAATATATAAGTATATAAAACAATAAATATATAAGTATATAAAACAATAAATATATAAGTATATAAAACTTTAAATATATAAGTATATAAAAGTTTAAATATATAAGTATATAAAACAATAAATATATAAGTATATAAAACAATAAATATATAAGTATATAAAACTTTAAATATATAAGTATATAAAACTATAAATATATAAGTATATAAAACAATAAATATATAAGTATATAAAACTTTAAATATATAAGTATATAAAACTATAAATATATAAGTATATAAAACAATAAATATATAAGTATATAAAACAATAAATATATAAGTATATAAAACTTTAAATAGATAAGTATATAAAACTATAAATATATAAGTATATAAAACTTTAAATATATAAGTATATAAAACTATAAATATATAAGTATATAAAACTTTAAATATATAAGTATATAAAACAATAAATATATAAGTATATAAAACTATAAATATATAAGTATATAAAACTTTAAATATATAAGTATATAAAACAATAAATATATAAGTATATAAAACTATAAATATATAAGTATATAAAACTTTAAATAGATAAGTATATAAAACTATAAATATATAAGTATATAAAACTTTAAATATATAAGTATATAAAACAATAAATATATAAGTATATAAAACTTTAAATATATAAGTATATAAAACTTTAAATATATAAGTATATAAAACTTTAAATATATAAGTATATAAAACAATAAATATATAAGTATATAAAACTATAAATATATAAGTATATAAAACTATAAATATATAAGTATATAAAACTATAAATATATAAGTATATAAAACTTTAAACATATAAGTATATAAAACTTTAAATATATAAGTATATAAAACAATAAATATATAAGTATATAAAACTTTAAATATATAAGTATATAAAACTTTAAATATATAAGTATATAAAACTTTAAACATATAAGTATATAAAACTTTAAATATATAAGTATATAAAACTTTAAATATATAAGTATATAAAACAATAAATATATAAGTATATAAAACTTTAAATATATAAGTATATAAAACTTTAAATATATAAGTATATAAAACTTTAAATATATAAGTATATAAAACTTTTAATATATAAGTATATAAAACAATAAATATATAAGTATATAAAACTTTAAATATATAAGTATATAAAACTTTAAATATATAAGTATATAAAACTTTTAATATATAAGTATATAAAACTTTAAATATATAAGTATATAAAACTTTTAATATATAAGTATATAAAACTTTTAATATATAAGTATATAAAACAATAAATATATAAGTATATAAAACTTTAAATATATAAGTATATAAAACTTTAAATATATAAGTATATAAAACTTTAAATATATAAGTATATAAAACTTTTAATATATAAGTATATAAAACAATAAATATATAAGTATATAAAACTTTAAATATATAAGTATATAAAACTTTAAATATATAAGTATATAAAACAATAAATATATAAGTATATAAAACTTTAAATATATAAGTATATAAAACTTTAAATATATAAGTATATAAAACTTTTAATATATAAGTATATAAAACTTTAAATATATAAGTATATAAAACTTTTAATATATAAGTATATAAAACAATAAATATATAAGTATATAAAACTTTAAATATATAAGTATATAAAACTTTTAATATATAAGTATATAAAACAATAAATATATAAGTATATAAAACTTTAAATATATAAGTATATAAAACAATAAATATATAAGTATATAAAACTTTAAATATATAAGTATATAAAACAATAAATATATAAGTATATAAAACTTTAAATATATAAGTATATAAAACTATAAATATATAAGTATATAAAACTTTAAATATATAAGTATATAAAACAATAAATATATAAGTATATAAAACTTTAAATATATAAGTATATAAAACTTTAAATATATAAGTATATAAAACTTTAAATATATAAGTATATAAAACTTTTAATATATAAGTATATAAAACAATAAATATATAAGTATATAAAACTTTAAATATATAAGTATATAAAACAATAAATATATAAGTATATAAAACTTTAAATATATAAGTATATAAAACTTTAAATATATAAGTATATAAAACTTTAAATATATAAGTATATAAAACTATAAATATATAAGTATATAAAACTTTAAATATATAAGTATATAAAACTTTTAATATATAAGTATATAAAACTTTAAATATATAAGTATATAAAACTTTTAATATATAAGTATATAAAACTTTTAATATATAAGTATATAAAACAATAAATATATAAGTATATAAAACTTTAAATATATAAGTATATAAAACAATAAATATATAAGTATATAAAACTTTAAATATATAAGTATATAAAACTTTAAATATATAAGTATATAAAACTTTAAATATATAAGTATATAAAACTATAAATATATAAGTATATAAAACTTTAAATATATAAGTATATAAAACTTTTAATATATAAGTATATAAAACTTTAAATATATAAGTATATAAAACTTTAAATATATAAGTATATAAAACAATAAATATATAAGTATATAAAACTTTAAATATATAAGTATATAAAACTTTAAATATATAAGTATATAAAACTTTAAACATATAAGTATATAAAACTTTAAATATATAAGTATATAAAACTTTAAATATATAAGTATATAAAACAATAAATATATAAGTATATAAAACTTTAAATATATAAGTATATAAAACTTTAAATATATAAGTATATAAAACTTTAAATATATAAGTATATAAAACTTTTAATATATAAGTATATAAAACAATAAATATATAAGTATATAAAACTTTAAATATATAAGTATATAAAACTTTAAATATATAAGTATATAAAACTTTTAATATATAAGTATATAAAACTTTAAATATATAAGTATATAAAACTTTTAATATATAAGTATATAAAACTTTAAATATATAAGTATATAAAACTTTAAATATATAAGTATATAAAACTTTAAATATATAAGTATATAAAACTTTTAATATATAAGTATATAAAACAATAAATATATAAGTATATAAAACTTTAAATATATAAGTATATAAAACAATAAATATATAAGTATATAAAACTTTAAATATATAAGTATATAAAACTTTAAATATATAAGTATATAAAACTTTAAATATATAAGTATATAAAACTATAAATATATAAGTATATAAAACTTTAAATATATAAGTATATAAAACTTTTAATATATAAGTATATAAAACTTTAAATATATAAGTATATAAAACTTTTAATATATAAGTATATAAAACAATAAATATATAAGTATATAAAACTTTAAATATATAAGTATATAAAACTTTTAATATATAAGTATATAAAACAATAAATATATAAGTATATAAAACTTTAAATATATAAGTATATAAAACAATAAATATATAAGTATATAAAACTTTAAATATATAAGTATATAAAACAATAAATATATAAGTATATAAAACTTTAAATATATAAGTATATAAAACTATAAATATATAAGTATATAAAACTTTAAATATATAAGTATATAAAACAATAAATATATAAGTATATAAAACTTTAAATATATAAGTATATAAAACTTTAAATATATAAGTATATAAAACTTTAAATATATAAGTATATAAAACTTTTAATATATAAGTATATAAAACAATAAATATATAAGTATATAAAACTTTAAATATATAAGTATATAAAACAATAAATATATAAGTATATAAAACTTTAAATATATAAGTATATAAAACTTTAAATATATAAGTATATAAAACTTTAAATATATAAGTATATAAAACTATAAATATATAAGTATATAAAACTTTAAATATATAAGTATATAAAACAATAAATATATAAGTATATAAAACTTTAAATATATAAGTATATAAAACAATAAATATATAAGTATATAAAACAATAAATATATAAGTATATAAAACTTTAAATATATAAGTATATAAAACTTTAAATATATAAGTATATAAAACTATAAATATATAAATATATAAAACAATAAATATATAAGTATATAAAACTTTAAATAGATAAGTATATAAAACAATAAATATATAAGTATATAAAACTTTAAATATATAAGTATATAAAACAATAAATATATAAGTATATAAAACTTTAAATATATAAGTATATAAAACAATAAATATATAAGTATATAAAACAATAAATATATAAGTATATAAAACAATAAATATATAAGTATATAAAACAATAAATATATAAGTATATAAAACTTTAAATATATAAGTATATAAAACTTTAAATATATAAGTATATAAAACTTTAAATATATAAGTATATAAAACTATAAATATATAAATATATAAAACAATAAATATATAAGTATATAAAACTATAAATATATAAGTATATAAAACTTTAAACATATAAGTATATAAAACTATAAATATATAAGTATATAAAACTTTAAATATATAAGTATATAAAACAATAAATATATAAGTATATAAAACTTTAAATATATAAGTATATAAAACTATAAATATATAAATATATAAAACAATAAATATATAAGTATATAAAACTATAAATATATAAGTATATAAAACTTTAAACATATAAGTATATAAAACTTTAAATATATAAGTATATAAAACTTTAAATATATAAGTATATAAAACAATAAATATATAAGTATATAAAACTTTAAATATATAAGTATATAAAACAATAAATATATAAGTATATAAAACTATAAATATATAAGTATATAAAACAATAAATATATAAGTATATAAAACTTTAAACATATAAGTATATAAAACTATAAATATATAAGTATATAAAACTTTAAATATATAAATATATAAAACAATAAATATATAAGTATATAAAACAATAAATATATAAGTATATAAAACTTTAAATATATAAGTATATAAAACTATAAATATATAAGTATATAAAACTTTAAACATATAAGTATATAAAACTTTAAATATATAAATATATAAAACAATAAATATATAAGTATATAAAACTTTAAACATATAAGTATATAAAACTTTAAATATATAAGTATATAAAACTTTAAATATATAAGTATATAAAACTTTAAATATATAAGTATATAAAACTTTAAATATATAAGTATATAAAACTTTAAATATATAAGTATATAAAACTTTAAATATATAAGTATATAAAACTTTAAATATATAAGTATATAAAACTTTAAATATATAAGTATATAAAACTTTAAATATATAAGTATATAAAACAATAAATATATAAGTATATAAAACAATAAATATATAAGTATATAAAACTTTAAATATATAAGTATATAAAACTTTAAATATATAAGTATATAAAACAATAAATATATAAGTATATAAAACTTTAAATATATAAGTATATAAAACTTTAAATATATAAGTATATAAAACTTTAAATATATAAGTATATAAAACTTTAAATATATAAGTATATAAAACTTTAAATATATAAGTATATAAAACTTTAAATATATAAGTATATAAAACTTTAAATATATAAGTATATAAAACTTTAAATATATAAGTATATAAAACTATAAATATATAAGTATATAAAACTTTAAATATATAAGTATATAAAACTATAAATATATAAGTATATAAAACTTTAAATATATAAGTATATAAAACTTTAAATATATAAGTATATAAAACTATAAATATATAAGTATATAAAACTATAAATATATAAGTATATAAAACTTTAAATATATAAGTATATAAAACTTTAAATATATAAGTATATGAAACTATAAATATATAAGTATATAAAACTTTAAATATATAAGTATATAAAACAATAAATATATAAGTATATAAAAGTTTAAATATATAAGTATATAAAACTTTAAATATATAAGTATATGAAACTATAAATATATAAGTATATAAAACTTTAAATATATAAGTATATAAAACAATAAATATATAAGTATATAAAAGTTTAAATATATAAGTATATAAAACTTTAAATATATAAGTATATAAAACTTTAAATATATAAGTATATGAAACTATAAATATATAAGTATATAAAACTTTAAATATATAAGTATATAAAACTTTAAATATATAAGTATATAAAACAATAAATATATAAGTAAATAAAACTTTAAATATATAAGTATATAAAACAATAAATATATAAGTAAATAAAACTTTAAATATATAAGTATATAAAACAATAAATATATAAGTAAATAAAACTTTAAATATATAAGTATATAAAACAATAAATATATAAGTATATAAAACTATAAATATATAAGTATATAAAACTATAAATATATAAGTATATAAAACTTTCAATATATAAGTATATAAAACTATAAATATATAAATATATAAAACAATAAATATATAAGTATATAAAACAATAAATATATAAGTATATAAAACTATAAATATATAAGTATATAAAACTTTAAATATATAAGTATATAAAACTATAAATATATAAGTATATAAAACTTTAAATATATAAGTATATAAAACTATAAATATATAAGTATATAAAACTTTAAATATATAAGTATATCAAACTATAAATATATAAGTATATATAACTTTAAATATATAAGTATATTAAACTTTAAATATATAAGTATATAAAACAATAAATATATAAGTATATAAAACTTTAAATATATAAGTATATAAAACTTTAAATATATAAGTATATAAAACAATAAATATATAAGTATATAAAACTTTAAATATATAAGTATATAAAACTTTAAATATATAAGTATATAAAACAATAAATATATAAGTATATAAAACAATAAATATATAAGTATATAAAACAATAAATATATAAGTATATAAAACAATAAATATATAAGTATATAAAACTTTAAATATATAAGTATATAAAACAATAAATATATAAGTATATAAAACAATAAATATATAAGTATATAAAACAATAAATATATAAGTATATAAAACTATAAATATATAAGTATATAAAACTTTAAATATATAAGTATATAAAACAATAAATATATAAGTATATAAAACTTTAAATATATAAGTATATAAAACAATAAATATATAAGTATATAAAACAATAAATATATAAGTATATAAAACAATAAATATATAAGTATATAAAACTTTAAATATATAAGTATATAAAACAATAAATATATAAGTATATAAAACAATAAATATATAAGTATATAAAACTTTAAATATATAAGTATATAAAACAATAAATATATAAGTATATAAAACAATAAATATATAAGTATATAAAACAATAAATATATAAGTATATAAAACAATAAATATATAAGTATATAAAACAATAAATATATAAGTATATAAAACAATAAATATATAAGTATATAAAACAATAAATATATAAGTATATAAAACAATAAATATATAAGTATATAAAACAATAAATATATAAGTATATAAAACTATAAATATATAAGTATATAAAACAATAAATATATAAGTATATAAAACAATAAATATATAAGTATATAAAACAATAAATATATAAGTATATAAAACTTTAAATATATAAGTATATAAAACAATAAATATATAAGTATATAAAACTTTAAATATATAAGTATATAAAACAATAAATATATAAGTATATAAAACAATAAATATATAAGTATATAAAACAATAAATATATAAGTATATAAAACTTTAAATATATAAGTATATAAAACTATAAATATATAAGTATATAAATATATAAGTATATAAGTATATAAAACTTTAAATATATAAGTATATAAAACTTTAAATATATAAGTATATAAAACTATAAATATATAAGTATATAAATATATAAGTATATAAGTATATAAAACTTTAAATATATAAGTATATAAAACAATAAATATATAAGTATATAAAACTTTAAATATATAAGTATATAAAACTTTAAATATATAAGTATATAAAACTTTAAATATATAAGTATATAAAACTTTAAATATATAAGTATATAAAACAATAAATATATAAGTATATAAAACTTTAAATATATAAGTATATAAAACTTTAAATATATAAGTATATAAAACAATAAATATATAAGTATATAAAACTTTAAATATATAAGTATATAAAACTTTAAATATATAAGTATATAAAACTTTAAATATATAAGTATATAAAACTTTAAATATATAAGTATATAAAACAATAAATATATAAGTATATAAAACAATAAATATATAAGTATATAAAACAATAAATATATAAGTATATAAAACAATAAATATATAAGTATATAAAACAATAAATATATAAGTATATAAAACTTTAAATATATAAGTATATAAAACAATAAATATATAAGTATATAAAACAATAAATATATAAGTATATAAAACAATAAATATATAAGTATATAAAACAATAAATATATAAGTATATAAAACAATAAATATATAAGTATATAAAACTTTAAATATATAAGTATATAAAACAATAAATATATAAGTATATAAAACAATAAATATATAAGTATATAAAACAATAAATATATAAGTATATAAAACAATAAATATATAAGTATATAAAACAATAAATATATAAGTATATAAAACAATAAATATATAAGTATATAAAACAATAAATATATAAGTATATAAAACAATAAATATATAAGTATATAAAACAATAAATATATAAGTATATAAAACAATAAATATATAAGTATATAAAACAATAAATATATAAGTATATAAAACAATAAATATATAAGTATATAAAACTTTAAATATATAAGTATATAAAACAATAAATATATAAGTATATAAAACAATAAATATATAAGTATATAAAACTTTAAATATATAAGTATATAAAACTATAAACATATAAGTATATAAAACAATAAATATATAAGTATATAAAACTTTAAATATATAAGTATATAAAACTATAAACATATAAGTATATAAAACAATAAATATATAAGTATATAAAACTTTAAATATATAAGTATATAAAACTATAAACATATAAGTATATAAAACAATAAATATATAAGTATATAAAACTTTAAATATATAAGTATATAAAACTATAAACATATAAGTATATAAAACAATAAATATATAAGTATATAAAACAATAAATATATAAGTATATAAAACTATAAACATATAAGTATATAAAACAATAAATATATAAGTATATAAAACTTTAAATATATAAGTATATAAAACTATAAATATATAAGTATATAAAACAATAAATATATAAGTATATAAAACTTTAAATATATAAGTATATAAAACAATAAATATATAAGTATATAAAACAATAAATATATAAGTATATAAAACAATAAATATATAAGTATATAAAACAATAAATATATAAGTATATAAAACTATAAATATATAAGTATATAAAACTAAATATATAAGTATATAAAACTTTAAATATATATTTATATAAAACTATAAATATATAAGTATATAAAACAATAAATATATAAGTATATAAAACTATAAATATATAAGTATATAAAACTATAAATATATACGTATATAAAACTATAAATATATAAGTATATAAAACTATAAATATATAAGTATATAAAACTATAAATATATAAGTATATAAAACTATAAACATATAAGTATATAAAACTATAAATATATAAGTATATAAAACTATAAATATATAAGTATATAAAACTATAAATATATAAGTATAAAAAAAATATATAAGTATATAAAACTAAATATATAAGTATATAAAACTAAATATATAAGTATATAAAACTATAAACAATAAGTATATAAAACTATAAATATATAAGTATATAAAACAATAAATATATAAGTATATAAAACTTTAAATATATAAGTATATAAAACTTTAAACATATAAGTATATAAAACTTTAAATATATAAGTATATAAAACTTTAAATATATAAGTATATAAAACTTTAAATATATAAGTATATAAAACTTTAAATATATAAGTATATAAAACAATAAGTATATAAAACTATAAGTATATAAAACTATAAATATATAAGTATATAAAACAATAAATATATAAGTATATAAAACTTTAAATATATAAGTATATAAAACAATAAATATATAAGTATATAAAACTTTAAATATATAAGTATATAAAACTTTAAATATATAAGTATATAAAACTATAAATATATAAGTATATAAAACTTTAAATATATAAGTATATAAAACAATAAATATATAAGTATATAAAACTTTAAACATATAAGTATATAAAACTTTAAATATATAAGTATATAAAACTTTAAACATATAAGTATATAAAACTTTAAACATATAAGTATATAAAACTATAAATATATAAGTATATAAAACTTTAAATATATAAGTATATAAAACTATAAATATATAAGTATATAAAACTTTAAATATATAAGTATATAAAACTTTAAATATATAAGTATATAAAACAATAAATATATAAGTATATAAAACTTTAAATATATAAGTATATAAAACTTTAAATATATAAGTATATAAAACTTTAAACATATAAGTATATAAAACTTTAAACATATAAGTATATAAAACAATAAATATATAAGTATATAAAACTTTAAATATATAAGTATATAAAACTTTAAATATATAAGTATATAAAACTTTAAATATATAAGTATATAAAACTATAAACATATAAGTATATAAAACTTTAAATATATAAGTATATAAAACAATAAATATATAAGTATATAAAACTTTAAATATATAAGTATATAAAACTTTAAACATATAAGTATATAAAACTTTAAACATATAAGTATATAAAACTATAAATATATAAGTATATAAAACTTTAAATATATAAGTATATAAAACAATAAATATATAAGTATATAAAACTTTAAATATATAAGTATATAAAACTTTAAATATATAAGTATATAAAACAATAAATATATAAGTATATAAAACTTTAAACATATAAGTATATAAAACTATAAATATATAAGTATATAAAACAATAAATATATAAGTATATAAAACTAAATATATAAGTATATAAAACTTTAAATATATAAGTATATAAAACTTTAAATATATAAGTATATAAAACTATAAGTATATAACACTTTAAATATATAAGTATATAAAACAATAAATATATAAGTATATAAAACTTTAAATAGATAAGTATATAAAACTTTAAATAGATAAGTATATAAAACTTTAAATATATAAGTATATAAAACTTTAAATATATAAGTATATAAAACAATAAATATATAAGTATATAAAACTTTAAATATATAAGTATATAAAACTTTAAATAGATAAGTATATAAAACTTTAAATATATAAGTATATAAAACTTTAAATATATAAGTATATAAAACAATAAATATATAAGTATATAAAACTTTAAATATATAAGTATATAAAACTTTAAATATATAAGTATATAAAACTTTAAATATATAAGTATATAAAACTTTAAATATATAAGTATATAAAACTTTAAATATATAAGTATATAAAACTTTAAATATATAAGTATATAAAACAATAAATATATAAGTATATAAAACTTTAAATATATAAGTATATAAAACAATAAATATATAAGTATATAAAACTTTAAATATATAAGTATATAAAACTTTAAATATATAAGTATATAAAACTTTAAATATATAAGTATATAAAACTTTAAATATATAAGTATATAAAACTTTAAATATATAAGTATATAAAACTTTAAATATATAAGTATATAAAACTTTAAATATATAAGTATATAAAACTTTAAATATATAAGTATATAAAACTTTAAATATATAAGTATATAAAACTTTAAATATATAAGTATATAAAACTTTAAATAGATAAGTATATAAAACTTTAAATATATAAGTATATAAAACTTTAAATATATAAGTATATAAAACTTTAAATATATAAGTATATAAAACTTTAAATATATAAGTATATAAAACTTTAAATATATAAGTATATAAAACTTTAAATATATAAGTATATAAAACAATAAATATATAAGTATATATAACAATATTGTGACACAAAACTCTACTTGTAAATTTTTTAACTTCTAATGCAATTTTGTATTTCTCCACTTTCTCGAACCGAATGTTGAAAATACCGTTTTTAACATGAGTTTTATGCATCCGACCTTTTGAATAGCTACACACATTTATATAGTATAGGACATGAAGTTGGCAAAACACACTTAAAATAAATATCACTGAAGCAGACGATCTTTGCTTATTCGAAATTTTTTGCTGCATTTCCGAATACTGTTCTTATGATTGAGTAAGAACTATCTGAAAAAGATTTCTTTAAAAACCTGTTCCAAAAGATGAGCTCAAAACTTACCACAAGAGAGGTTGTTAGTCTTTCTCTGCTCAATCGTTATTTTTATGGTAGAGTCTCGACTGAGCTCCAATCTGTGGGTCCCCCCTCCCCCTGTAAATCATTCACTGCAAAAACTCGTCTAGCTACAACCACTGTAAACAATTTTCCATTTTTTCCTCCATGTACCTGGACCTAAACAGAACTTCCATGAACAAAGTTTCTTTCCAAGAAGAACTATCCGTCTGTGGAACACAATACCACGGAGCTGCTTCCCAGCTGACTACAACAATCTCTTCTGGTGTTATCGAAGAGAGTGTTTTTTAATGTCCATTTAATGTTTGTTAATGAGATGGGTGTTACTACAGTTTGAAACGTTGTTGAAATGATAAACTTTGAAAATGGAGAAACCAGACAACTTGACGCATGATTTTGTCAAATAAATTATATATATATATATATAGGTCTAGCCACACTGATGAATCATAAGAAACACGTGTCCGTCATCATATTCGGTTAAATGTCCGTTTTACATGTTGGCATGCATTAAATTTAAGAAATTAACTTCTAAACTAACCTATCTCTGGACAGGTCTTCATTTATCCCTCTTTCTCTAAAATCCATTTTTATCACTTCCCCTCATGTTTTCCTTGGCCTTCGCCTGTGAATCGGACCTGCTACCTCAACTGTTCTACATCTACTAATCCAATAACTATCATCCAGTCTTTCAACATGGCCAGACCCAATACATTCTACTAGTGTAAATACATATATATATATATACATATATATATATATATATATATATATATATATATATAATAATATTTATAAATAAATATTAATTATTTATTACCTACAGACATCGATGTTTCATGCCTACGCAATATTCAGTGCAGGTAGCTAATTCCCGACGGTCGACGGGTGCGAACTCCGATCACAAATCGCCACTGATTCGCAGTCAAGAAACTTACCAGTAGGCCACCAGAAATTAGCTTAGAATTTTAGGAGGAATTTAACTTTGTAAATACCAAGTCGGCGAGTATTCACAGCAAGCGGCGAAGAGTGATCAACAACAACAACAAATCGTGTTGGATACTGCAATGAAGCTAGTAATACTGCTTGTTATTAAATTCACTCAGAGTGCCCAGCCTTAGTAAGGGGAGCTATATAATAATATTTATAAATAAATATTAATTATTTATCACCTACATACATCGATGTTTCATGCTAATGCAATCATATATATATATATATATATTAATTTTGAATAAATAACATTAAATTATTTTTACCTACATACGCCAGCGTTTCAAGCTTTCGCTCTCATCAGTGTAGGGATGATAATCTCAGGTGGTCGCACGATTAGAACCCCTGCTACAGAATCAACTTAGACTCCGCAAGCAAGTGTCACCACGAGACATTCCCAAGTCAAGAATGGAATTTAAGTTCTATTTATGTGAAGGCAGGCACACATAGAGAGACTGACTAGAGATTCAACGAACGTTGTCTTATAGCTACGTGTCAGTCTATTTTTAACTTCTCCGAACAGGGCTCAACTTTAATCTCATTAAAGGGGCTTATAACAATATTAATTTTTAATAAATGATATTAACTTATTTTTACCTACATACGCCAGCGTTTCAAGTTCATATATATATATATATATATATATATATATATTTGTGTTATAATGGAATAATTCCAGGAAGAAATCCGGGTAAGAGAGCTCAATGTGGTAAACAGAGCAAGAATAACGTAAAATATAATAACACGAAATTACATGATTGTCGACGCAATAATTTATTTCAACCTTGCGGTTTTATTCAAGCATCAAATTAGACAATTACATTTTTGAGTCAGTCTCAAAAATGTAATTGTCTAATTTGATGCTTGAATAAAACCGCAAGGTTGAAATAAATTATTGCATCGACAATCATGTAATTTCGTGTTATTACATTTTACGTTATATATATATATATATATATATATATATATATATATATATATATATATATATGTATATAGTAAGCTATGAAAATATATTTATGCTACACAGAGGCTCCCGCGTTTCATCCCCGGGGGGAATCTTCAGGCTAAAAGGGGATGAAACGCGGGAGCCTCTGTGTAGCTTAATTGCCATAAATATATTTCCATAGCTTACTACCTAGCTCTACTTACGTATCGAGCACTGTTGAAGTAAATACTGAAAATTGGTACATAAAAAAGTATATCTCCTTATAAAATGTTATGTATATACATGAAATAGTAATATATAGATAGAGAGAGAGGGCGGGGCGGGAGAAATGAATAGAAATAATAAATTGCATTTTTTCGGTCATCTAGATATAGCTGCCAGAGTGATATAAAATGCAATGATTATCTCCCCTTGGACTGTGTACAATCGCGTGTATTAACAACAGTGATCTCCCTTACATTGTAAATTGCCATTTCGCTCTTTTTTTGTTTTGTTTTTGATGTTTCGAACATTGACGAACGTTGATTTATAGTGAAAATTTGTATATATTGCAACTTACAATTTGAGTATTTTCTTTGCTTTTCTTTTTAATCGCTATTTTAATAAAATTATGTGACCACTTCTCGTGTGTCTCTGTATGCGTTTTTGTATTTACTCTATTATTTATTGAAATAAATGGAAATAACCTAAAGTAGTGAAACGGACTTCTAAAAAATCCTATTTAAAAACACATTCGGCTCCTGCTTTGCACCCATCTCGCTATACTGTCCAGATTTAATCTTCCTCTGAGCTCATCAGATCGAAGCCTGTCTTTGAGACTAACATTACACATTCGTCATATCATTCCTCTCTGTGCAACACATGTCCTCAACTCTCACTGATCAGATTTCACTTCCATACATCTTCACACTTCATACACATATCTGCTAGACTCTTCCCTTGGTCGACAATTGATAATGGATAATCATATTATATATATATATATATATATATATATATATATATATATATATATATATATATATGTGTGTGTGTGTGTGTGTGTGTGTGTAGAAGGATGAAAAGGAATCAGAAAAGCAAAAGTCAAATCGTATTTCTATTCAGTTGCTCAGAGCAAGGTATATTCCGCCAAAAGGCAATTTATTCAAGTTAAATTTTTCCTTAAGCCAGGCTTTTCAAAGATCAAAATCTTATCATCAGAGGAAGTCGTTGGGATAGATAAGTTGGCAAAGGCCAAGATTTAAAATTTGAAAAAGTAAAATAAAGATTGTAGGGAAAAAACACAAGGCAAAACTCTGCCCGAATGCAAGCAAGTGTCCGATTGCTCTATTCTGGATATTGAGCTGTATACTTTTCACAATAGGTTTTACCTTTCCTAAGAGTTCGTTTTTAGTTCACCATTTTATATATATATATATATATATATATATATATATATATATATATATATTTAGAAAATCAACAATCGCGCAATTTAAATGAAAAATTAATTTATTTAATTTTTTTTCTTTTTGCAAGCTTTCGTTGTAGAACAACTTTGTCAGGCGAGACTGTCTTATAGTTTTTTTTTTCCTTCTTTTCTTCCTCCTCATTTTGATGGTATTAACCTCGAGGGGTCGAATACCATCAAAATGAGGAGGAAGAAAAGAAGAAAAAAACTATAAGACAGTCTCGCATGACAAAGTCGTTCTACAACGAAAGCTTGTAAAAAGAAAAAAAATTAAATAAATGAATTTTTCATTTAAATTGCACGATTGTTGATTTTCTAAAATAAATACATTCTCGTGCGTGCTTCAAAGATGTTGTCAATTTCCTTATATATATATATATATATATATATATATATATATATATATATATATATATATATATGTGTGTGTGTGTGTGGGTGTGTGTGTGTATACATACCTATATGTATATACATGCATATATATGTATATATACATACATATATACATTCATATATGTATATACATTCATATATGTATATACATATATATATGTATATATATATACATATATATACATATATACATACATATATGTATATACATGTATATATATATATATATATACATATATACATGTATATATATATATATACATATATACATACATATATGTATATATATATATATATACATATATACATACATATATGTATATACATGTATATATATACATATATACATACATATATGTATAAACATGTATATATATGTATATATATACACATATATACATACATATATGTATATACATGTATATATATGTATATATATACACATATATACATACATATATATATATATACATGTATATATATACATATATGTATATATATATGTGTGTGTGTGTGTATATATATTTATATGTGTATATATATATATATATATATATATATATATATATATGAAGCAATCCAACAAAAGATATAAGCGTCAACTAATATCTTATAATTAGTGAAACATCCGGATAAAAAAACTGAAGCTCAATATACTGGATAGAGCATTAATATTATAATATAAAATGAAGTAATAAAATAAGGTGTCAATCAAATTTTATTAGAATTCAAAGTTCATGCAAAGCATCCTTATATATTTTTCGCTCTTCTGGCTAGATGTGATGGGAGTCCGTCTTGTTTTGCTCAATTCGGATTTAGCTGGTTTTCTAATTTAACAACGAATTTGGATTTGATTGGATTTGCACATGTTGGGATCTCGGAACTTTGATTGGACTTTTTGTATTATTTTGATTGATTTATTTATTTATTTATCATTAACATTGAATATGGACACATTTCGCGAATGGATAACCTTGCCGGCCCCTTCAATTTCACATATTTGGACTGCTGTTTGTATCTTGGAGTAATGTCCTTCCTGATTATGCTTCTCAACTTGTATGACCTGGATGGACTGTATGGATTCAACAAAAGTATGTTTTTGGATTGATATGTTTGATGTTATGTATTTTTTATATATTTGTGTATATAATTTTATATATTTTCAAAGCGTAATTTTATTGCCTGTAGTAGTATAACTGCGGTAATGGTCCTCTGAAGAGAAGAATTATCTTTGAAAACTCATGAGCTAAGGACTTAAGGATGCTTTGCATGAACTTTGAATTCTAATAAAATTTGATTGACACCTTATTTTATTACTTCATTTTATATTATAATATATATATATATATATATATATATATATATATATATATATATATATATATATAAATGTGTATATAATCCGGGTATGGTATAGATCCACAGGGTATAAATCGAGGGGAGTTGAACCGGGTTTATGAGAGTGCTCAATAAAAATATAGAGCAGAAATATAAATATAAATGATAATTTATTTCATTTATATTTATAAATGTGTATATATATATACATAAATATAATTATATATATTGTTGTTCGTCTCATCGCAAGCGCAAAGATGACCAAATGATTTCCACGACGACGACAGAAGATCGAGTACGTCATGGTGTCTGTTTGGCTTTGCGCTTCATTCTCTTCTCACGGGCTCTTGTTGCTCGAGAGGCTGGGGCAAGCGCAGCGCTTCTTTCGATCACTGTCCTCCAACCAGTTCGACTTGAGGCAGTCTCTTCCCACATTCGGTGGTCTATTTCGAAGCTAGTTAGCGTTTCCTTCAGGTTACCCTTGTACCTCTTTTTAGGTGGGCCAACATGACTTGTTTCGGGATTTTCTCCTCGCTCATGTGGGAAACGTGGCCTGACGGTTTGTCACCTAGAAGGTCTCAGATGCGTCGCCGTCGTCGAGAATCCTGGCTGTCATTCCTTCATGGAACTGGCAAATGATTCCGATGAACTTGGAGGGGCAGACGAATTTTCCCATGATCTTCCAGAGACCTTCTCAACTGAATGAGCCGAATGCTTTAATGAGATCCACAAACGTCATGTAGATCTCACGGTTTTGTTTGACACGTTTCTCTTGGAGTTGGCGTGCAGCGAAGATCATGTCCGTCGTACCTTGTCCAGGACGGCAGCCACGTTGACTCTCTGGGAGGAGTTCACGTTACAAGCAGTCGGTTCAGCAAAACTCGGGCAAGGATCTTGCCCGCTATTGAGAGAAGAGAGATGCCTCTATGGTTGTCACAGTGATAGCGGCTTCCTTTCCGCTTGAATATGTGTACGATCGTTGCATCAAGAAACTCCTGGGGTAATGTGTCTTCTTCCCACATTGACTGATACAAGATTGTGAGTTTGTTGGTCATTGCCGGACCGCCTGCCTTGTAGACATCAGATGGTATGGTGTCTGATCCTGGAGCTTTGCCGTTTGACATTTGTTTGATTGCGTTCCAAACTTCTCCAGCTGACTGGAGGGCGTCAAGATCATAGTTTATTGGTACATCAGGTAGGCGGGCAATATTTATATATATATATATATATATATATATATATATTATAATATAAAATGAAGTAATAAAATAAGGTGCCAATCAAATTTTATTATAATTCAAGGTTCAAGCAAAGCATCTTAAAGTCCTTAGCTCATGAGTTTTCATTTTATATTATAATATTAATGCTCTATCCAGTATATTGAGCTTCAGTTTTTATCCGGATGTTTCACTAATTATAAGATATTAGTTAACGCTTATATCTTTTGTTGGATTGCTTCATATATATATATATATATATATATATATATATATATATATATATATATATATATATATATATATATATGCATGTATATATAATATACTATATATATATATATAAGATACTTCGACTTTGTCGTTGAGTTCTATTTGACTGTCTTGATGTTTACACTCGCCGCTCTCAGCATAAATATAACTTAATTTCTCCATTATCACGTGACAACCGCCCATGGCCTAGGGGATTAGGCCACCGCTTACAGATTCAAGGTGTCTCTGTGAACCGGGTGTGTGTCCCATGACCGTCTGAGATTGTCATTTTCCTACACTGATGAGAGTAGAAAGCTCGAAATGACGTCGTAAAATATTGAAATGGGATTGTGCGTTAGGTTTGTGATTCTAGGCTGAATGTACGAACAGTGTTCGAGCCCATGTGACTGCCTGCAACCGCCACTCCTGAACTGATCAGGGTCAAAAACCCAAAACGACGTCGTCTGTATAAAACACTTTAATATTTAAAAACAATATATTTATAGTTAATGCCCATTTTAAGATTTAATAGTCTTAATAGTAGAGCCCTGTTTGGAATTACAAGATTGTTGTCATCTGCGATTATGCAAAGTTCCGCTCGAGCGGTGAACACTATCAACGACATGACGCTTGCCCCCACTTCACGGGTAAGTGTACATTAATTTCAATTACTGTCTGTGGTGATTTCTTGCGGTCGTGTCAGCATAGGCGTTAGGCTCATAATTCTAGGCTGAATCTACGAACTGCGTTCAAGCCCATACGACCGCTTCAAACTGCAAGTCCTGCACTGATTTAGGTAGAAAACCCGAAATGACGTCATCTGTAGAACACTTTAATATTTAAAAAATATTTATATATATATATGTGTGTGTGTGTGTGTGTGTGTATAAAAAATCAATGTGAAAAATATATTTTTATATATTTTTACAATTTATTTTCTATATTTTGACGTTAGGAATGTCAATTTTCCCTTATATAGAAAAAAAATTTTTTCCAAGAAAGGAGAACAAAATTTTCGGCCGTAATCCTTCGGCCTTCGTCAGTGTACTGAAGAATTGTGGGTGCACGGTGGGAGGTGGGTGGTGGCAGTAGGAGAGAGAAAAAAAGGGGAAAAAAACAGTGAAATGATGAACACGCAGGTGTCTGTCTGTCTCTATATATACACATGGGCATCACATTGGTGAAGGGATAAATTATTCCCAACTAGCATTTAGGTCAAATTCTTCTCTGTATAAATAGCATCGCAAATAAAATAAAATGACATATCTCTCTATACAAACAAACAAAAAAGCTTTCAATCTAGCTGTAAGTATTCTTTTAAAACGTACAACTTACATTACGTATCTTTAATATAAATCTATTGTAATTTTAAAAACTAATAATTTTGATTTAAATCACTTTCCTTGAAATTTAAATATCGACAAAACTATTGCATATATATAGGAAAATAGGAAAATGAAATTACAAAAGAATAACAGCAAACATTGATTTATTATAAACTGTTTAAAAAATAGTTATGTAAATTAGGCATACCACTAGCTGTGTTTGGGTCTTTGCTCTCTACTATATATATATATATTACTGTTTCATGTATCCACATAAAATTTTATAAGGAGATATAATTTTTTATGTGTCAATTTTCACTATTTACTTCAACAATGCTCGATACGTAAGTAGAGCTAGGTAGTAAGCTATGAAAATATATTTATGGCAATTAAGCTACACAGAGATTCCAGCGTTTCATCCCCGGGGGAATCTTCAGGCTAAAATGCATGGAGTTATTTTTGCCGAGTGTTTTTATATACACGGCTAGCTAGTTAACCAATCAGATTCTTTGTTGTTCTCTCAGCCAATCCTTGGGCTTCCCACGAACAAAGGTGGGGTTAGTGTTACTTCCTATATCCTGTTCTATTGTTCTGTTTTCTATAGATTGGCCTATATCCTGTTTCCTTTATTGTATCAATATAATGGATGAATTTATTTTAACACATGGTTCCTTGTATTTCTATTTTAGGTTTTAATTTTTAAATTGTTAGGTTTTTGTTTAGTTTATTTTTTTTTTAATTTATGTATCGTTAGCCTAAGGTAAATTTATTTCTGTGTAGGCAGCTGTTTGCTATCTTACTTCTACAGTTTAATAGATTTCAGGGGTCTTTAAATATATTTTCATAGCTTACTATATATATATATATATATATATATATAGTAATCCAGGTAAAGTAAACATCCGCAGGATAGGAATCCAAAGAATTTCAATCGGGCTTATAAAAAGTGCTCACTATCAAATAGAGCTTTTGTAAATATGATTATTTTTATTCATACAGACATGTCGACAGCCACCAAAAAAATTCAGACATTAGCTGTGTTTTTTTACTTCCTCCCCTTATCTTCCCCCCTTTTTCTTTTTAATTTTCTCCCCCCCCCCTTTCTCCCATCTCTCCTTCCTTTTCTCTATCCTCAATGAATTTATATTTTATATTTTTATGTTCTATCTTATATTTCATTTTACTCCATTTCATATTATTTTATTTCATTTTATATTTAATTCTCAACGGTCTCAAATCTAACCACGTGACTTTTGAATTTTCCTTTGTTTTCTTTTCTTCTTCCATTTCATCGTTCCCAATTATGATCTGAGTTAAAGATCGGATTTTAACTCTGCCTGATAAGATCTCAGTTTATAATAGCTGTTGATCGATAACATCGACATGCCAGTGTCGCAGATTTTGTACATGTCTGTGTAAATAAAATAATAATAATAATATATATATATATATATATATATATATAGTATTTCAAAAGACTGTTATATGACCAATTTAAATAGATTTTACCTGTGGATATACATATTCTTTCCACGAACCTATTTACCATTATTGTACTCAGATTATTATATATATTCCCCCAATTTGCAGATCTTCTTTTCTTTTGCTACTTTTTCAACTTCACTCTTGATAAAGTCCTCGTAACAGTTGGGCGAAACGTTGAGATGGATTTTTGATCTTCCCTTTTTATCTCATACTGTCAGATTTATTTTAGCTTTTATTTTATATATATATATATATGTAATACATATATATATATATATATATATATATATATATATATATATATATATACACATATATACATACATATATATATATATATATATATATATATATATATATATATATATATATATATATATATATATATATATATATAGTGTGTGGATTTCAATTTTGTGTAGAGAATCTGAATAACAGAGCTCAATGTAATTCAAACAGAGCAAAACAGAATTATAAAAAGAAAAACTATACACACATTAAGGTTGTACACATAATAACTTATTTCGACCCCTTTAATTAGGTCTCCTCAGATGTATGGACAACCACGTCAAAAAACCCTTTTTTGACGTGGTTGTCCATACATCTGAGGAGACCTAATTAAAGGGGTCGAAATAAGTTATTATGTGTACAACCTTAATGTGTGTATAGTTTTTCTTTTTATAATTCTATATATATATATATATATATATATATATATATATATATATATATATATATATTGTGTGTGTATATTTTCATTTAGGCAAACATTATTAAATAACACGAAGTGTTTTTGCTTGGTAAGACTTTATTCAATTTTTTTAATTTTCCGAATGGTCCATTTAGTGTTTCGATCAAATTGGTGTATGTAAGTTCCATGGTTTCTTGGTTCATTTTCTCTCCTTTATATATATATATATATATATAGTGTGTCAAGTTATATTGAAAAGAAATCAATAAAGTGCTCGATCGCAGAAGAGTGAGAACTAATGCAAATAATTTATTTAAAAACTATACGTTACATATTTCACAATCGTACCACGGTTTCATCCAGATAAGCTGACATTTTAACTTTACAAAAGTCTATACCTAATATAATATAAATATATATAAGAGGAATCGTCAGCGTACTGAATGATATCAAAAAGCACAAGGATAAATGGCGTTTGTGTTCATCGTTAAAACGTTGTTTTTTTTTGTAGTTTTTTTTATTTTATTTTATGCAGTATAATTTTAATAATGTGTACTTGTCTGTACCCCAGTTAGTTTTGAGTCAAAGATGACAGATTCATATATATATATATATATATATATATATATATATATATATATATATATATATATATATATCATATGACAGTTTCCGGTGGCCTCGAGGATAGGGCAACTGCTTGCAGATTCTAGGCTGACTCTGTGAACCGTCTGAAATTGTTACTTTTCTGCACTGATGAAAGCAATAAGCTTTCACCACCAACGCTCGGATCCTCATTACTCCCCAGTTGAAATGAATGGTTCCCTCCTCGGGGAAGCTTCCTTCTTTGATAAGCTCGTCGGACTGACTTTCAAATCCGTTGCCAAGGTCGCTGGAAAAATGGTTGGATCATTCTACCGCTCCAGAAGGTATCTGACTCCTAATGCAACCCTCTACCTCTATAAGAGCCAGATGCGTCCTAACATGGGGAGGTACTGCTGTCATATCTGGGGAGGTACTGCTGTCATATTTGGGGAGGTGCTGACAAAGTACAACATCGACTTCAAAATCTAGTGGTGAATGATCTATCCTCGTCCCTACAGCCTCTTTCACACAGAAGAGATGCTGATAGTCTTTCTCTGCTCTATCCTTATGTTCATGGTCGGTGCTCGACTGAGCTCCAATCTTTGGTCACTCCCAGAAAAACATTCACAGCAAGAACTCGTCTAGCTGCAACCACAGCAAAGAACTTTCCTTTCTCTCTCTGTCCCCCCTCTCTCTCTTTCTCACTCTCTCTCTTTCTCTCTCTCTCTCTCTCTCTTTCTCTCTCTCTCTTTCTCTCTCTCTCTTTCTCTCTCTCTCTTTCTCTGTACCAAAAACCAAACAAAACTTCCATGAACAAAGTTTCTTTCCTAGAACATCCCATCTGTGGAACAAAAACCACGCGTCTGCTTCCCAACTGACTACACCATGGTCGTCTTCAAGTCTAATGTAAACAAATACTTGTTGAGCCTTCCTCTTCGATAATCAAATTTTACCCAAGCCATCTATCGTTTCCAATCCTTTCGTGGTGTTGTTCATCGTCCGACTGACATGCTCGTTTGTTGATGGGTCCAAACCACACTGATGAGTTGTAATAACAACGAAACAGCTGTCTGTGGATGACTCTAATTCTATCACTATATATGAAGTTAGGTCTGTGTTTATGTTTATATATTTGGGTGTATAAGATTCACTTCTAAGCTAATTAATTGATCATTATGCATTTTGGAACACAGCTGCTAGACGTAAGGGCAGTAATGTGGGCTATATTTAGTTTAGTTTAGTTTTATAAAAAGGGAGTAAAAACGGATGGAAGTCTTTTGTGAAAATTCAGTAACCTCCGATTTTTATGAAATTTTAACAATAGGTATTAGCCATCAATTAATAATTGTTATTCAAAAAAATCTTTTTTTAATGGAAATCGCTCCAGACAAAGCATGAAGCCACTTGATGTAAGGAGCTAACAAGAACGAAAGATGATTCTCACAAAGACAGGAGATGTCATTTGGCCGTAGTCTTAAAAAGACCAAGATTATAGGCAGGAGGAAAACAGTCAGCAGGAAGAGAGTTCCACAACCCTGCAGTTCTGGGAAAGAAGCTACTGGATTAGAAAGCTGTATTACAATGAGGTATCAAAACAGCGAATTGATGAAGACCACTAGACCAACGAGTCAAACGAGCTGGAAAAAAGGAAGCAGGGAATAGATCAGACAGTTTTGAAGAACACATGCCATAATAGTATTTATAGAAAAGACTGAGACTAGCAACATCACGTCTGTGAGAGAGAGGGGATGCAGAGAAGAAGAAAGGGTGGGGACAATCAAATTACAGATATGTTTCTGCACCTTATCAAGAACCCTCAAATGAGACAGAGCTTCACCAGCCCAAATATGACAACAGTACGCCATACATGATCTGATTGTAGATTTGTAGAGATAGAGAATAGCCTGTGAGGACTTGAAGCATAAAACTTTTAGAAAAATTATTGGATTCGGCATTAAATAACCTGAAAAGTGTTGATATGCTGTAAAGCAACCAAACCAAGCCAAACCAACCAAACTAAACCCACAAAATCAAACCAAACTAAATCAAACCAAACTAAACTAAACCCACCAAACCTAACCAAACCAACCAAACTAAACCCAGCAAACAAACCCAAACCAACCAAACTTAACCAAACCTAACCAAACCAACCAAACTAAACCCACCAAACAAACCCAAACCAACCAAACTTAGATAAACCTAACCAAACTAAACCCACCAAACCAAACTAAATCAAACCAAACTAAACCAAACCAACCAAACTTAAGAAAACCAAACCAAACCAACCAAAACCAAACCTTTATAAATATATTTTACTGCTAATTAAAGTTTAATCTGGAGTAAATTAATGAAATTGAAAAGTGACAGAGAGATGGGATGGGGGGGGGGGGGAGACACACACACACACACACTCAATCCAGAAATGGCTCAGCTGAACGTGGATGTATTGTAAGCCTACCAATGAAATCTTTGTCTACCCACTGGACAGAGGAGGAGGGCTGGTATTTTACGAAAATGTCAAAATCGATTTCTTTTTTTAAATTCTTTTCTTTTTTTTTTTTTAAATTTTTTTTTTAATAGTTATTTTCATTTTAACTTTTAGATCGGTGAAAAAGTGACAATTTCCTTACAAAGACGCCTCACCCAACTCCCGGAGCCCCGAACTCCATTTTTTTTTACGGGGAGGCGAGAGGGGGGTGGGGACAGAGGATCTTTTATCTCTGACATTCAGATACATTTTAAAAATGTCAATGGTGAATTCTTTTCATTTTATTTTTATTTTTTATTAATGACTTTTTTTAGCTTTGTTCTATGAATCACACACACACACACACACATACATATATATATATATATATATATATATATATATATATATATATTCTTTTGCTTCTTCAATATGGCACATCGACTACGTGGAGAACCATCTGTCGTCTCATTGTTGTGCTGTGGGGGTTGAACCCTTTCAAAAAACAAAACTCCATTCGCGTCTCCAGTCAATTATATACCTGGAGGACCTACTACCCGTTACGGCTAAAAATCACGTTGACACACACCGGTCCACCGTGATATCATCAAAGTTAAGCAACGTTAAGTTGGGTCAGTACTCAGATGGGTGGTCACGAATAACCATACGGCTCGTTAGAAAGTAAATAAAAAAAATCTGATTTAAAAAAATATTTATTACTTTTTTAATAAACCGTAACAAACCAATTGTAATCCTTCTAGACCGATGCCATTTTTTATTTTTGTTCCAAATCCAGAGTGATCCTTTTTGAGGGAGCTGGAATTCCCCACAGTAAAAACCGACCTTGTGTCTAACTCTGCCCTCGTAGGGAGGCAACTAAACAGAAACAAACTGGATGTAGTAGGATTGGGTACAATTTTTATTTAAATATTTTTTAATTTTACTTTTTATGGAAATCACTCTAGATAAGGCACTGTCGGGATTCTAGGGGGAATCCCGGTTACATGTTCATAATACAAGCAATGTCAGATGAAAGGCAAAATAATAATTCACAGGTAATAGGTTGTTTAAATAAAGCGTTTATTGAATGTGTGTAACGACAATGAGACAGAGTACATTAATATGTATACAGTGTGTATGTGGAATGATGAATGCTGTGTGTATATATGTATGCATGTATGTATGTATGTATGTATGTATGTATGTATGTATGTATGTATGTATGTATGTATGTATGTATGTATGTATGTATGTATGTATAATGTGTGTGGAGTTGAAATAGTTCATATGATTAGAACACACATGGGAAAATATGTTCAATAAAGAAATTGTGTACATGAAAATAAAATGTTTTGGAGAAAAAATTGTCTCTGTCTTAATGCGTGTGTGAAGAAAAATCCCTTACCAAGAAAAAAGTGTTTATGAATTCGAACATGTGTGATTTTGTGGGTCAGACAAGAAGACGAGCAGCGTCTACGATGACTACTGTCTGCCGTGACCGGAACTGAACAAGAGGCCTGTCTGGCGTTGTGCACCGGTTTATATAATCAAGAAGGGCAGATAACTCTGTGGTCGTCCTCCAGCGCCACCTGACGGTGAAAAGCGATGCCTACTGGCAAACCGGTGCAATTATGTTTAAAAGGGGGAGATAACTGCTACAGCGTGAAGCCACTTGATGTAAGGAGCTAAAAAAATACTACTTCAAAGTCAGCAATAAGTGTTAGATGGATAAATTCCGACTCAGAAAACAGCAATTTTCCCCCATTTGTCAGAAACATCGCTCATGGAATGTGAGGACTAAAGGACAAAATAAGGAAAGCGAGAGGTACGAGGCTGCCGAAAGTAAACCCAAATTCCACTTTCTACTCCCCACAAATTGCTAAAATGATAATGAGAAGATAAAAAAATCATGAAGTAATCGACCGTAGTTGAGGGCGACCTGAAGGCTCCCTTTTCATTGGCTACTACACCCAAGATGTAGGGGAGGGCGCCACTCCTTTCCCTGGATGTCTCTACTTACTCTTGAAAATCAATCGGAAATATAATATTTATTTTTTTAACAACAAGGACCAATGCTTACCT
>OY744553.1:41121574-41134074 GCA_963556195.1 Sepiola atlantica | reverse complement strand
AAAACGAGCTGGAACAAAGGAAGCAGGGAATTATTTGAATCTTCTGAATTCATTCTTCTGATGCATAGCAGTGGATGTCATATATAATTATATCGAAGCTTAATCAAGCAACGTTTGTTTCCCTAAGTTTTTTTTCCTATATTTTTTAATCGCACAAAATACATGTGAAAATATTCCTCAGTTTTGGGATTGAGTTATGTTTGAAAAAACTTGGATTTTAAGTAATCTAATTTGGTCACACTTTGCAATCAACTCGCCAAGTGACCCATCCCATACTAATTGTCTATCTATCACTCTCACACTCTCTCACTATATGCTGTTTGACCCCCCCCTCGCTCTTATTAAATGATAAAGAAAGATATGGGAGACGCAGAGAGTGGGGCGATGCCTTGAAAGGCGGTAGGAGTAGAGTGGAAATCAGAAGTGAGGTGACGCCGGTTAGAGGTTGTTTTTGTCTCTTTTGTTCCAGACTCATCGACCAAGGCGGTTGTGCAAAAAGGTGGTCCCGCAAACCCCAATTATTTAAAAATGTTTTCCTATTAACAGTCGTCTAGGCCTGACTAAGTCATTTTAAAAATACATTTTTATTTTTAGGTGATTATTTAAAAATGTTTCATATTAGCAGTCGTCTGGGCCTGACTAAGTAATTTTAAAAATAAATTTTTATTTTTAGGTGATTATTTAAAAATGTTTCATATTAGCAGTCGTCTGAACCTGACTAAGTAATTTTTTAAATACATTTTTATTTTTAGGTGATTATTTAAAAATGTTTCATATTAGCAGTCGTCTGGGCCTGACTAAGTAATTTTAAAAATAAATTTTTATTTTTAGGTGATTATTTAAAAATGTTTCATATTAGCAGTCGTCTGGACCTGACTAAGTAATTTTTTAAATACATTTTTATTTTTAGGTGATTATTTAAAAATGTTTCATATTAGCAGTCGTCTGGGCCTGACTAAGTAATTTTAAAAATACATTTTTATTTTTAGGTGATTATTTAAAAATGTTTCATATTAGCAGTCGTCTGGGCCTGACTAAGTCATTTTTAAAATAAATTTTTATTTTTAGGTGATTATTTAAAAATGTTTCATATTAGCAGTCATCTGGGCCTGACTAAGTAATCTTAAAAGTACATTTTTATTTTTAGGTGATTATTTAAAAATGTTTCATATTAGCAGTCGTCTGGGCCTGACTAAGTCATTTTAAAAATACATTTTTATTTTTAGGTAATTATTTTAAAATGGTTCATATTAGCAGTCGTCTGGACCTGACTAAGTAATTTTTAAAATACATTTTTATTTTTAGGTGATTATTTAAAAATGGTTCATATTAGCAGTCGTCTGGACCTGACTAAGTAATATTTAAAATACATTTTTATTTTTAGGTGATTATTTAAAAATGTTTCATATTAGCAGTCGTCTGGGCCTGACTAAGTAATCTTAAAAGTACATTTTTATTTTTAGGTGATTATTTAAAAATGTTTCATATTAGCAGTCGTCTGGGCCTGACTAAGTCATTTTAAAAATACATTTTTATTTTTAGGTGATTATTTAAAAATGTTTTCCTATTAGCAGTCGTCTGGGCCTGACTAAGTAATTTTTAAAATAAATTTTTATTTTTAGGTGATTATTTAAAAATGTTTCATATTAGCAGTCGTCTGGGCCTGACTAAGTAATTTTAAAAATACATTTTTATTTTTAGGTGATTATTTAAAAATGTTTCATATTAGCAGTCGTCTGGGCCGGATTGAGTCATATTTTAAATAAATTGTAACTAAGTACGTTATGATATTGTCAATAACATGGTACAACGATAACAAATGAAAATTGGCGAATCAGAAGCAAAGTTTGATTTGTCAGCTTAAATGCTATTTGGGTCTGACTTTGAAAATCTGAGAAGATGACTTTATATGTTAAATAACATGGTACAACGATAACAAATGAAAATTGGCGAATCAGAAGCAAAGTTTGATTTGTCAGCTTAAATGCTATTTGGGTCTGACTTTGAAAATCCGACAAGATAACTTTATATGTTAGATATTATACTAAAGCTGAGTTTATCAACGTTTGTTTCCCGAAGTTTTTTTTATATATATTTTAATCGCACAAAATACTTGCTAACACATTACTCAGTTTTGGGATTGAGTTATGCTTGAAAGATTTTCAATCTTAATTGTTTTAATTAGTCGTAATTAGCAATTAACTCACCAAGTGACCCATTTCTTATCAAGTTTCTATCTATCACTCTCACCCTCTCTCACTGTATTTTGTTTAAATCCTCTCTCCCCGCTCTTATTTTATACTGTATCTATCACTCTCACTTCCGCCTCTCTCTCTCTCTCTCTTTCTCTCTCTCTCTCTCTCTCTCGCTCTCTCTCTCTCTCTCTCTCTCTCTCTCTCTGTTTATTTATAGTCAAACATAATAAAGAAAAGAAAAAAAAGAAAAAGATTAGAATAGTCCATTATAAACAAAAAGGCAATATCACAACAAGTAGTAATACTATTTAACTCACAGACGGAGAGAGAGAGAGAGAGAGAGGGAGAGAGTGGCAGGGGGGGGGGTAATAAAAAATAACTAAATAAAATAGTCTAAAATATTTATAAACAAAAGGCAATATCACAATATTAATAATACTATTTAACCTACAGCTGGAGAGAGAGAGAGAGAGAGAGAGAGAGAAAGAGAGAGAGAGAGGGAGGAGGCTAATTTTGGATTTTGTCTTTTTATTTTAAAAATATTTAACTGGCTTTTCAAACTCACTTTTCCTGGTTCAAACAATCTAACCCGGTCAGATTTTTTTTCTAGTAGACTGAACTCATTCTTTAGAAAATTAGAACAGGGGTTAGGGTTAGGGGTTCTATGCATCACAGCAGAAATCAGAGGCTAGATTAACATTGACTAGAGATTTTTGCAATAATATTGTGGGATTTTATTTTACTTTTTTTTACCACTGAACACCTTCCATTAAAGTACTTGTAAAACAAGCACGGGGATGGGACAGGGGTTAGAGCTTGGTAGACAGTGTGGGAGCTATTAGATTAGAGATTCTTTTTTGTACCCTGTCCGAGAGGCTAGTGGTCCGATAGGCTAGTGGTTGATGCACCAGCCTAGATTTGGGAAAAATGCTCCATCCATAGGCGAATGGTGGATTTGTAGAGATATATGGATACTGGCAGGCGTGAGAAGTTTTCTAGCCTGGTAAAGGGAGACTACCTTCTTTGCAGCAGACTTGGCAGTATCTTCTATGTACTTGTTCCAATTCTTGTTACCTGTGAATGTTAGGCCGAGAAGTTCGAATGTTGGACTCTCAGGTAGGGTGCTATCGATAAACATCAAAGACAATGCTTTACTTTGTTTTAAATTAATAAAAATAAAAATGCTAAAATGGGGGTCAGGGCTGGGAGCAAAAATGGCCACATTAATTACCGGGCAATGCCGGATTTTTCCTATAAATAATAATGATCTGCCCTTTTTTTCTTATTAGCCCAATCTCTATAAGCAGACACAATATAACATCTGTCTGTTACCTCCTGGAGTGAATTCGCAGAAATTCGCCATTGTCAAGAAAATGTCAGAAATGAATAAGGATCGGGTGATTTGCGAATGTCAAACGTTTTTCGTTTTGTATGGAACCAGCCTTTGCTAATAACCCTAACCCTAACCCTAGCCATTGCCAATAACCCTAACCATTGCCAATAACCCTAACCCTAACCCTAACCCTAACCATTGCCAATAACCCTAACACTAACCCTAACCCTAGCCATTGCCAATAACCCTGACCCTAGCCATTGCCAATAACCCTAACCCTAGCTATTGCCAATAACCCTAACCCTAGCTATTGCCAATAACCCTAACCCTAACCCTAACCCTAGCCATTGCCAATAACCCTAACCCTAACCCTAACCCTAGCCATTGCCAATAACCCTAACCCTAGCCATTGCCAATAACCCTAACCCTAACCCTAGCCATTGCCAATAACCCTAAACCTAGCCATTGCCAATAACCCTAACCCTAGCCATTGCCAATAACCCTGACCCTAGCCATTGCCAATAACCCTAACCCTAGCTATTGCCAATAACCCTAACCCTAGCTATTGCCAATAACCCTAACCCTAACCCTAACCCTAACCCTAGCCATTGCCAATAACCCTAACCCTAACCCTAACCCTAGCCATTGCCAATAACCCTAACCCTAGCCATTGCCAATAACCCTGACCCTAGCCATTGCCAATAACCCTAACCCTAGCTATTGCCAATAACCCTAACCCTAGCTATTGCCAATAACCCTAACCCTAACCCTAACCCTAACCCTAGCCATTGCCAATAACCCTAACCCTAACCCTAACCCTAGCCATTGCCAATAACCCTAACCCTAGCCATTGCCAATAACCCTAACCCTAGCCATTGCCAATAACCCTAACCCTAACCCTAACCCTAGCCATTGCCAATAACCCTAACCCTAACCCTAGCCATTGCCAATAACCCTAACCCTAGCCATTGCCAATAACCCTAACCCTAACCCTAGCCATTGCCAATAACCCTAAACCTAGCCATTGCCAATAACGCTAACCCTAACCCTAACCCTAACCCTAGCCATTGCCAATAACGCTAACCCTAACACTAACCCTAACCCTAGCCATTGCCAATAACCCTGACCCTGACCCTAGCCATTGCCAATAACCCTAACCCTAGCTATTGCCAATAACCCTAACCCTAACCAATGCCAATAACCCTAACCCTAACCCTAACCCTAACCCTAACCCTAGCCATTGCCAATAACCCTAACCCTAGCCATTGCCAATAACCCTAACCCTAACCCTAACCCTAGCCATTGCCAATAACCCTAAACCTAGCCATTGCCAATAACCCTAACCCTAGCCCTAACCCTAACCCTAGCCATTGCCAATAACGCTAACGCTAACCCTAACCCTAACCCTAACCCTAACCCTAAACCTAACCCTAGCCATTGCCAATAACCCTAACCCTAGCCATTGCCAATAACCCTAACCCTAAATCTAACCCTAGCCATTGCCAATAACCCTAACCCTAACCCTAACCCTAGCAATTGGCAATAAAGTCGACTACATAGAATAAACTTACAACAGGCCTATCTCAGAATATAGGTACAAATTATCAGCATGAAAAAAATATATGTGAAATATTAAAATAAAGATAAAGATTACATCTCTAAATTATATCCTATCGTCACATCTCGATATTCGAGGTAGAGCAATAGGTAGATACGCGATGAGAATCAAAATTGAATATTAAATCATCAATTGTTCCAACAAAAATATCTTTTCTTTCCTTAATCCATTGATTTTCAAAGATGTGCTATTATCATCAGATGAAATTCGACAGTTAAATCAGTAAAATTTACTGTAATACAAACATTTGAAAATATAAAAATATAAAAAAGATATGAAAATATAAACAATTCTCTCTCTCTCTCTTTCTCTCTCTCTCTCTCTCTCTCTCTCTCTCTCTATATATATATATATATATATATATATATATATATATATATATATATAGAGAGAGAGAGAGAGAGAGAGAGATGTATATTTGTATGTATATATGTGTAATTAGTCAACAGAAATCATAAGCGCACAAG
The DNA here is from genome assembly GCA_963556195.1 of Sepiola atlantica. Lineage (NCBI taxonomy): Eukaryota > Metazoa > Mollusca > Cephalopoda > Sepiida > Sepiolidae > Sepiola > Sepiola atlantica. The sequence continues at coordinate 41,128,461 of OY744553.1, read as the reverse complement.
TTGCAAAAATAGTGAATAAAAAACTGAGAAGAATAAATAAACAAATAAATAAATAAATAAATAAACAAATAAATAAATAAATAAACAAATAAATAAATAAACAAATAAACAAACAAATAAATAAATAAACAAATAAATAAATAAATAAACAAATAAATAAACAAATAAACAAATAAATAAATAAACAAATAAATAAATAAATAAACAAATAAATAAATAAACAAAAAAATAAATAAATAAACAAATAAATAAACAAATAAATAAACAAATTAATAAACAAATAAATAAACAAATAAATAAATAAACAAATAAACAAATAAATAAATAAATAAACAAATAAATAAATAAACAAATAAACAAATAAACAAATAAATAAACAAATAAATAAATAAACAAATAAATAAATAAATAAATAAATAAATAAATAAACAAATAAATAAATAAATAAACAAATAAATAAATAAACAAATAAACAAATAAATAAATAAATAAACAAATAAATAAATAAACAAATAAATAAATAAACAAACAAATAAACAAATAAATAAACAAATAAATAAATAAATTAACAAATAAATAAACAAATAAATAAACAAATAAATAAACAAATAAATAAACAAATAAATAAATAAACAAATAAATAAATAAACAAATAAATAAACAAATAAATAAATAAACAAATAAACAAATAAATAAATAAATAAACGTGCAACTTACAATTTCGCGCCAAATTTATTGGACGATTTTAGAAGTAAAGTTAAGTAAATCCCAATCTCAGTTTTTGTTGTTGTTTTTTTGGGGTATAGTCTGTAGGAAATTTTCGGGAATTATTTCCTTCTTCAAGCCTTCTATGAGGTGTGAACAGAGTTCTTGAAAAACGGCAAACTAAAATTAATATACATCAAATAAATTTATTTAAGACAAAATAAGAATAAACTTGTAGTTTATTTGTTGTTCCTTTGTCTTTGTTTTCGCCCAAAGTTTTGCTACCATTTATTTTATTACTTAAACTCATATTGCAAAGGCTCTTAAAACAAAATTTCTTTCTCAAACTCTTCCATTTTCTTTTTCTCCGGTACCCCAAGTTGCCCTGCTGGTATATATATATATATATATATATATATATATATATATATATATATATATATATATATATATATATAAAATAAAGTAACATCGAATCACATAATTACCGGTGCAATAATTTATTTCGACCCTCTGGCCTTTTCAAGCACCCAAACGAGGAGATTACATTTTTTCAAACATGTGATCTCCTCGTTTTGGTGCTGGAATAAGGCCGGAGGGTCGAAATAAATTATCGCACCGGTGATTATGTGATTCAATATTACTTTATTTTATTCTTGCTCTGTTTATTACATTGAGCTCTCATACTCGGATTTTCTCCTGTAATTTATTTCACTCTAACACACACACACTATATATATATATATATATATATATATATATATATATATATATATATAGTCTCAGAAGTTTCTCAACCATTAAAACTATATTTTAAAAAAATAAAATAAAATAAATAAAACTTATAGTCCCAAGTCTTTCAGTGGAAAATCACTCATGTAAGTCAATTTATTTTTTACAGTTATTATATTAGTTTGTTTCTAACACTATTTTAAGGGATCATCAGTTGTTTACCATGAAAAACTGTTTCGGGAATTTAATATATATATATATATATATATAGATTTAGATTTTTCACTTATAAAATAGATCATTCAGTGAAGACCGGGGTTGTTCCAATAAAAACAAGCTCGATGATACTCGATTACAGAGTACAGAGCATTTATATGTGATTTTATGAAGGCTTACCAAAGCATTCCTTTCAGGACACCAATGATCACCATTAAAGATATATTTTCTTACAAATATTATTTATTCAAATTAAATGTTTTTTCCTACACGTGTTTCACTACCAATATATATATATATATATATATATATATATATATATATATATATATATGTATATACATATATATATATACATATATATATATATATATGTATATACATATATATATATACATATATATATATATGTATGTATATACATATATATATATACATATATATATATATATATATATATGTATATACATATATATATACATATATATATATATAAATATATATATATATATACATATACATATATATATATACATATATATATATTTATATATATATATATATATATATATTTATATATATATATATATATATATATATATATATATATATATACAACGTGTAGCTGTTGTGAACGCGCGGCATCTACACGTTGCAAGTCTGCTTGGAGAGAGTTTAGAGAGCTGCTACCAATTCTAACAAACAAACACCTGCCAACAGCTACGAGAGGTCGTGTATACTCCTCATGTGTCAGAAGTGTGCTAATGTATGGCTCCGAAACCTGGGCTGTCTCTGCCGACACACTAAAGAAACTGCACCATAACGACAAGGCAATGCTCAGATGGATAGCTTTGGTGAGGCCTAGACAAAGCAGACCTTTTGGGTCTCTACGCGCGCAGGTCAACTCGGAAAGCCTCGCGGACATCATGCAGAAGAGCAGACTGTGTTGGTTGGAGCAAGTTGAGCGCAGCAATGGCTGGATTGCTAAAGCCCGACAGTTGAATGTGCCAGCAGAGAAAACCCCTTCTGGCAGACTCAAGTTGTTTTGGGAGGACGTTATCAAACGTGATAGGAGAGCCATGGGAATGGATTCCGTCGGGCCTCACCAAAGACAAGAATGGAGGGGAAGACTTAGATCGAGACTAGACAATCAGGCCCCACCTGCATCAGAGGATTAATTGTGCCCTGATTAATAAAATAAGCCGGATGATGATGATGCTATATATATATATATATATATATATAAATATATATATATATATATATATATATATATATATATATATATATATATATATAGCATCATCATCATCAACCAATAATGTCCCGTGATCTAATGGTTACAGCGCTTGCTTATGGAGTCTAGGTTGATTCTGTGGTTGGGGTTTGAACCATGCGACCGTTCGAATTACCATCCCTGCACTGATGAGAGCGAAAGCGCGAAACGCTAGCGTATGTAAATAAAAATAATTTAATATTTATTTATTCAAAATTAATATAATACGCCCCTTTAATAAGATTAAAGTGAGCTCTGTTCGGGGAAGTTAAAAATAGACTGACACGTAGCTGTAAGTCCTATTCCGACAACGTTCGTAGAATCTCTAGTAAGTCTTTCTTGATATGCTGCCCTTCGATTAAATAGAACTTAAATTCCATTCTTGAATGTGGTAATGTCCCGTGGCCTAATGGTTACATCGCTTGCTTACGGAGTCCAGGTTGATTATGTGGCAAGGGTTCGAACCGTGCGACCGCCCGAGATTATCATACCTGCACTGATGAGAGTGAAAGCTCGAAACGCTAGCGTATATAGCTAAAAGTAATTTAATATTATTTATTTAAAATTAATAATATATATATATATATATATATATAGTATGTTTAAGAAGGCTGAGTGCAATGCAAATATTTATTTTTGTTCCTTCCAGCTTACAACCTACCCGGCACTTTGCATTGCACTCAGCCTTCTTAAACATACTACTACTATTCTCAGCAATGCTTCAAGCAAACTACCATTCTCTATTATATATATATATATATATACATATATATATATACATATATATATATACATATATATATATATATATATATATATATATATATATATATATATATATATATATATATATATATTTAAAAAAAAATAATAATAATAAATAAATTAATCTTGTATTGCTAATATGGCTTATATTTCAATTTTATTAACTAACCCTGCAATACTTTGAAATTTGAACGACCAACCCACACTTTTCATGACAGCGTGCCAACGTTTCTTTCGTTCGACACCGGATTTGAATCATAACCGCCGATACAACACTGCGGAGACGTCGTACCAAGGACGTTTATCAAGTAACAACGAAATAAGTTTGTTTATTCTTGTTTTTTGATGAAAAAAAAAATGACTCAATACTGGTCACCCCTGAAGAAGGAATTTTATTCCGAAATCGATAGGATTAATTTAAAAAAAAAATTTTTTTTAATTAATCTTGTATTGCTAATATGGCTTATATTTCAATTTTATTAACTAACCCTGCAATACTTTGAAATTTGAACGACCAACCCACACTTTTCATGACAGCGTGCCAACGCTTCTTTCATTCGATACCGGATTTGAATCATAACCGCCGATACAACACTGCGGAGACGTCGTACTAAGGACGTTTATCAAGTAACAACGAAATAAGTTTGTTTATTCTTGTTTTTTGATGAAAAAAAAAAATGACTCAATACTGGTCACCCCTGAAGAAGGAATTTTATTCCGAAATCGATAGGATTGATTTAAAAAAAAAATTTTTTTTAATTAATCTTGTATTGCTAATATGGCTTATATTTCAATTTTATTAACTAACCCTGCAATACTTTGAAATTTGAACGACCAACCCATACTTTATATATATATATATATATATATATATATATATATATATATATATATATATATATATATATATATATATTTCACCTCAAACAAGGCAGGCCGCCACTGTAGACATAAGGGACTACTGAGAATTAGAGTGAAGGTTTTGGGGTCATCCTAAGTTGAGAGCTGTGTAGCGAGATGTCTGTTTACATTAGTTTTAAACCTCTGCATGTCGGTACAGTTGGGGAAACAGGGAGCAGGGAGAGAGTTCCATGGGCCGGCAGCACGAGGTAAAAAGCTACTGAAGTAGAAGGCTCTCCAGCATCTGGGGACCTCCACAGTGAATGGATTGGATTTAGCTGATTGTTGAGTTGGTCTAGTGTATTTATGTACGGCATAATCACGTTGACACACCGACTCCTGCAAGGTCACTGAAGTTAAGCGACGTTGAGCCTGGCCAGTACCAGATGGGTGACCATTTAGGAATACCAGACGTTGTGTGTGGACATCTAGCTATGGGCAAATAGTGTCGCCAACCCGCAGTGCCTAGCATGGCGACTATGGTAAAAAAAAAACCCTGAATAACAGTCAACCAATACGGTGGTTGGAAACAAAGGAGGAGTTCCTCCCTCAGAAGTGATCAAAACCCGGATGGTGGTATATATATATATATATATATATATATATATATATATATATATATATATATATATATATATATTTATTTTTATTTATTTTGGTACCAGAAAATTAGTACAACATTCGTACCGTCAGTTTCAAGCACAGAAGGACTTAGCCATCCGGCTCTCTTCAGCTTCTGTTGTCATCTGTTTCGGAAATGTGAAGTCACGTGTCATTCTCGTTTGGACGCGTTATTTGCTTAGAGTGTTATGTATGTTTGTTTAAATTTAGTTTAAGGAAGGTTTAATAAGGTTTTAAAAAAGAGGAAGGGTGAAAAGTAACAGTTGAGATTTAAACCGGAGAAGATTTAAAGAGATATATCAAAAAATAAAAACATTTCTATATAAATCCCGTGAGCCAATATTATGAATATCGTATATTTGGCCGTTACTGTTTTGGGGTTTAATGATGTGTCTTCTAAAGGAATTAGGGAGAGGAAATCGATTTAAGGATTAAAGAGGTTAAAAGGAACAACATTAATTAAATTCGTGTTTAAATCCTGGATTAAAGGACTCTAAATATATATATATATATATGTTAATAGAATGAAAATTGTCATAATTGATCGATCTATATTAGATTATTTTTTTTTGCATATGAAACAATTTTCATCATGGCATAAAAAAACACATCACTTCCTTCTTTTCTGTATTGAATACTTATTAAATATTCTGTTGATATTTTGCTAAAAATGCAATTTATTATTTTTTTTATTAAAAAAGACAACAACAAAAACTTCATTATAACAACAAAAGAAAGTTATTATCTCAACGTGTATACCTATAAAGCGTTCCCCCTTCTCCACCTCACCGCTTTCTGGTCACAGATGCGAAAAGAAGGTCGCCATTTTAAAAATTAACAAATTTAAAAAAATAAAATCGAGTACGTATTGTTAACGACAACTGTTACCCCTTCTCTCCCCCCTCCCACTGTCTCTCTCCCTCTCTCTCTCAATATATATATAATCCTCTCTCTATATCTATCATATATCCCCATCTCTCTCTCTCTCTCTCTCTCTCTCTCTCTCTCTCTAAATATATATATATCCCTCTATATATATGCATATATATATATATGCATATATATATATATATATATATATATTTCTCTCTCTCCTTTCCCCCTCTTTATATATATACCCCTCTTTCTCTCTCTATCTCTCTTTGTCTCTCGCTCTCTCTCTCTCTCTCTCTCTCTATCTATATATATATATATATATATATATATATATATATATAAAGAATAAATAAATATATATATATATATATATATATATATCCCTCTATCTCTCTCTATATATCCCTCTATCTCTCTCTTTACATATATATCCCCCCTCTCTCTCTCTATTATATATATATATATAGAGAGAGAGAGAGAGATATTCTCTTTTCTCTCTCTCTCTTTCTTCCTCTCCCCACTGACCACCCCTTCTCCCTCTATTTCTCTATGTCCTCTTTTTTCTCTCTCTCTCTTGATCCCCTCTATCTAGCTCTATCTCCCCCTCTATCTATATCCCCCTCTATCTATCTCCCCCTCTCTCTATATATACATTCCTCTCTCACTCTTTCCCTATCGCTCTCTCTCTCTCTCTCTCTCTCTCTATATATATATATATATATATATATATATATATATATATATATATATATATATATATACATATCCCTCTCTCCCACGTTCAATCAGCTCTCTT
>OY744553.1:41116574-41119074 GCA_963556195.1 Sepiola atlantica | reverse complement strand
CAAAAAATTAACAACAGCAAAATAAACAAAAAAAGCATTAAGGACACTAAGTTATAGCGGATTTCGTCGCCAGGAAAAAATAAATAATAGTCACCATCTTTATAAAGACGTCGAGAAGAACGATAAGTAAAATCTTAAACTAGAAAATTATGAATTTGAGTTATCGTTCTTCCGTAGCTAGTTTCTTTCTCGACTTGTTCATAAAGATGGCGACTATATTTTTTGTAACGAGTTATTTTTTAATTTTATTTCGGCGTTTCGTATGTACGATGAAACTTGCTATAACTTACTGTTTGTAAAGTTTTATTTATTTTTGAGTGTTCTAAAACATGGTTTAAGTAATAATAATAAAACAGATGCTGTCTGGGAGTAATGCCGGACACGCATTTCACACTAAATAATTTACGTGACTCAAATAGGAATTAACCTATATATGTATATATAAAACAATGATTAATTAGTATTTTTTTTCATCTTCGAAGTTAAGTATTCTAGTCACATCATAAAACCATACATCCTGAAAAGATATTCGGCATTTTGGGTAGATAGAAACGGATAGTTGAGCTTCTTACATAAGAATACATGGAGAAAGAAGAGAATTAAAAAAAAAAAGAAACGGCGAAGAAACGCGCATAGAACGTTTTTCGCATTGCTCCAGGAAGTCGTTGACGATTTAAATTCAGCAACGCTGGATGGCATCACAGAACAAAATCGCATTACATTAAGCATTTTAAAATGTTACCACTGGTTTCATATGTGATTTTGTTAATTTTAGGTTGTTCTGTTTTTATGTAGATAGCTGCGAGTATTTTTAATTTTTTTTAAATTTGTTTCGGAATGTATAATTTTAGTGTTATTAACTAGAATTTGTCTTAAATCAGAGGGCAGTTATGTTTTTGTAGATGTTCGTAAATTGAGCTAAAGTTTACAAGATGCATGGTGAGACAGCGGGATAGGGTAGTTTTTGTAAAACCAATGTAGCTGAATTTAAATCGTCAACGACTTCCTGGAACAATGCGAAAAACGTTCTATGTGCGTTTCTCCACCGTCTTTTTAAAATTCTCTTCTTTCTCCAGCTTTTTTGTTCATTTGCTTTTGACACCTGAGGATGATTCGACGAAGAATCGAAAAAGGAACATTTATTAATTTTTACATCAGGTAAATTGTTATCTAATTTATAATAGCTAGTTTTTTTACTGGGGTGAACGACCTTCATGATTGATCTAGTAAATGTATTAGGTTATTGATATGAAATTACAGGGGGGAGGTTACGAATTAAATAAGGATTTTTAGTACAAATAGATAGAAATTTAGTGTGTAATTCACAGCTAGCACTGTAAGTAGAAATAAGATTGTTGGGAGATAATTTTAGTAGTAATTTAAGTAGTAATTTTGGTAGTAATTTTAGTAGTAATTTTAGTAACAATTTTGGTAGTAATTTTGGTAGTAATTAAAGTAATAATTTTGGTAGTAATTTTAGTAGTAATTTTGGTGGTAAGTTTAGTAATAATTTTGGTCGTAATTTTGGTAGTAATTTTAGTAGTAATTTTGGTAGTAATTTTAGCAATAATTTTGGTAGTAATTTTGATAGTAATTTTGGTGGTAATTTTTGTGGAAATTTGGGTAGTAATTTTAGTAATAATTTTTGTAGTAATTTTGGTAGTAATTTTGGTAGTAATTTTGATAGTAATTTTGGTGGTAATTTTTGTGGTAATTTGAGTAGTAATTTTAGTAGTAATTTTACTAGTAATTTTGATAGTAATTTTAGTAGGAATTTTGATAGTAATTTTAGTAGTAATTTTAGTAGAAATTTTGGTAGTAATTTTAGTAACAATTTTGGTAGTAATTTTGGTAGTAATTAAAGTAATAATTTTGGTAGTAATTTTAGTAGTAATTTTGGTGGTAATTTTGGTAGTAATTTTGGTGGTAATTTTGGTAGTAATTAAAGTAATAATTTTGGTAGTAATTTTAGTAGTAATTTTGGTGGTAATTTTGGTAGTAATTTTGGTGGTAATTTTGGTAGTAATTTTAGGTAGTTATTTTTGTAGTCATTTTAGTTGTATTTTTAGTAGTTATTTTAGTAGTCATTTTGGTAGTAATTTTGGTAGTAATTTTGGTAATAATTTGGGTAGTAATTAAAGTAATAATTTTAGTAGTAATATTTGTAGTAATTTAAGTCGTAATTTGAGTAGTAATTTTGGTACTAATTTTAGTAGTAATTTTGGTACTAATTTTGGTAGTAATTTTAGTAGTAATTTTGGTAGTAATTTTAGTAGTAATTTTGATAGTAATTTTGGTGATAATTTTTTGTGGTAATTTTGGTAATAATTTTGGTAGTAATTTTAGTAGTAATTGTTGTCATATTCCTCGTCAGGGCGCCTCAGGCGATTAGCAATAAACTAATCCCTCCTCAAAGAGAGAAGGTAAAGCCTGGGAGGGTGGACCTCATAGAACTGAACCGGACAATATCTCAGCCTGACAGAAAAAACGTCCACCTAAC
>OY744553.1:41104074-41109074 GCA_963556195.1 Sepiola atlantica | reverse complement strand
TGGATTTCATGGGAGGGTTTAAGGGTGTTTCTATTATGCTATTTTAGAGTTTAGCATGACAGACCAACGAAAATGCTATTTTAGAGTTAAGCGTGACAGACCAACGAAAATGCTATTTTAGAGTTCAGCGTGACAGACAAACGAAAATGCTATTGTAGAGTTCAGCGTGACAGACCAACAAAAATGCTATTGTAGAGTTCAGCGTGACAGACCAACAAAAATGCTATGTTAGAGTTCAGCGTGACAGACCAACAAAAATGCTATTGTAGAGTTCAGCGTGACAGACCAACAAAAATGCTATTGTAGAGTTCAGCGTGACAGACCAACAAAAATGCTAGTGTAGAGTTCAGCGTGACAGACAACCGAAAATGCTATTGTAGAGTTCAGCGTGACAGACCAACAAAAATGCTATTTTAGAGTTCAGCGTGACAGACAACCGAAAATGCTATTTTAGAGTTCAGCGTGACAGACCAACAAAAATGCTATTGTAGAGTTCAGCGTGACAGACCAACAAAAATGCTATTTTAGAGTTCAGCATGACAGACCAACAAAAATGCTATTTTAGAGTTCAGCGTGACAGACAACCGAAAATGCTATTGTAGAGTTCAGCGTGACAGACCAACAAAAATGCTATTTTAGAGTTCAGCGTGACAGACCAACAAAAATGCTATTGTAGAGTTCAGCGTGACAGACCAACAAAAATGCTATTTTTAAGTTCAGCGTGACAGACCAACAAAAATGCTATTGTAGAGTTCAGCGTGACAGACCAAAAAAATTGCTATTTTAGAGTTCAGCGTGACAGACCAACGAAAATGCTATTTTAGAGTTCTGCGTGACAGACAACCGAAAATGCTATTGTAGAGTTCAGCGTGACAGACCAACAAAAATGCTATTGTAGAGTTCAGCGTGACAGACCAACGAAAATGCTATTTTAGAGTTCAGCGTGACAGACCAACAAAAATGCTATTTTAAAGTTCAGCGTGACAGACCAACAAAAATGCTATTTTAAAGTTCAGCGTGACAGACCAACAAAAATGCTATTTTAGAGTTCAGCCTGACAGACCAACGAAAATGCTATTTTAGAGTTCAGCGTGACAGACAACCGAAAATGCTATTGTAGAGTTCAGCGTGACAGACCAACAAAAATGCTATTGTAGAGTTCAGCGTGACAGACCAACGAAAATGCTATTGTAGAGTTCAGCGTGACAGACCAACGAAAATGCTATTTTAGAGTTCAGCGTGACAGACCAACGAAAATGCTATTTTAAAGTTCAGCGTGACAGACCAACAAAAATGCTATTTTAAAGTTCAGCGTGACAGACCAACAAAAATGCTATTTTAGAGTTCAGCGTGACAGACCAACGAAAATGCTATTTTAGAGTTCAGCGTGACAGACAACCGAAAATGCTATTGTAGAGTTCAGCGTGACAGACCAACAAAAATGCTATTTTAGAGTTCAGCGTGACAGACAACCGAAAATGCTATTTTAGAGTTCAGCGTGACAGACCAACAAAAATGCTTTTTTAGAGTTCAGCGTGACAGACCAACGAAAATGCTATTTTAGAGTTCAGCGTGACAGACCAACGAAAATGCTATTTTAGAGTTCAGCGTGACAGACCAACGAAAATGCTATTTTAGAGTTCAGCGTGACAGACCAACGAAAATCCTATTTTAGAGTTCAGCATGACAGACCAACGAAAATGCTATTTTAGAGTTCAGCGTGACAGACCAACGAAAATGCTATTGTAGAGTTCAGCGTGACAGACCAAGAAAAATGCTATTGTAGAGTTCAGCGTGACAGACCAACGAAAATGCTATTTTAGAGTTCAGCGTGACAGACCAACGAAAATGCTATTTTAAAGTTCAGCGTGACAGACCAACAAAAATGCTATTTTAAAGTTCAGCGTGACAAACCAACAAAAATGCTATTTTAGAGTTCAGCCTGACAGACCAACGAAAATGCTATTTTAGAGTTCAGCGTGACAGACCAACGAAAATGCTATTGTAGAGTTCAGCGTGACAGACCAACGAAAATGCTATTTAAGAGTTCAGCGTGACAGACCAACAAAAATGCTATTGTAGAGTTCAGCGTGACAGACCAACGAAAATGCTATTTAAGAGTTAGTATTTTCCTCCAACTGCCACCGCGCGAAGATGTGACACAAGGTCGGAATGTCGGATTGAAAAGCCAGTGCCCAAGAGGCAGAGCACTCTGGCCGCCAACAAAATGCCTGGGCAGCCTCGGCGATTAGCTATAAAATAGCTATAAACTAACCCCTTCTCAAATGGTGAAGCCTGGGAGGGTTGACCTCCTAGAACTGCACAGAACCATACCTCAGACTGACAGAGAAAAGTCGGACTGATTGTCAAGGACGTATCCTCGACTTTTAACTTTACTTTAGAGTTATGCGTGCCAAACCAACGAAAATATTATTTCAAACAAGCCGCGCGTGCGTGACCCCCCCTCTGTATGTGACTCGATTGGCGAGTGTAAAATGCAATAAATTGTGCAATTTGGGGCATTTTTGACCCCCTGGGGGCGCGAACCAGAATTTTTCTGAGGTCAAGGATGCTCATTTCATATCCAGTACAATTGCCTCTACATTTTGGCCAAGTATCAGAAAAATTGGATGGATGGATCAAACGTTATGGGAGAAAAGGGTAATTTTTTGCCATTTCGGGCCTAACCAGATTTGTTTTCAAAAATCGGAGAATGTCACTTTCTAACCTGACCAAAGTTACAACTTCATGCAAAATTTCAGAGAAATTCAATGGATGGTTGCGGAGAAAAATCCAGACGGACGGACGGAAGGACATGCCTGAAAACATAAGTCCCCCGATTTTATAAATCGGGGGACCAACAAAAGCTTTGCAGGACCGACCAACAGACAGAATCTCCTATTGAGATGCGAGGACGTATGCAATACATTCAAATTTTCGTCGTGTGGATGTTTTGGTGGTTATCATCGCTCATGTTGCTCTTTGTAGATTACAAAACCCGGTTATTTTTTTTTTTTTTTAATATATATATTCCATTGTCGTTGCGTTAAAGATGGAATATCGTGATGGACTATCGCACACACCCGAACCCGGGGCTCCCAGCTGACGTGGGTAAGTGTAACGCTAGACGCCGGCTATTGTTAAGCTGCAGGCGAGGAGAAAGAAAGAAAGAAAACTTTTTGCAACAGGTGCTTGCTCTTTTCCTTCTTTTTTTCTTTTATTCCATCGTCTTTTTCTTTTTCTTTTTTTCCTTCTTTTTTTTTCTTTTTCTTTTTTTCCTTCTTTTTTTTTCTTTTTCTTTTTCTTCTTTTTCTTTTTCTTTTTCTTATTTTTTTTTAAATTTTTTTAAATTTTATTTTATTTTACCTGGACGCCAATTTACCACTCGCCCCCACATGTCGGCTCAAAAGCCAGATCAACGAACGACGATGCGACCAGCTGACGTTGGGCACCCCCTCCCACTCCCCCTCCCCCCTCTCTCTCCTCCTCCTCTCTCTTTTAACATAAAAAAAATTGATAAACTTTTTTTTCTTTTTTCCGAGAGGGAGGGGGGGGGGGGACCTTCCTTTCGGTTTTTACGATTTCAGCACGGATCACACATCGAACGGGACGAATGACTAAAAGCGCCAGGCAGGGGACACGTCGCTACAGATTTTCGGTGAGTCGATTGAATCTATACTATTACTACGAGAAAAGTCTCTCTGTCCGTCTGTTTGTCTTTCGCTCTGTTTGTGTGCCTGCTAACCACATTTTTTTTAGTCACCCAGGAACGTGAAATTTGATTACAAAAAAAAAAAAACAGAAAAAAAAAGGTCCCTTGATTATATACAGGTCGTCATATGCTGGTTGAAACGATGGTTTCCACTTAGCGTGAAAAATATAATCTTCCGTAAAAAGAATTGAGTACTTTCGGTTATTAGTAGTGTGAACAAAAAAAAAAAGTAAATAAATGAATAATCCATTTTAAATACGATACAATCTCTCACACCCGCTATAAGTGGTAGATTTTATACCTCAGTTGGTAGAGCACCCGGTTTCGAATCTCATTGCGCCTAGCCACACTGATGAATCGTAGAGACCACGAAACACATACGCATGCATATATATATATATATATATATATATATATATATATATATGTGTGTGTGAGAGAGAGAGATTTAGTACAGAAAATCAGTACAACATCAGTACCGTCGGTTTCGAGTTAGGAAGGGTCCGGCCTTCCAAACTCTCCTCAGCTTATGTTGTTAATGTTGCGAGGAAAACAAACAGTAACAGCATAAGCTGAGGAGTGTTTAGAAGGCCGGACTCTTCCGAACTCGAAACCGACGGTACTGATGTTGTACTGATTTTCTATGAATAAATCAATAAATATTTACGCTCTTAATTTTGAATTTTGAATCTTAATTAATCGAACACGGCTGGGTTTTTCCCCACTATCTTACAAAGAAAGATTATATATATATATATATATATATATATATATATATATATATATATATATATATATATATATATATATAATTTTTAAATATTTTTGATATAAATCTAAAGATACATGAAACTATAAATTCACCTAAAAAGTAGTGTAATGGATTCGCCCGAACACTTTAAAATACAGCAACATTTGTGTAATTAACGGATACATTCTATATTAGACACAGACGAACAACACAGTTAAGGAGGACATTTTTAATAACTAATATAAGTTAGCTAAACATTTATCTGGAACAAAACTTAGATCTAATATACGGAACATTTATGTTTTTGTCTTTTAAGGGAAGTGGGGTCTGATCAACTCTGCTGGGAAGCCATGAAATAAAATACTGTTTTGTTTGTAAATTCCCAAAACAGTTTTTCATGGTAAACAACTGATGATCCCTTAAATAATGTTAAGACTAGTGTACATTCTTGGAAGCAAACTAATATAGTAACTACAAAAAATAAATCGACTTGCATGAGTGATTTTCTACTGAACGACTTGGGACTAAAATGTTTTG